>JACRUU010000009.1:6547094-6679594 GCA_030449085.1 Kryptopterus vitreolus | reverse complement strand
CAGATTGGATAAGATTATTGTGATTGTTTTAAGATTATTGATCTTTTTTCTATTATATTTAATTTGTTAAGTGTAAAGTTAGTTATTTTACCAGAGCATAATTACAAAAAAAGAGACATCCTTTTTATGATTCGTAGATTCGTTTATGATTTTTATTTTAGCTCTAATGACTTGTTTTAAGTGTTTTTGTGATTTTTATTTACTGCTAATTATTTTTCCTACTTTTCCTTTGTGATGAATTTAGGATTATGTCACAGTCCTGTGTCTATGTTGTCTTTCGGTTCACTCGTATACTGTACTGTATATTATTGAAATGACAATAAAAGCCTACTTGACTTGACTTGACTTGAAATACTTTGGCTCAATTTAAGACATAAATCAGTATGTACACTATAATGGAGGGGAGGGTCGGCGGGGGGAGACGGGCTTATATAATAGCTTATAGAGTCCTGCAAAGGACGTTCAAGCTATCACCAAGCTGCCACTTTTGAAATAATCCTGTTTTAATGCATATTTTAAGATATATTCTAAGACTAGATCACTTTTCTTACCAAGAAATCTTACCAAGTATCTTAGATAATCACTAATTTGACTTGTTTCTAGCCGTAAAACATTGTTTTCCTCGTGTCTGTCTACTTTTTCCCCCCTGTATACATTTTTTTTGCGGTGTATGTAGTCATGTAACTTTATTCTTTTTTCTTTTTGTGCATACGACAATGACATCCCAGGAACGTTCGACCAGATGCCCAGTGTGCCCAAGTGAAAATCCAAGCTGTCACTGCCGCTGCCAAAACTGCTTGAAGTGCTTTGCTTGATCAACCATCGTTTCTGGCAGCATGCAAAGCAGAACATCAATGAAACTCCTGCCTGGACTAATGGACTATTTGGTGATACAAGACGTAAGTGCAGTAATGATGTGCTGCTGGAGGTTTGCCGAAGTGTATTATTATGGACAAATGAGAGTTTGAGGTGAAACTCTAAAACTCGCACTCAACCTTTCTATTATATACACTAAGAAAATTAATAATCCCTTCCCCACTAAAGCTCCTTTCTTTTTTTAAGAGCAAAAGTAATACAATTAGTAAAAAGGTTACCGCACGCAGAGCGTGACTCATTTATTCAGGTCCTATATGAAGCCGGTTCCAGTGAAAAATTCATGCAGTTTGTCAAAGGTTTGTTCCTGTAGAGAACTCTCATGCAGTCTATTTTGCTTGTTAATTTATAGTGCCGTTATAAGGCCTTTGGGAAGGAATATTCTTATGGGTTCACAGGTTCCTCTGAGTACTCTGACACATTCAGTCATTAAAGCTTATCTGCTCAAATGCAATCCTAGTACTCCCTGCTGTCCGTGCCTGTTATTTCCACGCTATATGTCAGTACTATTGGGCTCCTCCTCATCAGCAGTGGAAAATAATCTCCCATGGTGTGGAAAAGAAATTGACTTCCTTAGAAAAAAAAAAAAATCCTTTGAGGCTTGTTTTTTTTCTTACCATTCATTTTGTACCACCAACAAAAAAACTTTCAATTTGGTCTTAATTCAAAGCTGGATATATATATATATATATATATATATATATATATATATATATATATATATATATATATATATATATATATATATATTTGTTTTTTTTTTTTATTAACTGCTATCCGAAGTCGATGATCTTCTATTTTTCTTTCATTTGTATTGACACATTTTGTATTTGTATTTGTATTGCTTTTTCAAAATTGTTTTATTCATCATAATCAAATTATCAGAGATAGATATAACAATAATAACAATAAATGTTGCCTTAAATTGCTGATCGCTGAAGTCCCGTAGTGCAGAGCAGTGAGGGGAAATTTGGATCATTTTTGTGACTCGGTTCTTTGAATCTCGTTCATTAAAATGAGCGAATCTTTTTGTGACTCATTTCGTTCGTTTGATCAGAAATCAAATAAAATGTTCCATTTTCAATAAACAGACCCCCAGCACTTCCACATACACACATTTCGCCCATAGTTTGTGTAATTCACATATTACAATGCAACTAAGAACATATTATGATGAACAGAATAAGCAGCTCACCTTCTCATATATTCTGGTCCGAATCGTTTTTCTTCTGTCACGTGACTCCCGTAGACGCAATGCGGTGCGTTACACGGGAAACAGTATTGAGCGGTCCATCTCGAGTCTCCTAATCGCAGTCGTTCATTCTTTTGTCAGTGCATAGTGCCTATGTGAGTCATGTGACAGATGAACGAACGACTCAGATTAGGAGACTCATGAGCACAACGGTTCAATTCTGTTTCCTGTGTAATGCACTGCTTAGTGTCTATGGGAGTCACGTGACCAAAGAACGAACCATTGGAACCAGAAGATTCGAGTCGAGAGCTAATTACTCATTTCTTACTCGTTTCCTGTATATAACATACTAAGGCCTACTAAGAGTCATCTTAAAGACCCATTCAAAAAGGACGACTTGTTCATGAATGACCCATCACCAGTGTATATAGGGGTATTTCCTTGCCAAGTACATATTCCACTAAAGACATGATTATAACCTCACTATTCACTTTTATAGGAACTTGGTTATCTAATTGTCCAGTCGTGTGGCTGCTGCATAAAATCATGCACATACGGTCAATGTTAATGTCTATTTAAAAGCACAGGATGGGGAACAATGAGTCAGGAGTGCCAGATGGGCACATAGTGCGAAGAATATAAATAATTAAAGTAACACTTCAATACAGGCCGCATTTTAGATGTCGCATGTTAGGTATTTGATTCATAGGGAGTAAGGGCATTTGTAAAGCAGTATGCAGTGACCACAACCATTATCTAACAACACTAGTACCTTGTTAGTGCTTATTAGGAGGAGACAGTAGCTCAGAGGTTTATGTGATGGCATTCTTGAGTCCTGGAGCAAGGCCCTTAACCATTTACATTTACAGCATTTAGCAGACGCCCTTATCCAGAGCGACTTACAAATTGAGGGCTCGGTGGTGGTGGGATTTGAACCTGCAATCTACCGGTCCAGAGGCCAATGCCTCAACCACCGACCCACGTATCATGGGCGGACCCTGCGCTCTGCCCCCAGCTTCCAAAAACATGCTAAGATATAAGAAGAAATTAGATCAGATGAAAAGGAGTTTTTCTGTTCTGTACTGTATTTGTGACAAACAAAAGCTTTTTTATTCTAAATTCATTAGTATTTTTAGGTTTTTATCGCACATATTTAAGTGTTACTCTCCTGCAGCCTGTTTAAAAATGTGCCAGTTATGGACTATTAATAAAATGAATTGAAATGCACAATGATTATTTTAGTCCACCGCCTGAACACATGGTAAAATGTTATTATTCCATAAATATTCCAGATTTGTTCAGTAATAAGATCGGTTTTCAGATTTAAAAAAAAAATAGCAATGATTTAAGTTATTGTATTGGCTAATGAGTTTCCTTTTCCTTTCAAGTTTCAAGCATGCTGGAGCATTACACGGCTGCATGTTATTAAACTTTGCATTAAAAGTGGTGGAGAGTAGCGAAGTAAATATAATTTGTTCCTACGCTTAAGTTATCCGTGTTTCTGTAATTCAATGAAGTATGTGCATTCGGGAGGGAATTAACTTCACCACATGAAGATTTCTTGCTTAAA
Organism: Kryptopterus vitreolus; assembly: GCA_030449085.1. NCBI lineage: Eukaryota > Metazoa > Chordata > Actinopteri > Siluriformes > Siluridae > Kryptopterus > Kryptopterus vitreolus. The sequence goes on along the minus strand of JACRUU010000009.1, from coordinate 6,675,959 downwards.
TGGACATAAATGTAACTGGTTGTGTGCACAGCAAGCCACCAATCAGAACAAACATGCTCGGATTTGATTGGTGCTTGCTGAGGTCTATTTATGCATGAAGCCTTTATTTGTCACATATACTTTACAGCACAGTGAAATTCTTTTCTTCGCATATCCCAGCATGTGTTTGAAAGAATGGGGTCAGAGAGCAGGGTCAGCCATGATACGGCACCTCTGGAGCACGGAGGGTTAAGGGCCTTGCTCAAGGACCCAAGGTTGGCAGCTTGGCAATACCGGGTACTCGAACCTCCCGACCTTTCCGATCTGTAGCCTCAGCGCCTCAAACCACTGAGCTACACCCCTCCTTAGCACATACATGTTCAGAATCACTTCAAACAGCATGCAAAACATTTTGAGAGGAATAAATGATGGAAGAAACTCAGAACTTGCCACAATACCCCAGGTCTTATTTGCATGATTGATTTTAAGTAAGAAGGTTAGTCTCATGATAATGGTCATGGATATAAATCAGTTTTTGAGTCGTTAATATCATTCGTTAATAGATTGGGCATTCGAACGGTCGCATTAGAGTCTTTTCACATGAACAGAGTTGATTTTAGCAAGAACCTTGCGATACAAATGATAATAGGAACATTATAGCGACAATAAATCATAGTGCTTTTGATGCTGAAGAGTACATCTGCAGGCAAATCCTTTTTTTATTTATTTTTTTATTTTACATCATTTGTTCACATATCCCACTTTGTTTTAAAAGCTGGGGTCAGAGTGCATGGAGCACAGAGAATTGCTCAAGGACCCAAGGGTGGCAGATACCAGTGCTCGTAACCCTTGACCAACCACTGAGCAACACCCCTCCCACCCCTTTTTATCATGTTACTCAGGTTTAAAAAGAGCACTTTTATTAGAGTAAAATTCAAGTGCATGTCTACTTTAACTGGACGGTTTGTGTACTTTATTCATTACTGTGTATTTCAAATCTGAACATGCAAACACACATTTCTTGCTATGCACCATGCAGTATCTTAGCAACCTATTAAGCGCCATTTTAAACAAACATTATTCACTGGTTCTTGTGCCAATCGCACAATTTGCTCCGTATAATAGGGCCATAATTGGGAGGCAGAACTCAGCGAACATTATGAGACTAAGCCTTGTTTAATTTCGGCTTCCCGGCAAATCCACATTCCATTACTATCCATTCTCACTACACTGCAGAATCACCATAATGCAAATCCTACACATTCTGGACTCTGGATGTACAATACAGCTTTCCAACAAAAAAAAGCTGATATGTATGCAAACAGCAATTAACTGATAATTCCCTCAACTTTTTGTGGGTATTAGAAAAAGAAAAAAAAATCTGTTTTGACAGCGCAGTCACAGCCCTCTTCAAAAATGATTGCTCACATTCAGCCATGGAGCCAACTCCTACGCTGTTTACATTACAGCGAACGACTCACACACCCAGAGCACAAATAAAAGTTCACGTATCACTCAAGCATTCATTCAAACAAATCATTCATTCATTCATCTTCTACCGCTTTATCCGATCTTCCCTCGGGTCACGGGGATCCTGTGCCTATCTCAGGCGTCTATGGGCATGAAGGCAGGATACACCCTGGGTGGAATGCCAACCCATCGCAGGGCACACACACACTCACATTCACACACTAGGGACAATTTTCCAAGGTGCCAATGAAGTACCGTATATGTTTTTGGACCTGGAGGAAACCGGAGAACCCGGAGAAAAAAACCCTGATGCACGGGGAGAACATGCAAACTCCACACATACATGGTCGAGACGGGAATCGAACCCGGACCCTGGCGGTGTGAGGCGAACATGCTAATCACTAAGCCACCGTGCCCCCGTTAGATGAACTTCTTAACTGATGATATTTTAGTAATAACTACAAATGAAATAAAAAGCTGAATTGTCGCCTCAGTTTCCTCCCCTTTACCCTGTTTTCTGCATTAATGACTTAAGCTGCTTTCTCTTGCCGTAATTTGTCTCTTATTGTGTTATTGTGCTTAAGCCTTACACCTCCACGCATGCAAATTTATGATAATGGTGGCCGGGTTTGATTTCTCTCTCCGACATGCTGTCTTTTGCACTCACAAACACACAAGAGCTGCAATATATGTGACAATGAGCTTGTGATACCAGAACATTAGCAAAACGTTGGGATCTGGAAAAAAAAAGAAAAAAAGTTCTCTTCAGTGAAATGTATTGCATTTAATTGGCTTTTGTGTTTGACAAGAAGTTTGTGAACAGCATATTTATTGAATATGGAACAGCACACAGATTAATGTACAAAACAAATAGACCGAATATACAAATCATCCCTTGTAAAGTGATATGCCTACAGTGCATCTCGACAAAAAGTATCCACTCCATCAAATTAGAACTTTTCAACACAAAATAAAAAAAAATGCCTGAGTGGCGGAAACAATCCACTTGTTTATTAATAGAAAAAGGCAAACTTTTTCATGCCACGTTTGCCATCAAGGCTCCGGGTGCAATCAATTGCAGTCGAAAGTGAAAGCATTAGATGAATGGAATTGGACGAGTGTGCAATTAAAGCATCACTTTCCAAAGTTTTTTTGGCAAACGACTTCAAATAGCCATTATGAAATTCTGTGAAGCCAAGCTTGGATTATATATATACAGTATTCCTTGTTCTGCATGTATTTCATTTAAGTTATCAAAATTATTGAACAACAGAAACAGGTAGTTATTTTTTATAATTGAAGATGAAATTTATGAATGATAAAATAATAATAATAATTATATCCCATATACATCGACTGACCAGGCATAACATTATGAACACTTAATGGTGTAATGTTGCATCGATCCACTTTTAGGTCCTGATCCGTCGTGCATTAACAGCATTCATTTCTTTAACCATCTGAGCTGTAATAGAGCTGCAGCAGTGAGTCTTGACCGCCAATGACCCTGTCACTGGTTCATCACTGATCTTTCCTTGGAGTGCTTTTAATCAATTCTGACCACTGTAGACCATGAACATCACACAAGAACTGTATTTTTGGAGATGCTCTGACCCAGTCGTCTAGCCCTGGCATGTTTGTCAATCTCGCTCAAATTCCAACGCTTGCCCAGTTTACCCTTTTTCTAACGCATCAAATCTGAACACGTTCAGATGCTTAATACAGTTCTTAATATATCTCACCTGCTAACAGGTGCCGTGATGAAGAGATAATCAGCGATATTCACTTCACTAATCATAATTATAATTATATATTATATTATAACACAATCATGTTATAAGGTCTTAATGTAATGCCTGGTTAGTTTACACTGTTTTTTGCAGTAAGATCAAAACAAAACTAAAATCATTATTTATATTTAAATACTGTGAGTTACCTATTTCATAACTTTCCAATTCCCTATTTGTAAATTTAGACCCCTTAGTGTGACTTAAAGCATCATGTCATGTCAATATTGTTGGAGAACATTCATTCATTCATTCATTCATTCATCTTCTACCACTTTATCTGACTTCTCTCTCTGGTCGGGGGAGCCTGTGCCTATCTCAGGCGTCTTCAAGGCAGGACACACCCTGGATGGAATGCCAACTCATCACAGCTCACATATTCACATTCACATGCTTTTGGACTTGGGAAGAAACCGGAGAACCCTGAGAAAAACCCCCTGAGGCACGGGGAGAACATGCAAACTCCACAGATACATGGCGGAGGCGGAAATCGAACCGCCATTCCTGGATGTGTGAGGTGAACGTGCTAACCACTAAGCCACCGTGACCCTTTTGGAGAACATAACCAATAGCCGTATAAGAATAACGCATAAACGCACAGCCGCACCAGAGTTTGCGCAGCGTGAACAGCGACGGAGAAACATAGCGCAGCACATGCAGAAAGAGAGAGAGACAGGGCACATGCACAACCCCCTCGTCAACCAACCCCCCCGCCCCCCCATCCCCCCCCCCACCACCACCACCACCACCACCTTGCCGTCAACACTTGACAATATCGAAAATAAACTAAGTTCAGGTTATAGTTGGTACGGCCTTCCAACACACCTCACAGGTCTCCCATGTGGCCCTTGGGAAAATAGAACTGCCCACCCCTGCTATAGTCTATTGCCTATCCTATTTATGTGCATGTTTTTGGACCTGGAGAAAACCGGAGAACCCGGAGAAAAACCCCCTGAGGCACGGGGAGAACATGCAAACTCCACACACACATGGTCAAGACGGGAATCGAACCCGGACCCTGGCGGTGTGAGGCGAACGTGCTAACCACTAAGCCACCGTGCCCCACCTCTCCTTCTTATTTATTTATTTATTTATTTTTAATAAAATGGGTGACTTTCAATCAATACTTGAGCCTTATACGCTTCTGCCGCATGCACTGAAACTGTTTGTAACCACATTAACCTGTGAAACGTGACTTCAATAGTAGAACAGACACAATAGACCTAAAGATAGTGATGTTTGTTAAGGTTTAAAGCTTGACACACACAGTCCAGCTGTCATTGTGTGTCTGCTGCTTTGCTTGTATCCCTGGAACAGACAAGTGTGTAAGTCTGTCAGTGGATCTCAGGTCGGTGTGGAACACGGAACTAAAGGTGTTGCCCTTGTGACTGCTGATTTGGTGGAGTTGGTGGACATGAGCGCTGCGTTTTCCCCGTCGTTTTTTTCCTCGCAGCCCAACAACAAGTTTGTTCGATGGTAAGGCAGGAAAATTTCACACGTCACTCTCAGGCTGCTGTCTGACTCTAGCCAATCTTGAGAAAACGAGTGCAAAGAAGACGGCAATGCCAATGTTAGCACAGGCTGTAATGACACTCCAACAGACAGTATGACAAAACAGCGGGGCTAGTAAGCGAGAGCAGCAGAAAGACAGCCGGATTCATAAGCAGGCATCACGTGACACGTGGCGCAGACGCATCAGGTATATATGCTCATCTCCAGTTGGCAGCCTGCCCCGAGTTCTTTCATTAGATCCGCGACACCGTGATCGTCGGTTTCCATATATAGAGTCAACATTGGCAGCTTGTAGTGTGTAATCTAAGGAGAGACAGGGGTGTGAATTTTACCAGTGACAAGATGCCAACACTTCCTCCTTCTTTCTGCCTTGTTCTGGCATTTGTGAATTTGACCAAGCTGCTCCATATTAATACGATCCCAACACCTGTTGAATGGGTGTGCGATAGCGAGAGCGACAAAAAAAAAGGGAAGGAAGCTCACTCAAGTTAGCTTGAAATCAGCCTGTCCTAATTTGCGACTCGCTTCCTCGACCAATTCATCCGGAACAGCGACGGAACAGCGGTTTTCAAAGGTGCTGTACGCCGTAAGTGACACCGATCGCGCTCCAGTCGACTCTGTTAACATGAAGGAAACTTTGCAGTAACAAGTGCCGAGCCATAAAATTCATCAGGATTCTGCCCTCGCAGTCAATAACAAGAAGAAAGAAATGGGGAAAAAATACATCTTTGTTAAGTACAAATTCAAAAGCTTACTCTGCAAATCTGATACGGCACAACAGTGTCGGTGTGCAAAGTCTGTCAGGAAATAATGCGTAGCAATTACGCATATTATGCATTCATATCTGTAAAAAAAAAAAGAAAGAAAGAAAAAAAAAAGTGCAAACAAATCCTGAGTAAACACTGTATGTGCGCCGTTTTCTACGAGATACGTCGGAGTTTGGAATGTATGCTGCCATTTGAAAAGGTAGCAATTATGCTCTTTCATAGGAGATGACTGAATATAAAAGCAGCAGTGTTCACTAATGATACGCTGCTTTATTCACTTATACACTCATTGTAATAAAAGTACGAGACGAAAATGGCCCTCGTTCTTTCCGTCACTCACTTTTTCCGCTATTTGATAGGAGCTCTTTCATGTGAGAATACAGGTAAATGAGCTTCAATGCATGTAATACAGGGCCAATTATGTTGTGCCTGTCAGGTGCCCTGATTACTCCTGATTGGCTAACGCTAGGGCCGTTTCCATCCTGCTACTTAGGACTTATTAAAAGCTTCTTTATTTCAGGTTTAAGGCTAATAAAAACCCAGTGGAAAAAAAAACGATCGCTGAAAAAAGAGCAATCTTGAAATTGAGCCACTATGGACTAATATCAAATCGTCACTTTTATAGGCCAGAATATTGAAAAGGGAGTTTTTAATCAGCAGAATTATGGCAATTGGTTACCAAAAATGGACTATTTTCGATCTGGAGTCAGTGAGAAATACCAAGGGTTCACACAAAACAAGGGGAATCCGCATTTAGCTATAATGATGGGTTGGAATCGGTTTCCAGAAGAAATCAGACATGTTAAAACATCAGCCACATTTAAATCCCCACTCAAAACCCATCTGTTCTGTTGTGCATTTTTCCGAATGAGCACATTGTGCCACGCCCACTGCATTTTATGTATAATCGTTCCTGTTTTAAGTCATTTGAAATGCTTTTAGTGTTGATTCTTACTTCTTTGTCAATATTATAACTATTCTTTTATTTCCGTTTATGTAAAGCACACTTGAATTACCATTGTGTATGAAATATGCTATATAAATCACAACCTGTGTCTGGAACGCTCTAAACATTCACGCTCGTTCTGTATGTACGGCACTGGTGTACGAGACGCCTTGATTTCCGTATGGGAATAACGTCTCAGATCGCAGGAAAACATTTTGCGCCGAACAGAAAGGACCCATTAACATGCAGCACCTCGCGTTTAATCCCTTTGCTCCTAATTTGCTTAATGCGAAATGGTCTGCACTTCATTTTCACCGTTTTAACCACATTATCCGAGCGTTAATAATACATTTCCGCCGCAAACGCGACGCTCCCACTAAATGTATTCCGTTTGAGTTGCAGCTATGTCTATATTTGCCTCCGATTTCTTTTTTTTATTATCATTTATATATTTTTTATGCCTGAATCGCTTCAGCGTTTCCTGTTAATGCGTACCTCGAGGGCTGGCAAAATAATGCAACAAAAGGATGGCACCGAACACAACTGTAAAGTAGGAGGCCTTGATCACTGAAGTGTCACTTTATAAAAGAAAAAAGGAGGAGAAAAAAACGACGTCGAAATCGAGTCGTTCAAGAGTTCTTTGGATAAGTAAGGGTGCTTAGCGGGCGAACAGAACGCTACTTGAGATGCACTCGGATCTAAATTGGAATTTGTTTAAGAAATTTCCATTGAGGAATTTGTTTGTAATACAGTTTCCGTCGTTGCATGGCGGAGATGGTTAATATGATACGCGTATGGGGCAACAATAGGCGCGTTTCCCTTCAAACGTTTTCTGTCTATAAAAAACTGTTGCGAAATGACGGTGTTTTCATTAACCATATCATGCCATTAAAACTCGTCCTCTCGCGATAAGTCATTCAAAAAAAATGGAGACAGATATCGGCAGGCTTACTTGCATTAGGCGTTTTTTATTGGTAATTGGAGACATAGGCGCGTCTCCAATTATACAAGCATTAATGGCAAGGCGATCCCTCTACACTTGGGCGGAGCCATGTATGCCCTTATTCTGGGCGCTAATAGTGTGCGCGATTTCACGGAGGACTGAGAATTTCCGGATGAACGGGTCCACTTTTTTTGAGCTGTGCATTGCAATATGGCTTCTTGTAGCACCTGCAGCATCACGCCCAAGGCAAGGCAAGGTAGATCATGTGACCTGGAAATGCGAAAAAAAAACATTACATTTCCATTAAAAAGACTTTTTTGCAATACATGTGTGTTTTTGCGAGTTTGTCAAGGGTCACGGAAATGCGCTTAATGAAATAAAGCACTGCTCTTACTATCTTCTCTCATCTTTCCTTAATTCATCTGAGGAGATTGATAGATCTTTAACGACGGCTGTGTAATAGATTTCGCCGGCTGGGATCGAAAAGACAAAAGCGCTACAATTAAAAGATTTTGAAAATAGATAGCACGTCCTGGTTGCCATGTCTAACCCTTACTAGGAGAAAAATCCTCCATCCCACAATCCTCCTCATTATTTCCAAACCAAGTGAGCAGTACAATTTTTGACACAGGCCTGCTGGATTTGTTTGTACCTTTTTGCCAAAGGTACTGAGCGAGTCGAACCGGGACCTGGGAGTGGAGCTAAAAATAGTGCAGGCAAGCAATTGATAGCATGCAGTCGCACAGACCTGCTGATTAATGTGTCTGGCATTTTTCTTCCTTTTTTTTACCTCACAGAAGAAATCTTTAGTAGTGTACTGGTGCAGCGTCTGCGCCAGGTTGTCTGTATGATACACTATTTGTCTTCAGACCAGCAATTTCACTCATTCTGATTCATTTATATTTATTTACCCACAATGACATTTCCATCCTGTCATGTAGCCCAGTGGCTTCCAAGTCGTTTGTTTGCGCCTGACGTGCAACAGGAAATAATGGAATTAAACGCTCTACTTAGCAACCTCATGAATTGTGTAAAAAAGTGTTTTGTGTGCGTGTGAAAGATTGTGTCTGTGTGCTTGCTGTATTTTGGGAATGTGGCCAGTCATTAATTAGAAGTTGGCTCCTCTTCTTTTCCTTTCTCTTCTTTATTCTTAAACTTTGGAAAGTGCCATTCAAATAATGTTTATTTATTGCTCGTAATCTCAAAGGAAACTCCTCACACTTTCACAGGTAGAGGTTTATTTAATAGTTTTTAAACGTCACATTCCTCTAACGAGGATACAAAATAAACCCTGAGTTTGCATTTGTTGCCAGTCTGTGACATGGACCGCTTGCCGGCGATGAGCTATTTGTGTATCTTGACCTCGTCAACCTGTTCCCGTGTTTACAACAATGGATTGTTGGCCTGCGATTACTCTGCCAGGTATTTCCAACATATCTGCCTATATAGAGTGCGGCTAATGGAAAACTCCCATAACATGTAAATGCTATTCGTGCGGCCTGCGGCAAACGACGACAGGTTCTTCACGTTACATTTCTCATTACACACTGCCAGTTCCTGAGTGTTGCTGATAGTGATGACTAACAGAGGACAAAAAACAGAGCTAGAGCTGTCTAGCAGGCGACACTAAGAGCTACAGCAGTATATAATGACTTAGCAGATTCAGTATAAATAGTGTTCTGAGAAGGACATTTAAAGCGATACGGAGTAGGATATTATGGCTAAAAAAAAAAAGAAAAAAAAACATGATGAGTGAGTCATTTTAGGGGGAAAACTATATGCTTCTATATGTCACTCTGTGGCACCTGCAAATGTAGTGCAAAATTTGTGCTGTGTGAGTGAGAATTGGAGGAATACCGAGTGTAAAACATTATGCCCAAGCCGAATGAAGTCGAACTATACAGCAAATTAAAAGTTAAATTAAAAGAGAGTTAGAAGGAAAACAAACAAACAAAACAAACGAATCACATTAATTTGGGGTTGATGCCCTTTGGGCTTTTTTTGTCATGGCATGTTTTTTTTTTTTTGGGGGGGTTGTTGTATCATTGGCCTGTTGTTAGCCTGTTTTACTCTCATGGTTCCCTCTCTCTCCTCACTCCCCTAATTTGCCTCAGCTGTCCCTTGTTTTCTCTCCCACTCTCTCTCCCTATATAAGCCCGGTCTTCCCTCCATTCCCCGTCTGGGCTCGTAACACTTACATAGCGATGCGGACACGCATCCCTTCCATGATATGGTAACTAACCTCATGTCTGATTTCCCAATCAGGTTCCGTTCCCGTCTGCTCCCGCTACCCGGACTTCCAAGTCCCGTGGACGCGACCTCGTCCGCCGCCGCTCCTGCTCTCCAGTATATCCTGTTCCACGGCTCGTATCGAGCAAGTCTCCCTAGCCTGTCTGGCCGCTCCCTTTGAACGGCGTCTCCTGAGTTTGTTGTTATAAATAAATCCTGTTTTGTTTAGATTCCCGCTCTCCGTGTGTCTGCTTCAGCGCACCGTTACATTTACCTAGTTGGGTGGTGGTGGTGCGGTAAATTGATAGATTAACATCAAACATTAGTATTTTGGTAAGCTTTCCAAATAACTAAAAGTTCTATTGAGTAATTCCTCACGGCTTCTTGAAATGCAGGCATTTTCCTAATGATCCTAATGTTTGCCAGGGCAAGACTAAATAAGCAAGCTGTATATAATATGTTTAGAATAATGAAATGATTAAAATGGCGTAAAAAAACAAGCTGTAAGTATTGTAAAATGTCCCCAAACATTGAACAATGGCTTGTTAATTTCTGTGTAAAGGTTTCGATCCAGTTGGCGCAATATCAATATCAGACGACTAACAGTGTGGATATTATCTTTTGTAATGAAAGTAGGAAGAATGCTAGCAGACACATGTGGGCGATTGGGTAAAACTATACGATAATCCTGTTTTTGAAATTTGGCTAGAGTGTGTGTTTATGGTTTTCCTTCACTCTGGAATGCACAGCACCTACTGCTGGAATTAAATGGTACAAATCATGATATCTCGGTTTTCTTATCAAAAGGCATAATAAGCCGTTCTGAGTAGATTCATACAGTGACCGGGAATGGCAAAACACCTTACCAAATCATAAAGCACAACAACAAATCATAAAACAAAATGACAAATGCAAATACAAAATAACAAATACAAAAACATGTTAACAAATTTGTATGAACCGGAAAAGGTAGGTAAAGTTTCATTCATTCCTTCATTCATCTTTTACCGCTATATCCGATCTTCCCTCGGGTCACGGGGAGCCTGTGCCTATCTCAGGCATCTATGGGCATTAAGGCAGGATACACCCTGGATGGAATGCCAACCCATAGCAGGGCACACACACACATTCACACACATTCACAGACACATTCATACACTAGGGACAATTTTCCAAGGTGCCAATCAACCTACAGTACATGTTTTTGGACTGAGGGGGAAACCAGAGAACTCTGAGAAAAACCCCCTGAGGCACGGGAAGAACATGCAAACCACACACACATGGCAGAGATGGGAATCAAACCCGAACCCTGGCGGTGTGAGGCGAACGTGCTAACCACTAAGCCACCGTGCCCTAGGGTAGGTACAGTTTGAAAATGGGAAACTTGCTGCTCATTGGACAAGACAGCTGTCAATCATGATATTCAGGAAGTAGGAAACGTCTGAATAAACAGAAAATGTTTATTTTAACTTGGGCTATTAGTGGTAACTTTAAATATAATAAAATTACAGAATTTTGATCCTTTTGTTTTTTGATTTCTAATTTTGTTTCAGGATTTTTTTTGTGTTTCCATATTTGTTAATGCGTTTTCTGTATTGTTCATATGCATTCGTATTTGTTATTTTGTTTTATGCTTTGTTAATGCGTTTTGCACCTTCACGGCCCGCGTAGGTTTAAGATAATAGCAGAGCATCACTCATTATCGAGTCCAGCCTGATGTACAGATGTACAGATGAAGGTTACAAAGGTTGTTTCCCACAAAAGTGATGAATAATCCCTGTAATGCGATCTTACATCTGTCCGGCGCTTACAGTGTGGCGGATTGCCTCGAACGGTGCCATTTTTCCTCAATTAATTGGCCAGTTAATTAACCCACTGCAGTAATGAGTGCAGCTTCACTGAAGCAACCAACATGCAGGGATAAAAAACAACAAAAAACCCCAGAATAAATCTTGTTAGATTGGACACTTTAATTGAACTTTCTTGTTAAGTGGAGCGTGCAGGACACAATCCGTTGTTATTTTCATTTACAATTAGGTTATCATTGATTGAACTGGTTTTAGGTATCCTGTGTGTTCGGAAGACGAGCCACTATCAGTCTGTCCCTTTGCCCTGTGCTTCGGCTCCATCACTCCTCAGGTAACAGCCACGGGGCACGTGTAATTGACAGCTACAAATGAGGCAGCTTAAGATATGACAGCAAACATAATGCTGGTTCCTTTTTTCCTTTTGAAAAATCAATAACACTCCCTTGAGCCAGACGAAGAAAATGGAACAGAAAATCCATCCAGCGAGACTCTCTGCTGTCTTCTAGAGCCCACACGCTCAGCATACGCCAGGAGAGAATTAAAGAAACAGCAAGTGCCATTTAACAGTTATATAATACAGCGACAGCTTGGTCACTTTGTCTGGGTGCAAGGCTCAGTACTGTCATGCTTTCCCCCGCTAATGGTCTATAAACGGTTCGGTGAAATCAGAGAGTTTGATCGGTTACACACACACACACACACACACACACACACTCCCCAAGTCCCACTGGGACGATCTAATGCTTCTTTCCATCTGACGTTCAGCTATTGGTGTCCTCTTATCTCACACAGCACATCCCTCACACCATCTCCGCGGATCGTTTTGAGTTTCTGCTTCCGTCACTCAACTATTATGGAGCCTCGCCTAGCCCGTCTGACAACATGCACAATGGTGTAAACTCGGGTTGGAGCACTACAGGGAGCTGTGTGTGTGTGTGTGTGTGTGTGTGTGTGTGTGTGTGTGTGTGTGTGTGTGTGTGTGTGTGTGTATGTTTGGGTCTTTTACTTTGTGCCTCTGTCAGGCTGACGTGAAGAAGTCTTATTCATGCATGCAGGTGGCAGCGTTCATTTTCTGCAGCTCCCTTGTGCTCTCTCATTTAGAGGCATGAGACGGACGCTTAACTGGTGGCAAAGGTGACAGCTTCAATCCTCCGGAGCAGTCCTCCATCATAACTCATCACACAGAGGGAGAAGCTTCAGGGATGCAGACTTGAGTACTATGAGTCAGTTTAGAAGGGGAAAAACTATATATATATATATATAGATATATATATATATATATATATATATATATATATATATATATATAATTGTATTTTTTGTATTTTTTTCCTCTTTCAAACCTCCTACAATCTCTCTCTTTCTCTGTCTGAGGGTCGGGTGATGAAAGAAAATTCTATTTATTGGAAATCTTGCCTGTCTGCATAGCTCGTCATTTCCTCACAGGTTAAACGCAGTTTGAGTGCGAACGAAAGCTAGGTGGGGATTACTAATTGGTGATAATAAAGAGTGCTGGGAGTTGTTAAGAACAAGTCTCTCTTGTGAAAGAGATAAACGCACTATACGCTCAAACGCATTGGCACGCTTGATGGTTTCAACCATATGCGTTTCTTTTCCAAGCAGTTGGAGACAGACAATTGTGTAGGATGCTTAGGGTTCAATTTTCCCTTCACTTGAACTTGGAGTAGCGATCCAGCTTGATTTTCATATTCATGAAAAAAAAAAAAAGATTTGGAGTGGAAGACTATAAATATATAATATTTATATATAATATAATATTTAAGGTTTAAACCTCAAGCCTCAAGCATCTGTTTTTATCAATGGAATTTAATAGAGATTGTGTCAATGCAGCTGTACAATAATAATAATAATAATAATAATAATAAATAATAACAGAAACATAAACAAACTTAACAAAATTCTAAACAATTTAAGTGTCCCCAAATGAGCAAGCCATAAGTGACAGGCAACAGCGGCAAGGAAGCGTCATGTGTGTGTGTGTATATATATATATAGATATATATATATATATATATATATATATATATATTATATATATATATATATATATATATATATATATATATATATATATATTCTATTGTGGATAAGGGTGTCTGCTAAAAGCTGTAAATATTAATATATAGACCTCATATCTGAACCCATTCAAACACTTTAACTCTAATATTATTAGGACCTGACTTTGTTACCTTCCTTGTGGCTGAATGAGCACAAACTCTAGTGTATCATCTTCCCAGAAGAGAGGAGGCCACATTGTGTATATAATAAGGTATGGCTATACACAGGGTTAGGGAGTAACTAGTTACATGTTATGTAATTTAATTAGAAAATACATGTAACAGTAAATCGTTACAGTTACTGTGTCATTAAATTACTTAAGAAAATGTTAAAGATTACAAACAGGGTTACATCTGAACAATTTCATGTGAAATCAGTGATTTATACTCCTGTAGTGGTTCTCAAATATTGGGGCGCGGCTTGATGCCGAGGCGTGTGTGTGTGGGGTTTAGTTGTCATCCCGGGGAATATGCCCCCCCCCCGCCAGCCAAACATTCTGATCTGGTTTCATTTTGACAATAAAACCTATATTTCCTGACGGTCTGAAACTTTTTCCCTTAGAACGTTAACTTAAAGTGCCACCTAGTGGACAAATAAAAGTAATCAAATGTAATCAGTTACTTTTATAAACGAATCGAAAAGTTACATGACATTGCATTTTGAATAGGGTCGTTTGTGATCTGTAATCTATTACATTTCTACATTGATCATAATGCTATAATTGAGTACAGCGTTTAGAATTGAATCTACATTACATTCTATCGAGTTAGTAGTAATACACAGTATGTGCTAGTGGTGGTGACTGGATGTCGATGTGTAAATCAATATCAGTGTATTTTCAGTATGTTGTGTATGTGTGTGTGTGTGAGAGAGAGAGAGAGAGAGAGTCATGCATCCTTCATTCATTCTACAGAGACCTTTTTGAGGTGGACAGGAAAGCCACCCTTCTGTGCTTTAAACATTATCTCTTTTTGCTTCCTCGCTACAAAACCCATTTGGTAACCACTGGATCTTCATTTCTCACTTTTTACTTTCATTTCCATTATACCCGTCACAATTACAGTGAATTTGCAGACTGCAGGCCCACGAAGGGAACATTGTGAACACCCTGTTATATCCATGTGTGAACGTTTTCATAGAATAACTAGAATTTCGGGAGCTTGGAGTTGTGAGGCTTCAACAAAATCTGTCGCATCACCTTGCATTTCCCCTCTGTTACACTGTCTATACATGTGTATGGCTTGAAGTGCTCAATAAAATGGTACATTTGGATAATAAAACAGCATTATATGCCGCATTGGGTTGATTTCCATACAAAAAAAGCAAGGTAGTATATATTTGCTTTTTTCCATTTGCAGGCAGGATTATTTTTTGTATTATTATTATTATTATTATTATAATTATTCTGTTTTTTTTTGCTTTCACTAAAATGAGAATTTTCTATTTTTTTATGTCTTTGTTTTTGTTTTTTCTTTTGTTTGCATTCCGAAATTCACTTCCAAAAATAAGCCGCACGACATCATTATACGAAGCAGGTGCAAATCTTACCCTCGGCTCTTCCTCAGTCACTCAAAAACACACGCCTTAACTTTCTCACTAGAGCTGCCACCAAATCAGTATGCTGCTCCAAACAACCCAGGTGCTGATAAGATTCACTAGATGCTCTTCAGTCATGGTTGCACTGTATGCGATCAAAGGCATTAGAGAGCCTTGAATGCAGAATACTGATGGAATTTCAGCAGAAGGATATATTACGCCTCTTTAGATATGCATGTCAGCTCCCAGAGCTAAACCTGAAAGAGCCGGCTCAAAGTCGATTCATTTGGGAATGACATCACTAGGGCACAATGTTTTTTTGACACAGCACTTACACAACAGAGGAGGTGGAGGTGTGAGACTCGGGCTGAGCTGATAACATGCCTACAGAGCTCTGCCCGGATCTTATGCCTGGCTTTCTATCCAACCCTCTAATGTCTCTTTATTCTTTATGCTTTAGACTCTATTTTTCACTTCAGCATTTTTTTAAGGGTCTTCTGGAGTGCATAGCCCATCGGAGAGCACTCCGTTTCACCTTAAACAATCGGCATTTTTTTTCACTTCCTTTGCCAGTTTTGATAGAGACCAAACAAAATGATGCATGTTAAATGCATATTTTCAACTCATTATATGCGTGTTTTAGTAATGATAAAGAGCTATTTAGCATTGCGTACTATATAATATAATGGCAACCTCGCACATTAAAACATCGCACATAAAACTGAATAAATGCATTAGAATATATAGGTATTGGAGCATCAGCAAAAAAGTTTGATGCAAGAAAGAATATTTATTATATATTATTATGGAATTATTAGTAGATGTGCTATCTAGAAAGTGGCCACATTTCTGACCAATATTTTACATGCACTTTGGTTAAACTGTTTGTCTCAGCGCCAGGTCATGTGATCATGATGCAACACAATACTACAGGCGTTTTCTGTAGTATTGTAGAGAGTAGCATTAAATACAGTGGCAAGAAAAAGTATGTGAACCTTTTGGAATTTCATGGTTTTCTGAATAAATTTGTCATAAAATGTTATCTGATCTTCATCTAATTCATTGGTATTTTCAAACACAATGTGTCTAAAAATAATAACACAAAAATAATCCAATCTTTCTTGTCTTTATTGAACACAATCATTCAACATTCTAAATGGCAGTGGAAAAAGTAAGTGAAACCTTAGAATGAATAACTGGTTGACCCCCGCTGGCAGCAATAACCTCAACCAGGCGCTTCCTGTAGCTGTGGATCAGACCTGCACATCGCTGAGGAGGAATTTTAGCCCATTCTTCCTGGCAGAAATGCTTTAGCTCTGTCATATTCTTTGGACGTCTCATGTGTACGGCCATCTTCAAGTCAATCCATAGCATCTCTATTGTGTTGAGGTCTGGGCTCTGACTTCGGCCACTCCAAAAGGCGGATTTTGTTTTTCTGAAGCCATTCTGCTGTGGACTTGCTCCGGTGTTTTGGGTCGTTGTCCTGTTGCATCACCCACTTTCTACACAGTTTCAGCTGATGTACAGACATTCTCACATTATCCTGAAGAATTGTCTGATATACTTGGGAATTCATCTTCACCTCAATGATTGCAAGCTGGCCAGGCCCTGATGCAGCAAAGCAGGCCCAAATCATGATGCTTCCTCCACCATACTATACAGTTGGGATGATGTTTTCATGATGATATGCCGTGCCCTTTCTACGCCAGATGTAGTGCTGTGTGTTTTTTCCAAATAGTTCAATCTTAGTTTCATCAGTCCACAAAACATTTTGCCAATACCGCTGTGGAGTGTCAATGTGCTCTTTTGTCAAACTTAAGGCGTGCAGCAATGTTCTTTTTAGTAAGCAGCGGCTTCCTTGGCGGTGTCCTGCCGTGGATACCCTGCTTGTTCAGTGTTTTACGTATTGTAGACTCATGAACAGATATGTTAGCAAGTTCCAATGATGCCTTTAAATCTTTGGCTGTCATTCGGGGTTGTTTCTTTACCTCATTGATGAGTGTTCGTTGTGCTCTTGGTGTCATTTTGACGGGGTGCCCACTTCTAGGTAGAGTAGCAACAGTCCCAAATTGTCTCCATTTGTAGATTGTTTGCCGAACTGTAGACTGGTGAATTTCTAAAGTCTTTGAAATAACTTTGTAACTCTTGCCAGCTTCATGTAAATCAACAATTCTTGATCGTAGGTCCTCTGAAAGCTCTTTTTGGCGAGGCATGGCTCACATAATCTTGTTCTTCTTGTGCAGAGCAAACTCCAAAGGTTTGAGGGGTTTTTATCAGTCAAAGTATCTGTAGTCCACACCTCCAAACTTATTATCTTAACAAGACTCCAGGTGTGCTAAAACCAATTAGCTCCAATTAGCTTTTTTGAGGTCATTAACTCAATGTTTCACTTACTTTTTCCACTGCCATTTTGAATGTTGAATGATTGTGTTCAATAAAGACAAGAAAGATCGGATTTTTTTGGTGTTATTATTTTTAGACACATTGTGTTTGTCAATACCAATGAATTAGATGAAGATCAGATAACATTTTATGACAAATTTATTCAGAAAACCATGAAATTCCAAAAGGTTCACATACTTTTTCTTGACACTGTATGCATTGCCATGGCACAGGCAGAAATAAATCGTCCTGGATAGAGAACATTCCTGGATTTCCTGAATTGTTTTCAGAACAGATGCATTGTGTAAGGGTTCAAATGTGTCAGGAGTCCATAGGAGACCATATTGAATTGAATAGCATCATATTTTCCCATTGCATCGCATTGAATCACGCCATGTTGAATCATAATCGTCATAATAAATGTGAATTGTATCACATCATCTCTATATATATATATATATATATATATATATATATATATATATATAGTAGATATATGTTTCTATCTTTCATGTATGGTCAGTTAGCATACACAGAGTGTATATTTGAGCGTAAATGATTGCAAAATAAATGTAGCTGTTGTTGCCTTGAACTTAGCAATAGGGGAAAATAATATAATAAAATAAATAAATAAAAAAACATACTAGTATCTAGAAGCTCATCTTGATCATTTTTCTTGTGCTTTCAGAGCAAAGGCATCGTGTTCTGTACTGACCACCAGGTAAACACGTGTATCTTCTTTCACCATTTTAGAAAGAAAGGCACCCGATAGGAAATCTATGGTGCAGCCTGTAGGATGCTGTGGACGAAGGCTGCTTGTTTTAGCCTTGGTGAACACTTTTTTAAAGTTCTGGTACTCGGCGGATTTACACATTGGAGTTGGTTTCACGGATTTCAACCTACGTGCAAGAAAAACCCGGAGACTGGGAGTGCAACAAGATGAAAACCAGCAAGCGAGGTTCCTTCCCATGGCTTCAAAATTTGTGAGTCATGGATGTGCATCCAGGGAAGACCCCAGCCCAAGTGAAAATGATGTGAAATTCATATTGGGTGCCACATGTGAAGCGTGGGTACAGTGGGCTATGTATTTTCCTACAGGTCCTTGCTTGGATGTGCAAATGTGTTGTGTTGGAGCAGGTGTGTTAAGTTTTAAGGAAATAGGAATGTAGAGGGACGGTATTTGTTTATACAGGAATATTCGATGATTATGGGAATCCTTAATTCGTGTTTATTATGATGCTAAAGATATATTATTCTTTTATATTCGAGGCATATAGGCATGTCAGTTCCGAGCGTTCACCATGCTTAAGGAGGATTCATTTGGGAATGACATCACTACTGCTTATATCTTTGACATTTGAACACAGGATGTGGAAGTGTGTGTCTCAGTCTGAGCTGCTAGCATGCTTACTTAAATTCATATAAGAATTATTATTATTATTATTATTATTATTATTATTATTATTATGGGAAACCGTTTGTGTTTGAATAATACGACCGTGAAAAAGAACAAGAGGGAAGGTGTTGCCTGTAAACAGTATTATTATTTTTTTTTAATTTATTTAATTGTTTTATTTATTACGTTATTATTTTTCATCGATATCATTAGCTACAGACTATTTTTTAACCGTATTTTTGTTTAGCGGTGTTTCCACTCTCAACACCTATCTGTTCTTGTACATTTGTGGATTCTGTACTCACAGACCTTGACGTATTATTAGCTGTTGAAATATTTGCAAAATGTAAATGCGCCCCCCACCACCACCACCAGTGATAGCCTACCGTGGTTATTCAGTCACCCAATTAAAGTGGGTGATTTTTTTCACCCAATTAAAGTAAAGTGATTTTCTATATATGGTACTGGTCTGCAAAAATGACCAGAATCTTTTCATTTCGGGAACACTGCCAGAAATGATGAACACTCTGCATTTGAGGTTTTTCTGCCAATAAAATTGCATCAATACTTTTTTACACATCTGACATCTTTTAGTTTTGTTTTTATATTGCTTGCTTTCTTGCCTTGAAATCTGCCTGTGAAGCAGAGCTGCCCACACATTAGCCAAAGTTTTTCCAATGAATAACTAAAAGAAAATCAAACTTAATTCAGGGCCATGGGCCAAAAGTAGATTTACTTGTATTATTCCATATGGTATTATATAATATATTAGATTTAAAGTTTATATGGTCTCATATAAACTCATAACCATGTGTATATTGTCATGGTTCCCTCTCTCTCCTCGCTCCTCCCTGCTCTTTTCCCGAGACTCACACCCCTAATTGGCCCCAGCTGCACCTCGTTTCTCTCCCAGTCTCTCTCCGTACTTAAGCCTCGCTCTCCCTCCACTCCAGGTCTGGTCTCGTATTTCGTATATAGCATACTTTACGAAGCGGACGCACGGATTCTCTGTGTACTAGTTACTAGTAACCTCTCATATGTCTCTGATTCCCATATCAGGTTACTTTTTCAACTGCTCCTGTCCCACGGACTTCCACGATTCGCGGATGCGACCTCGTCCGCCGTTAACCCTAACCCGACCTCTCTCACCCCGCTCGAGGACCTGCTGTGTGTCCCGTTCCTCGGCTCTACCCGTGCAAGGCTGTGCTAGCCTATCTGGCCGCTCCTTTGAGCGGCGGCTTCTTAGTTTTCCATTTTATAAATAAATACCTTTGAGTTTATTCCCGCATCCCTGTGTGTCTGCTTCCGTTTTATATATATATAGCTTAGTCGTTAGCACGTTCGCCTCACACCGCCAGGGTCCGGGTTCGTTTCCCGTCTCGGCCACGTGTGTGTGGAGTTTGCATGTTCACCCGGTGCCTCACGGGTCCCCCGGTCCAAAAACATGCACGGTAGGCTGATTGGCACCTTGGAAAATTGTCCGTAGTGTATGAATATGTGTGTGTGTGTGTGTGTGTGTGTGTGTGTGTGCGCCCTGTGATGGGTTGGCATTCCATCCAGGGTGTATCCTGCCTTAATGGCCATAGACGCCTGAGAGGCACAGACTGCCCGTGACCTGAGGAAAGATCGAATATAGCGGTAGAAGATGAATGAATGAATGAATATGAATATATATATATATATATTAGTTCTTTATATAGGACACATTCTTATCTTGTTGTAGCTCTATATTGTGTGAATGTGAATATGTTGTTTTATGTAGCAGCAAGGTTCTGGAGGAAAGCTGTATCTTTTCACTGTGTGCTGCGTCAGCCATATATAGTTGAAACGACAATAAAAACCACTTGACTTACTTGACTTGATTAGACTGAAAGTCTCTTCACAGAGAAAGGCAATGCCCATATTTTCACTGCTTAGGTATATAACAAAAATGACTAAATGTTTCATTTGATATGAAAAGCTGTGTCAATGTCATTTCCCCCTTTTTTTCCCCTAGTTCCCATATATGGCATGATTGACCAAATCAAAGTTCACTATGCGTTAACGAGGTAGGGTATCTGTGTTGTAAAGAATACACCGGGTAGAGAGCCACTTAAATAGTAAATGCTATCAGCCTGTCTAAAGATATAGAAATCATTAACGAAACATGATTTCCCCACAGTTTGATAAAAAAAAAGTTTGGGAATATTTCAATTCCATAGTGAAATGGACATAAGCCTAATTACTTTTTTAATCAGATAGAAGCTGTCACAGTGTCAGCGGCGCTCCTGTGACTTCACATCTTCTGAATATAAAAGGATGCTTTGCACAGATGTCAGTGTATGAAATTCTTAAATGTTTAATTTATAGAACAAAGATTAAATGTAGAAGATGTGTTTAAAAAAAATGCAACAGAAAAATCAGAACTTTATTAAACAGCGATTATTTCTCCACTGATGTTATCATGAGCGTTGATCCACCGAGCGAATGGACGATGATGAGAATCATGTTTGAATGCACAATGGCTTTATCTCAGAACGCAGAGGCTGACGTGAATAATGCTGAGCATTCCAATGATTCCTTTATATTTTATATTTATGTAACATATGGTACTTGAGAAAAAAAAAAAAAAAAAAAAATATATATATATATATATATATATATATATATATATATATATATATATATATATATTTATATACTGTACATTTTCAAATGAAATCTTTATGTGATGTTTTATTTTTTCACTTTTAGAGATCACCAGATATTAAATATTTCATTTTATGGAAGTCTGTTGTTTTTAGACCTTTATGTGGAAAATGTCAAACTGTGTATATGTGAAAAATCTTTCCGAGGCTGCTGGCTGAAGGTTTCAATAATATTTCATGCTTGGGTGTTACATATTCTATACACATACATTCTATACACCTATATCACCCTCCTGTATGATTTGAGTTCTTATTAACAGCATGCTTATATATACACTTATTAACAATAAGCCTACATAAAGACATTTTACTGTGTATGTATTCAGATTGCTGTAACTGCATTTGGGATCAAAGGAAAATCCGGGTCATTATTTTCCAACCTGACACTGATCCACAGCATTTTTATTCAACCTTTAGCACGGACCAACCAGTTAAGCCTTTAAATGTCACACAGCATTTTTCACAGGAAGCAAATGCTTTGTACACTACAAAATCCTCGGTTTGATTGATTGACTTTAATTTCCCTTCCAGCTCAGAAATACAATATATTTACACGACCCAGACACGACGTATCTCTCTTCTCAAATCTCTCTTATCGTACTATTGTTTATCCCCCCCCCCAAAAGTGCATGTATGTCTTAGCGGAAATGACTCATTTGTTTACGATTTCATGTCACCCCCTTGTTTGGTCATCTTTGTGGTTAAATTTTGTTTGTTCAGGATGTCTTCCTGTGTCATGGGCAGCAGGAGAAAGCATGCAACACTGACCCGAGTGAATGTTTTAAAAATACTGTAATTTACTTGAGCAAATGTAAAAGTAGTCATCAAGAAAAATTGCTCAAGTAAGAGGAAATAATATGCTGGCTGAAAAGCTTCACCGGTAAAATGTTTTGTTTTATATCCTGTTCTCATCTAAACTAATCAACCACTTTGTTTATCAACAGTATACATAGAACAGTAATATTAGCTGGGAAGCTATGTATGTTGTATGTTGTTTGGGTTTAAGTAGATGCTAGGGTTGTTAGCTCTCTAGCCAATGCTAATCATTCATTGCTCTAGATACAAACTTTATTACATATTAAAAATGACCAAAAAAAAATATCCTTATGCGTTTTTGCTAATTGACAGAGGTGTCAAGTAACGAAATACTTCATTATCTTACTTAAGTCGATATTCTGGGTATCCACGCTATACTTCACAGAGGTAATTATTTTTCAGCCGACTTTTTACTTCTACTCCTTACAATTTTCACGCAACTTTGTCTTTTCTACTATGGCTTCGTTTTTCCCGCTTGTCATCTTTCAAAAAAAAAAACTAAAAAAAACAACAAAAAAAACCCCTGTCCAGATAAATGGCTCCATCCGGATATGTGAATATTATTGCGGTTGGATGAGATATAAACATATACCATTCCGAAACCCTAGTGGTTTGTACGCGAACCCTCGCACCTACACACAACAACAAATCACGTCACCCTCCAGCAAGGACATAACATTTACATTTACGGCATTTGGCAGACGCCCTTATCCAGAGCGACTTACAACTGAGCAATTGAGGGTTATGGGCCTTGCTCAAGGGCCCACTAGTGGCAGCTTGGTGGTGGTGGGGATTGAACCCATGATCTTCTGGTCCACAGTCCAACACCTTAACCACTGGGCTTATACCACCTCCCCTCATACATAACCAGTGTTCAGAAAAGATTATTTCTTAAAATTATTCCTCCACTACTGCCTCATTCATCAAACGCTGGGCTTTCTCTTGGTCCTCCTCAAATTAAGCTATAGTAAAGAGTTCTGTAGAGAGATGTTTGAATAAATTAACGATCAGTGCTGTCTAAGCTTAGGTCCTTAATGCCATTTTTTCCCCTTTCATTACTTTTATACTTTGAAACCAGTACTTTTACACTTTTACTTGAGTAAAAAGCTTGAGTTGATACTTCAACTTCTACGGAAGTCTTTTTAAACCTGTCTGCTTCTGTCTGATTAACGACTGTGAATTCTTTTCACAGCAGTACTATGTGAACACTGAAGTGGAATCACAGGTTTAATACAGAGCTTTTATAGTGTAAACAAACTGGTAAGCTAGTCTAGCTCACACTGCTAGCTAAAGACTTATACATATATCTCCTGTTTGGATGCTGTTTTTTTGACTCGCATCATTTGTAAATCACTATCAAGGTTGGTATAACTGATACCAGTTAGTCTATCTGGAACGTCTCAGGGTTTTCTTGTGCTATCTAATAAGAGTTCAAGAATGGATTGAATCGTAATTATTTAAAATGTTCGCATAGCTTTTTTGTTCTTTAACTCTGATTCAAAAATTCTGTAGAAATTTAAACTTAAACTATCACGGTTTAATTATACTCCAATATTCACCCTTACACCAAACATGTATTTAAGTGCTGGGCGCATAAGAGCTTGTGCTTTTACACCTTAGACCGACCTTTTGTGCGTATGACCTGGAGCAATGTTAAAAGCTTGTTATATGTAGGACATAAATGACATTTGCTTTTCGACATTCAACGATTCCGCAAATATCTTTTAAGGCACGCCCGGTATGTGGCAGCGAATTCTCCAGGGCAAAAATGCTTATTTACGTGTTTATGTATACACAAATTTGTGTGCATGCCTGTGTGTGGGCTACAGTGTCCTTATTTGCTTCTGTTTATCATTATGTTTCCTTGGTACATGTTTTGAAAGTCCAGGACACCATCCAGGTTTTATGGCTGGCTGATGAACAGACTGCATTTCCCATCCTTTTTGCATAATATTTACTCCTGCCTATGAGAATATTTATCTGCAACTGTTCGAATATGCTAAAGGCAAGAAAGACCCGAATATGCCGTACCATATGTCGTGAATGTTTATTTCTCCGCTTATAGTTTTACAACTATGAGACTTTTATAATCGTATGCTTAACACGTGATTATCAAAACACCTGTGTGTTACTAGTTTGTCATGTCTTGTATTAAATGGCAACAGTTTCTTAGTGCACTGGTTTTATACATACACACACATATATATACATACATACATAGCAGTCTTAACTGTTGCTTACGGTCATTCTTTTATGAAGAAGTGGCATACATTTTGGGGTCATGGCAATTCACATGCTCTAGATGTTTATGGCCATCCTGGACTCCGCCCATGTGACTCAATGATAGGACATTCACTATGAATCCACAACTGATTGCTCATAGATGTTCTGGATTCATCCTGTTGGGCTTCTCCGTTCTGTCCATATATCATTTCGTCTGTATATTTCATAGATATTCATCCATATATTTTCTTCTGCAACTCAATAACGAATAACAACAGTATTTAATGGGAGATGGGGAGCCTTTAATTCCTTTATCTACAAATCAGCCCTTTTTTTCATGTCTGCATCATGGTAATTCAAATACGAATTGAAATGTATGACAAAAGTACTTCACAATGATGTAACACTGAACTCTTAAGTGCTTGCTCACAGACTTGACTAGATCTTTGGTTATTGCATGTTTTTTTTTGTTTTGTTTTAAGGTCATATCTGTAACGGAAGCACACACACGAAAGGTGGAATGAACTTAAACTGGTTTTATTTAACTTAAGAGACAGATAGTTAGCACGGCCCTGCACAGGTAGGTGCCGAAGGGCGATAGTCACTCTGGAGATCACCAGTGTTGGAGAGCGGGGAAGCTCGGGAAACCGGAACGCGTAGGAGCGGCGCTTGAGACAAGAACTGCAAACATATAGACAGGGATTAGTCATAGGAAGACTAATCGGTAGCATGTCCGCTTCGTAAGCCACAAGACCGGACAGGGGAGAGAGAGAGAGAGAGAGAGAGAGAGAGAGAGAGCGCCCTAAATGGGGTGGAGCGGCGCTGTCAGTAACAGGCTCCAGGTGAAGCTGATCAGTACTCAGGAGACCGTGAGCGCAGGGAAGGTGTGTTGGGGTCAGACAGCGCCGTGACAATATCACAGCAATCACTATTTCTTTTTAGCAGACACTAAGTCTATGCAGTTGTAAGTTTCCTGTCGTGCACATGCCTCTTGGCTTGGCCATATGCATGGCTTTGGCTACTGTGCATGGATAATTCATCTTTTCGTGGTTTGCCTTGCAGTACTTTTTGGAGTTCTATTGTCTATTAATGTTTCGCAATATTTTCGCCAGCCTTTGGATTCTAAAGAGCCACTGGTGCAGTGGTTCTCAAACTTGTGTAGGGTGAATCCTTTTGAGCTCCCCCAACCCCCCAAAAGAAAACTCATGACACAGAACTTACAATTTTTATCCTTTAAAACTTTACCAATTTTTTCATAAAAAGCCTCTTATCTTCTCAGCTGAGACACTGCATCATCTATCAAAAAAAAACTGTCTCCACTTTTAAGAGTTGTAACCGTTCTAAAAAAAAGTTTTTTTTTTATTATTTTATTTTATTATTTGTTAATATTTCTATGTTTCTTAAATACACAGTAGTTTACATAGGTTGACAATCCTGACATAGAGGTAAAATATATATTTATAAAAATAATTTCCTGAGCTAGATTCTAGAATTTCACTGCAGCCCTCCAAGTGCCATCTTGTGCCGCACCAGGGGGCCTTGCCCCCCAGTTTGAGAACCATTGCAATAGTGACTAATATAAACTCTAGCAAATGGGAAATAATTGGCATACATAGCTTCTGAAAGAATGTTGATTGGTTATACTTGATAATAATAATAATAATAATAATAATAATAATAATAATAATAGAGTTTTAATCAAACTTTCGGAGCATTCTTGTTCATCCACCACTGCCAAGAAAGAATAGATTTATGCAGGTTTCTTTTAACTGAGTGAATGCTAGAGTGCATTGAACCACATTTTAATCGATGGTCTTCCTAAGGAGTACAGGAGCACGTCAATACCAGATCTGTTAGCAACTTTAAGTTGCTTTTTGCCCAAGTGTTATTACCAACTGGGAAATCTGCATCCTGTATCTGGTTGAGGAATTTGCGCTCACTATTATTCTTAGCATGTGCCAAAAATGCCCATTCATGGAGTTACTCATAATCATCTATTTTTACCACGTAAATCTCGATGGGCCAACAGGTCGGGGGTGGAGGGTGGAGCCGGACGGATGGAGCGCTAAGGCACACCTGTACCTGGATGAGTAATCAGCCGGCTCGATTCCAGTCCGGCAAGGCCAATAAAGAGGCGAGAGAGGTGAGAGCCAATGAGCAGAGTGAAGCAAGAAAGTCGGTGTAAGCTGATAGAAGCTGCAAGAAGACGTACCAGTCGACGAGGGCACTCAGGTGGATGCAGAGGAAACGGCATGCCGGCAAGTTTTAGACTCAAGCGGACGCAAGAGAAGCGGGCCATTCCGAGGGTGCCGAGTAGGCGGTCGATGGACATCAGGGGAAGGCTCCCGAACCGTGAGATTGTGGGTGTGTCCTGGCATGAGCACGAGGGAAGGAAAGGACACACTTTGAAAGAAATGAAGATGGCTCTCTGCTTGGTGATCTGTTGTCTCATCCTTTCAATCCTTTATACTCTATTTTAACTGACTGTTTCTCTTAAAATTATTGTGTTGGTCGCTTGTTTATTGTTTCAACTTGCACATTAGATAAATCCCCGACCGTGGAGCACAGTATGAATCGTTAATAAACTTGCGTTCTTCCAATTTCGAGTTGTAACTTCATCTAGAAGTGTTAAATGTTAACAAGGTCTAAATCACTGTTTGCCATCGCTGTGCTGACTATGATTTATGGACTTCTGATACGCCGAGTCTTCATAAGGTCATCACCTGTGGTGTTCTCATTGTCTTTTCGACCAATGCTGAGCAGGCAACTTCACACTTTAGCTTTCTTCACAATGAGTTTTTATTGCATGCACTTATCTCTCAGATATAGTCACTCCTTATCGGTACCTTAGACCTGCCGTGTCCATGGATTCAGATATCAGTGCGATATAACCTTAAATATATATTTAAATGAAATACACCATAGATGATCCATGTCTGGCGTCACTTAATTGGCAGTCAATAAAGAAATGCGTTAACTTGCTCCTCTTCTCTGCCTGTATTTGTGAGTTGATTTGGGCTTTGCCAGTCTTGGGTATTGGGTGGGGTATCTGGTATTGGGTGGAGCCTGGGTATTTCCAGGATCGATGCCCCGAGGGTGAGGGTGCTGCCAATTGAGCTGGGACATACTATAGCACATACTGTTTAGTATCTAAATGGGTATCTACCATGCCTTGGTTGATTAAGGCTGTGATCAGTAAAACCTACTTCCCATTCAGTTGGGGGGCAAAACACGAGGTGGTAGTTAATTCTCGCCTCGCCCATCTATTCATTCGTACATGCATTACATTTATATAGCGCTTTACTAGATGTTGCTACTCAGTGCGCTTTACATTATGAGAGGGGGATCTCCTCCTCATCCACCACCTGGATGATGCCACAGCAACCACGGGGAGCCAAGAACTCACCACCACACACCAGTTTACTGGTGGAGAGGAGATAGATGGTTAGGAAGCCGTGATGGTCAGAGGGCGAATTTGGCCAGGATGAAGACTCTACTCTTTTTCTCAGGATTTTTAATGAGAGTCAGAGAAACAGAGAGTCAGTTTATTGTCTCATCTGAAAGATGAGCGGTGCTTTATGACCGTATAGTGTCCCCATCACTATACTGTGGTGTCCACACAGACCACAGGGTAAGCGCCCCCTGCTGGCCTTCACTCACACCTCTTCCTGGAGCAACCTACTTTCACCCTGCTTAACTTCAGTGGGTAACCAGTCTCGGGGTAGAGGTTGTTTTTTTTCACAGGGTGAGTTTTGCACACTGATGGCGTACCAAAGAGAAATCCTGACTGACCATGTCATGGACATTTCACAAGGCTTATAAAGGAGTGTCGATGATCCACACGCTGTAATCTTTTGCAAACAGATGCCTTCGCAAAGCAATCGGATCAAATCTTCAAGTTCCGGATTCATTTGTGATAGCGCAGCTAATTGCGTCCGGTGCCTCGAGCCACCCCGTTATTTGCAGTATGAGAGGTTGCAAAAGGCTCCACTGGCTCAAATTATTATATGACCTGAAGCCGCGCACCAGGCTACACGTCATGCACAAAAATTGGAAGGAGACGTGGACCTTAGAGCAAAACTCAAGACACTGGCTCAATTAAGACTGGAGAGTTTGCGACAGGCTTACGAAAGTGTCCCAGCTGAATAACAGGGGCGCAGAACTGCGTGAGAGATATTACTTCCCACATTGGGCACGAAACTATTTGTAGAAAAGCAAGGACTCTCTCTAATGGTGCTGCCGGAGAAGCTGATTACGATGTTAGCTGCACAGATAGTGGTAAGAGGTAAGATAGAGTTCCAATGTGTCTCTG
The DNA here is from genome assembly GCA_030449085.1 of Kryptopterus vitreolus. NCBI lineage: Eukaryota > Metazoa > Chordata > Actinopteri > Siluriformes > Siluridae > Kryptopterus > Kryptopterus vitreolus. The sequence continues at coordinate 6,647,087 of JACRUU010000009.1, read as the reverse complement.
TTGAAGGTGGTTCCAGAGAGAGAGAGAGATAGGGAGAAGAGCTGGGACCAGAGGTACATCCAAAAAATTATCTGTCACAGATTGCTAACTTGCAAAGTAATGTGTTTTCAGCTGGACCTGGCAGCCCAAAATCTTGTGTAGCGCCATACTGATACTCCTCTGCCTGTGCTGGTGCATAGCCACTCATACCGGCTCCCGAAACACATAAAAAAAGGTCAATTATAATTACCTTGGGGCGATGCTTGACATGGGGGTAATCAAGAAGTCAAACCGTGATTGAAGCGGCCGGTGGTCTCGGTGGATTTTTGAAAAGTCAATGCGCTGTTTCGAAATTTTGATGCATATCCAATTCATCTCATTCATGGACTGCTTAATTGGCTAGGCATGCTTTTAATCGCCAGTGGATTTAACAATGAATATCAGCAAATTCCCTGGTCTCTAATGGTTTTGGGAGGGAAAAAAAATATTGCTTTTTCCCTTCAGTTGCTACACTTGTTTGTTACGCTCCCATTTGGGCTGTTCTTATGGCTTGCCAAAGTCTTATGGCTTGCCAAAATGCCCACATCAACAGTGATATAATCATTTATAGTGACACTATAGTACCAGTAGTGGCATTTAGTGGGGTTTTGAGCAGGTGGCCTTCCATTTAGTTCACGGGCAACTTAGTTCACAGGCACTAATTAATAAGACAGCTGTGGTCTCTTAGAGAGCCAAAAGAAAAAAAAAAAAAAAAGGAGGTGAGGCAGTTTCTGAAACTGGCATGCTATTATCATAGGCTTCTGCCTAATTAGTCATCAGCCCTCTGACTGATTTTACTTATAACAGAGCACCGGATTTGCTCCAGCGGATGAAGTCGTGTCAGCAGGCTTTCCCACAGATAAAAGCTGCACTCTGCAGTGGACCACTTTTACAATCCACCGACGTATCTTTCCTTTCTGATTTGCACCCAGATGCATTGGACACTGTTTAAAGGTGGTGGAGAAGGAGGCATGCTCTAAATCAGTTCTAAGCTGGGAGAATTGAAATAGCACTGGTATTATTTGGTGATCAAATAGAACGTTTTCTGGGAATGTCCATTAGTTTCAATCTCTAATGGCTTCATCGCAATGAAGATGCCAGGATGCCAATCACTCATTATCATTTGGCACTTCTGATGTTTAGGTTTAGGGCGGTCCACAGATGGTCGTGGACTTTTTTTTTCCCTCTCTCTCGTGCCAAGGGGGAGTTGGCTGCGGGCCGGAAGGCTCTCCTGCCCGAGTCAGTTTTTAGACTCTAAGCGACGGAACTCTCCACAATTAGCTATTAACTCGTAAAACTTCTATATTTGCTTTAATGTGTAATCTGCTCAACAATATAGAGCTTCCCATATGTTATTAAATGATGTCTGCTGTAATTATTTTTTTTTCCTTAATCATTTACATTTCCAGACAATTGCACTTGGCTGAGCAATGGAGCTGTCACTTGCTGGATGAGCTAGATAATTAATTTATGACTGTCCACTACTGTAAAAAAAACTCTCAAGACACGGTCCAACATCTGCTTTGGATGCCAGTGATTCATATTGAACAACTTCTGCACTAAACTGAACCTGTTTAAGTTTAACTATTTGGCTAAAGGAGCTGGCTACATTAAGGTTTAAGTTTTTTTTTTCCCACCATTATTTTCTTTTTTTCACTTCTAGTGATGTTACATTCATACCAGCACTGCATTATCATTTCTGTAAATCAATCCCTGGATTTGGTATAAGGGGACTTAATTACAGATCAATGCCTGAGCCAAAGAGCAAACACATAATTCGCAGATGTGAAACTAAGCACATGGATATGTTCAATAAAAATAAATAGATATAAAAAAAAAAACACATTTTGCTTGCAATTGCTAGACATTTCTGAAATGTATTCTTTAGTAAATTAAGTTAAATTTGAGTCAGAGCTTTGAGCATGCATGGCAAGAGATAATCCAGTATTAACATCGATGGTATTTCATTTTATCCTGGCCAGGTTCACAGAGAAGATATCACAGAATGGGATCAAGATTGTATACCAGTATACCAGTATACCAGTCCATCACAAGGCAGCATATTGTATGCACATACATTCAAACTCACACCGTGCAATGTTATGCGTTTTGTTGCTTGTCAGGCTGTACAAAAACATGTTCCCCATGTCACACTGTAGGATCTCTGTAAGCCAGTCAAAAATAGAAAAGGAATAAGTAGTTTTACATCACCATATGTTCTGGCCTGGTTCTTTGGTAGAAGCAAAATAAAAACATTTGTTCATGACATGCCTTAATAATAAAAATGTCAGATAAACTCCCCTTTTCCTTCCATAACTCAATAAGTTTCTTTTCTTTCTCTACTGTCCAACAAGAACTCATTTCGGCATTTTCCCTGAGGTGGTTTAAGGATTTTACACTAAATGCACACTAATTCCTATTGGTTCTTGCTTTAATGGATCTCATAATCATAGAGGAAGTCACGCTGCAGGAACGAGTCTGAAGGCTTTTGAGACAGAAAAAAAGAAATATATATATATATATATATTGAATATATATATATATATATATATATATATCTATATATATATATATATATATATATATATATATATATATACGGTGGCTTAGTGGTTAGCAGGTTCGACTCACACCACCAGGGTCCAGGTTCGATTCCCGTCTCGGCCATGTGTGTGCCTGGAGTTTCAGGGTTTTTTTTCTCCTGGTTCTCCGGTTTCCCTCCTCCCGGTCCAAAAACATGCACGGTGGGTTGATTGGCACCTTGGAAAATTGTCCCTAGTGTGTGAATGTGTGTGTGTCTGTGTGTGTGTGTGTGTGTGTGTGTGTGTGTGCACTGTGATGGGTTGGCATTCCATCCAGGGTGTATCCTGTCTTAATGCCCATAGACACCTGAGATAGACACAGGCTCCCCGTGACCCGAGGGAAGATCGGATAAAAAAAAAAACAACACCAACAACAACAAAAAATTTTCCCAACTAGCTATAGGGCAAATTCAGTGAGAGAATCTGGAGAGAGAACATTTACCCCCTACCACCAAAAAAAAAAAAAAAATTAATAAATAAACAAGATAAACAAGAACAACTACTTCCATTTGACTGATTCACATAGATAATCTAGAGAGAGAACGTTTACCAAAAAAAGGGATGGAAAAAAAATAAACACGATAAACATGAACAACTTCTTCCATTTTCCTGATTCACATATGTTTGTTTACAGAGTGTACCTTGAAATCATGATTTTCTGCTTTTATTCACTTTTATTTCACAGCACTGCTCTTTAATTATATTTATATATATATTTTTTCATGGCATCCATATTCAGAAAGGCGACGGGTTGGAATTGATTTGGGACGGCTCCAGACGGAAATGCCATTATGTGTAGAAATTGGATTTACTCAGTGTTGACCACTCGTTGCCCGTTTGAGTGACTTTCCACTCGCTGCCAAGCCTAAGAGGGAGCACTGAAGACGTGGTTTGGATAAAAAAAAGACACTGTGTGTGTGTGTGTGTGTGTGTGTGTGTGTGTGTGTGTGTGTGCTAGCGGACAGTGACGGAGACGCTGAGTATTTAAGAGCGTAGCTTTATATACGTGTGTGTGTGTGTGTGTGTGTGTGTGTGTGTGTTGTTTTTTTTTTTTAAAGCTTTTTGTTTTTAATCTAATTAACAACTTAGAGCCTTATTAAATTGCTGATTTACAGCATGTAATTCACTTAGCAGCAGGTCCGTAACCTTGCAACCCTGATTTACTCATTACTTATTTATTTATTTTTTTTACAATTCCTAGAAGAAAAAGCGGGAGGAGGAGGAGGGGGGGGGGGCGGCCTTGTGGCGTCTTCCTTTGTTAGACGTGTCTGCTCGTCTGATTCTCTCACCATTAATAATTCACCTCTTCGGAATTTCAAATGAGCTGTGGCAGAGGTGACAGTCTTGCCACCAGTCTTCTGAGTGAGCTTGGATGATATCACCCCCTCCTCAATGTCAGCGGCTCTTCAGACAAGAAGCACACACTCAGGATTAGATTGTTGGCTGACAAAGTGTTTGTATTAGTTCAAGCATTATTCACAGGACAAGGGAGAACAGGACAAGGGCATCATGGGGGAAATAAATAAATAAATAAATAAATAAATGTGAGCACAGCTGAGATTTCTAGCGAGAATATAAGTGTGTTCGTTTAGCGAGGAGTCACCTTGGTAATAATACACAATAAAGCGTAGAATGCTGGCCTCGTGTATATGTACAGTACGCACAATGAATCAATGGTGGGCATGTCTTATTTTTCTTATTTTTTTATTAAATTCAATCTTCTTTGAAATATTTTTTGCCCCTTTTAAATGTCATGTTCTATTGGATAATGAAAAAGCCCTAAGGAGTAAGAATCGTTGAAGAAATTTGCCCTTTGTTCGTTTTTACAGCCATTTTTAAACAAGATGTGTGTTAAGTGAATGGTTTACTGCCTTCTCTGAATCAGAGCTGATAGGAACAAGCTTGCAGGTTTTTACTTATTTACTGCGCCTGAGTGCACATTCTTTGCAAAAAAAAAAAAAAACTTATCCTGAAGTCTCGCAGTTCTTGTGCAGGGCTTTGAGTTAATATTTTCAATGATCAAATTAAGCATAATGAAAAAAAAAACCCACTATTGTTTTATTTCAATTATGGTATGAGTGTTAGGAAAATATGCACTTAGTACTCAAAAGAGAACAAAGAAAATGTCATTTTAACCATGTGTTTTTGCTTGTCCAGCTTCAGTCACACTTAACGGATCTATGAAAACCAGAAACCAAGGTGTTTCATAATTTACACTTTTATAATATTATGTTATTGTGCAGGCTGTATTTGGTGTTTTATTAGCAATTTCTGTTTTCTATGTAATGTCCCTTTTGTCATTGTAGAGAGGTTGGAATTGTTTGCCCAGCAGGGGGCTCACTTCCCACTCCTAATCACCCTGTTTTCCATTAGCTAAACACAGTCACTACTATAAAAACCCAACAGTGTTTTTATTATCTTCTTACAGACTTCCAAGAAAAATGTAATGAAAATGTCCTATATTGTATGTTAAAATGTCCTACTTGTTTATGATATGTCCTGTATATTTATTATATGGAGGGGGTGTAGCTCAGCGGTCTAAAGCGCTGGGCTGCTGATCGGAACATCCAGGTTTGAGCCCCGGCATGGCCAAGGTACCACCCTTGGGTCCTTGAGCAAGACCCTTAACCCTCTGTGCTCCAGGGGCGCCGTATAATGGCTCTGACTCTGCGCTATGACCCAACTACCAACAACAAGCTGGGATATGCGAAGAAAGAATTTCATTGTGCTGTAATGTATATGTGACAAATAAAGGCTATTCTTTTTATTCTTCTTCTTATATCCCCTATAGCTGACCTGGGCGTTTAAGATCCTCCCTGTTGACGCTTCCTGCCCCACCCGGCGTGTGGTCATATTGTAAATCAAAAAATAATAGTGATGCTTTCCAAACTCCAGTAGCTACTTTAAACCATGTGACAGGTGTGAGCATATTTACGTACCCTTAAAATGTCACTTCATGCCGAAAGATGAAAGTTTGATACCGAACGGCGCGTTTTAAAAGCGCACGGACTGTGAAATTATTTATTTACAGAGTTTGAGAGAAAAGCCGTGTGCTTAGTTTGTGAAGGCTTGTTCAAGGCGTACAATTTAAAGCATTTTGCATTGTTAATTAATTGCTTATACTTTCAAATACATAGTATTTATGAGTGCGTATTAAAAATCAAATGACATACCTGTATTTATGGTTTTCCTGTTTATGACTTTCCTGTTATGACTCAGTCCATGATTGTATATCTTTTATTGTAAGAGAATATCCTTATTCTTTTGTTTACTGGTAGCATAATAAAAATGATATCATTTCCCGCTCTTTACAGGTGGAGAAAATTAATCCTCATCTCCGGTTATTGTTGGTTCGGCCCTCGAACATTTCACAGCTCAGGTTTATCATGTGGCCCAAGTATAGATTTAACAAAGGATTTGGGTCAGAGGAAAAGAAAACTTTCTCCTAAGTGAAGAATACAATGGTTTCCCTAAAAGTCCCTGTCCGCCGTATAGCACCTAACGATTCGGAATTATTGGGCCACTGGTTTATTTGTCGCTGTGGATTAATATAGACGGTGCCATTGTGGTAGCCGTGTGTTATAGTACTCGGTCAGGTTGTAAGGACTGACATTTGTTAAAATGCCTGTGGCAGTTGAAATGCCCCACAGTCCTCTTAGGAAAGATCCCTTGCTTGCTCGTCTGCCTCTCGTCGCGTCACTTCCATGCCTGACTACTTGAGCAAATTACCAATTAAATCTGTTATCCCATACTGCTTATTACACTGCCAGTGGTAAACAGAGTAGTATGTGATAGGTAAATGACTTTATGTGGCCCTCTGGCAGAGATTAATGGGGTGAGTGTAAAGGGCCCAAGGTCTTCCAACCGAGTTCCTACGGATCTGACAGCACAAAAGAAGAGAGAGAGAGAGAGAGAGAGGAGAGAGAGAGAGAGAGAGAGAGAGAGAGAGCGAGCAGAGGCACTTCGCACTCATTGCACGGCTCCTGTGTGTTTATTAAGACTGCAGTTATTCACAGGCAATTACCCTTTCACTCTGAACAGGTGAAAGTGCTGTTCATGATTTTCTCTCTCTCTCTCTCTTTCTCACACACACACACACACACACACACACACACACACACACACACACACACACACACACACACATACACACACATCTATGTTCTTTCCCATTCACTGACATAATTATCATATGTGACTAATTCATGCTATGACTACATATAACCTTATCCTCAACGACCAAAAGCTTTTTTTACTTTTTCTTTTTCTTTTTTTTTTTTTTTTTTTTTTTGTTGTTGTTGTTTTTTTTTTTAAATAAAAGCATTTACCACCAAAAAAATTTTTTTGTAGTGAACCAATCAATTGTACCCATAGGGCTAAAACTGTCAGATATTCTTATTCTTACCGATTCCTACTGCAAGATATAAAACACATGCTCTATTTTTCTCTCTCACTCTCCTACTATCTCTTTCTCTCTCTCTCTCACACACACACATACACACATAATACACAAACACTCATACAAACGCACATGCATGCACACATGGTTTTCCTCGAGAAAATCTTTTTTTTTTAATTTTTGATTTATTTATTTACATCAAATTGAACTTTGACTCTTTTGTATTTGAACACGAGTTCCATATGAAACGTCTTTGGGGAACTGTTTTCCCGACCAAAACCATTAAAACGGACTGATTTAAAATGCTTCATACTGAGTCTGAGAAAGAGTAGATTTAAAGTATAGATTTTTTTCTCTCACAAGCAAATGTAATTCTATTTCCAGATTATGCAGCATATTCTTATTGTCTTATTGTCAATTATTGCAGTTCTGTTGTATGGCATTGTAATAATCATGACTTCCTAGTGCAGGGTAGGTGGAGTCGCCTTTACAACCTTTCACAGATGCACAGCAACTATTCCATTGGATGACGTTCTGGAGGTTAGTTGGCGCTAAATGTGGCTGTGTTACAGTCTGCTATGCTTTGCTGCCCTTTGCCCGGCCATTGTAGTTGGCAGTGGCGGGTGGAGGGGGGGGGTCTTTTTTTCATTTACAAAAGCCCAATGCATAAATACAGTAAGGACCGATTCCTAATTCTATGTGGTGTTTGTGTATTATTGCACTGAAGAGATGATACAGTATTATATAATATTAGTACTTGTACTAATTATGCATCACCTATTAACATGTGATTCATCTGTCTGTCTCGCTGTCGATTTCTCAGCAAAACCAGCCCCTTTTGTCATTACATCCCAAGCATTAAACCCAAACTGGCAGGGCTGCAGTGGTTCATGACTGGCTCCTACTGGTGAAACAGCAGAACTATTGGATTAGTAATCAAAAGTCCTTTATTTCAGCTGCACACTGGCCTTATTCAAGGCCGTTTAGATGACCTCTGTTTGTAAGTCTGCTTGTATCGAGGTAAATGCACCATGTTTGGAATATATATAGAGAGAGACGTTGTTATAATAATGACCAGCCTGCATTGCCTAGATTTCATAGATTGTAATGTTACACAGACACAAAACAGATTCTTCCAAGGCAGAAAATGTACTGGCTGCTATGAAGCCCCTTTTGTAAATGTTACATAAGCATCCTCTTACAGGAAACAACGATAAATATTCATACCGTAATATTATTTATATACCATTTTGATCTTAGGTTATGTGGAACATCTGGCATACAGTGGTTACTATAGAAACAAAACAGTGTTTGAACACTAGGCGTTTTCGGCAGGCGGTGCTGTCAGAGCCGTATCAACACGGTGTCAAAATGAATCGACACCTTTCGGAACAATGTGAATTCAAATGAGGCGTGAATTCTTATTACGTGTTTACGGCTACACTGACTTTCGGTGGGAGCCCAGCTCGCGAACAGTTCTGCATTTCAGCCGCCATCACTGAACAGTCCAACACAACGATGGAACTGTAATGAATGGACAATTGATGCCACGCTGATGATTCCCTTTCGAGTCCGGTGCAGGTTTCGTACTCATACCACCCTTGCCAGAATCATCACAAGTTCACTCATTCGTTATAAACTTATAGGCATCAAACTGCTATACGTGTATAAAGCCGAATTCAATTGATACTGTACGTTGATGCAGCAGACTGGAGCCCTTAAAAAAAACATCAAATGTATGTTGTTTGAAAACCAGAATCCCAAAACACAGTGTTTTAAGTTAGTACTTAAGCAGTGTTGGGGAGTTACATGTAACGGCGTTACGGAATTCAATTACAAAATAAATGTAACAGTAATTCGTTACAGCTACTTATGAAAATGTTAAAGATTGCAAATAGGGTTACATCCGAGCAATTTCATGTAAAAATCAGAGTTTTAGACGACGGTATGATTTTCAACTTTTTCAACTTTTTTTTTGCTTAGAATGTTAACGTAAAGTGCCCCCTAGTGGCCAAAATGAAAGTAATCAAAAAGTAATCAGTTACTTTCCTTTAAAAAAAAAATGGGAAAGTTACACTACTTATTACATTTTGAATAGGGTCATTTGTAATCTGTTACATTTCCAAAATAACCTTCCCTGCACTTCCCCAAGACAGTCGAGGCATTACAGAGTAAGAAACTGTGCGTTCCTGAATGTCCCATTTGAGGGACTCATCTACACATGGTTTTTATAATGGAATGTGAGATATAGTCACATATATAGGGAGGCAGAGATCTCGAGGAGACAAAATGCCGGACAAAATACTGACCAAGTGTTGTAATGAACTCTCTCAATCGCTCGTTCTCTCTCTCTCTCTCTCTTTCTCTCACTCTCTCTATCTTGGCAGAAGCTATCTAATCAACACAGAGACTTCTATCCATTCTGCTCGCGGACACACAAAAAAAAAAAACCTCAATTCCTCTCACGTATGTTGCTCCCTCTCTCTTTCTGTTTTTCAGTCACACTAGATCTAGGTTGATGAAGCTTCTATTTTCACAATAGACTGGCCACACTGATAAATCTTCAACCTAGATAAAGAAGTTCCACCTAAAAGTAATATCAAACTCTCTTTCATTTACTTCTCCCTCCCTCTCTCTCTCTCTCTCTCTCTCTCATCCTGGAAAGCGTCATTTCGCTGCCTATGTAACAACCCTGCTATAATTTCGGAAAATTACTGTTCATTACTATTACTCGGAACAGAATCAATTGAAACCTGTCTGCCAACGTTCTCATAAATCTCACCGTTATATTAAAAGGTCTAGAAAGTCATATTGTGCTATTAGAGAGTCTTTCTTTCATTCGCTCGCTGATGTCTCTCCATTATTCCCTGTTGAATAACCATGTCCGATGTTTGTCCTGTCCTCTTATACTTTGTCCTGTGAAACATATGTATGTTTGCTGGGTGTGTTGTTAGGGTTAGTGACTTTGAATGCCTAATTGGCATGGTTATGTTCACCACGATGTTGAATCTTCTTTTTAATGAGCAATATGTCCAAATATCTCATTATTCAAAATTTTCTCTTTGAAGCTCCGGTGCAGCAAACAGCTAATATATATATATATATATATATATATATATATATATATATATATATATATATATATATATATATATATATATATATATAACAACTGCCCTGTGAATTTCCACTTCAATTCAACCATGCTGTATGTTTTATAGACCAAAATATCCATATGCCCTTATGCTCTCAGTATAATTATTGTTAACATGGTTGATTTTTAATTGCATTCCTTTGTCTGTTGTTAGAATACTGGCCAGAAAAATATGTATTTTTGAGGGCGATCATGGACCAGGCATACCATTATAACATTATCAAATTATGAATAACACTGATTATCTCTTCATCATGCCACTGCTTACTGATGGAATATATTAGGCTGCAATTGAACATTTTGTCCTCAAAGTTGATGTGTTAGTTGATGTGTTCCAGCGTAAGGATTTGAGCGAGTTTGACAAGGACGACTCTGGCTATTTTGAAAAGGGATTTTCGGTTATAAGCGCTTCACACCTTTATTTTCATTCGGTCAATCCACAAAAGTTACCTATCCACACAGAAACATCTGAAAATGCCCGCGTCCTTGTTGTGCATATGCACAAAGAGCCAATCTGTGCCCTTTCCCCGCGTTTTTATTTACTTTGTGGCTCTTTGAAATGTCATCGGCAACAACTAAAAACGCATCATCATTTTTGAAAAACGCCGTTTTCACAGTCCACACTGTGATAGAAAAAAACCCCTGCATTTTCAAATGTATTTACTTTGGAGAGTGTGGCCATAAAGCTACGTTTTTGTTGACGGAAGACAGGGAAAAAAATATGCATTTTTAAATGAAAAGGTATTTTTGAATCTCTGAACCTGCAGTTATTTGGGGGTGTTCCTGAGCAGTGTCTATCAAAAGTGGTCCAAGGAACGAACAGGGTGACGAGCAGCCAAGGCTCACTCATGCCCGTGTGGAGTAAAGGCCGACCCATGTGGTTTGATCCAACAGACGAGCTCCTTTAAGATAATGCTGAAGAAGTTAGTTCTGCTTTCGGCAGCTACATTGGGGGGGGGCGGGGGATGGGTCGGGAAGGGGGGGGGGGGGGGGGGGGGGGGCAACACAATATTATATATTATATATTTTTACGATTACCACTTAAGGTTCATGCTCTGAAAAAATAACTATGCTTGGAAAGTATTTTTTTTTATATATGTAACATGTAATCTGGGCAAGCTGACAAATATCACATCATTCATTCATTCATTCATTCATCTTCTACCTCTTTATCCGATCTTCCCTCGGGTCACATAGTCTGTGCCTATCTCAGGTGTCTATGGGCATTAAGACAGGATACACCCTGGATGGAATGCCAACCCATCACAGGGCACACACACTCAATCACACACACATACATACAATAGAGACAATTTTCCAAGGTGCCAATTCAAAAACCTACTGTGCATGTTTTTGGACCGTGAGGAAACCGGAGAACCCCGGAGAAAAACCCCCTGAGGCACGGGGAGAACATGCAAACTCCACACACACAAGGCCGAGACGGGAATCGAACCCAGACCCTGGAGGTGTGAGGCGAACGTGCTAACCACTAAGCCACCGTGCCCCCAGTTTTATGTATATAAAATATATAATTCAATTCTCTATGTGCATATGCATATGTACACACACGCTTTTAAAATGCAAGAATGATAAAAACAATACAAAAAAAAAAACCCTTTTTTGAATTAGACCTGATGTAGACATGCCTGCAAGGATGATTTTATTTACCAGACTAGGCTTGCACAAAGACCCATTCTTTTGCAGCTACACATATTCGCTTGAAAAGAGGAATTAAAAAGTGCATTCGGAATACTTGTTCCAATTGTCTTTTTGTGCCGCGCATGGTTTCTCTCAAGAATGATCATGATTAATCTTCGCCATGGGCAAAGGAGGGAAGAAAGGGAGAAACCAACAATGCTGTTATTGTAATGATGACACAGGCATCTGGAAATTGAGAAGTGTTTATGTTTTGTTGTTTTTTTTTCACCTCGCAAGCATTATGTGGACATGTTGTGTTTTGCATGGAAGGGTCATCATTACAACCTGATTTGAGAGAGCGAGAGAGAGAGAGTGCGCTTTGTATAAGCTTTTTGGTGCTCTCGCTAAAAAATTCCATCCTGTTGTCATGACCGTCATGTAAAAAATTGACGGAGATGAAAGCATCAGAACGTTTGAACTGTATATGTGACCTCAAGTCTGGATGAAGTTACTAACCTGGCCAAGCTCCCAGTTCTGAACAGCAGACCTCTACTCTATGGCAGAATTGACGCGTTAGAACAGACACTTATTTTTTTTATTCCTATATTTGGGATTCTTACAAAATCTCTCATGTTTTAAAGTTTGAATTTAATTTCCGAGCTTCACAGACTTTTGCAATGACACCAAACACAATGACTGTTGTATGAAATAATGACACAGAGAAATGCTGGAAAAGAAACAGCAATAGAACACTTGTGTTAATGAGGATTGTCTTGGTTTTCATGGAAACTATAATGTTTATAACTTATTTACCTTTTAATGCTGCCTTGTCTATTTCTTGTGCAAACGTGCTGGTATTTACTGGACAGCAGAAAATATTATTGCGACGTTATAAGCATTGAGATTCTAATAGCATCTATAATGGTTTCTTTAGTTTATTGCTAACGATTTTATGATGCACATAAACACAGTAGACAATGGTAATCGTATGGCAATGGGTTTTTTTTGTTTGTTTGTTTGTTTTTTGCAAGCAGGGATTAGCATTGCTGGTTTATTTCAGGGTTCAAAGTGTAAGTAGATGTTTTCTGAGCACGCGTAACTCGGCTTGTGTACAAAGGCGCATTGCTGCAGGTTTTAAATTCAGCCAAATATAAGACAAATAAGAGAGTGTTTGAAGAACAACACCAAACCAAAAACTTTTTTGTTTGCTTGTTTGGAATGAAAACTGGCCACCTTACCATCTTTGTGAAGTAACGATTGAGGACCATGGGCCTTAGGCATTAACAATGAAGAGAAGTATCAATATATGTATTATTACTATACAGTAGCACTTGTAAAACAGAATATTTGAAGGGCCCTCACCTTTTGCATGACCTTGTCTCTTCATGCATTACGAAACAGACTAGATGGATAGAGAGAGAGAGAGAGAGAGAGAGAGAGAGTCAGTGATATTTATAGAGACGTTGTCTGTATAACCCTATATAGAACTCATTTGCTTACTGACTGTCAATATCAGCATCTTCAGTAAGTGCATGATCAGATCATGGTGAATCTAGAACATATCCTGTGATGCCAGTCCACTGAAATACACCATGAATAGAATGATTTGCTCCATCTCACACACACACACACACACACACTAGGACACCTAGGAGCCATTTAGTCAATCTACTCCACACAGGGAGTAACATGAGTTCAGGACTGAATCGGTGCCCCTGGAGCTGTGACACGGCAACGGTTTCTACTTCGTTGCTATGCCACTGGCTGTACTTTGAATAATAGCATGAAAAAATATGAATGGCAAAAAAAAAAAAAAAATAGAAGAAATGGCATTACCATTTAAATTATTCCTCCATCCAGGTGAACTTGCCTGAAGTAAGAAGAAATTGGACTTTTTTTATCAATATTATTACTGGTATTATTAATATTATTTGTAAGGGTTTTAAAGAGAGTTTTACAACATGTGAAAAAAAGAAATCTACATTCAACTAATGGGTAAAAGATTGGAGCTAATATGTTCCTCATTTAATATTCAATAAACATATTCAGATTGGATTGCCTAAAGTTAAGTTAAGAATGATTTGGGATCAAACTTTGCAATTAATAAGCCAGTGTGGAGCTGAAAGCATTAATATATAATGGAAAAAAAAAAGTCAAACATATCCTGGATTAAAATGAATAATTTTGGAGTTTCCAAGGAAACTTGCAGATATTTAAGGGCTTAGGGTATGAAACTGTTTCATTAATTTATTCACTATTAATTATATTGAATATATATTTGAATATATATTAAATATATATATTCATTCATTCATTCATTCATCCTCTACCGCTATATCCGATCTTCCCTTGGGAGTCTGTGCCTATCTCAGGCGTCTATGGGCATTAAGGCAGGATACACCCTGGATGGAATGCCAACCCATCGCACAGCACACACACACACTCACATTCACACACACATTCACACACACATTCATACACTAGGGACAATTCCCAAGGTGCCAATCAAACTACCGTGCATGTTTTTGGACCGGAGGAAACCCGAGAACACGAAAAAAAAAAAAACACAGAGGCACGGGGAGAACATGCAACATGCAAACTCCACTCACACATGGCCGAGACAGAAAACAAACCTGGATCCTGGAGGTGTGAGTCGAACGTGCTAACCACTAAGCCACCGTGCCCCTTTGATATATATACATAATGTATTATATATGTATATGGAAATAAATAAATTGAAATACTGAAAGATAAAAAAAAATTTACCTTGTAGAAATACTGTAGATCAAACGGTATGCCTTCTCATAAGTAAACAACTGTAAAGGTAATCAATAATATCCGTTCATTAATATATGTACATAATTAACACAGCATCATTGTTCTCTAAATTGAAATACAAAACTTGAATGTTCATTGTGGTTGTAATGCGAATTGTTTTTGGTTTTAATGGAAATTCAGGTTTAAAATTCAGTGTTTTTATCACCAACAGTGGTAGTGGAATCCTTTAGACTTTCTGTTATGGTTTCTACTGGGGTGTTTTTTGCCTTTTTCCAGGCGTGGTAAACAGTGGTACCTCAATCTACTGGTGGATGTAAAAAAAAAATTAAAAATCTAAAGACAAAAAGATTCATGCACCAAATATGTAATAATACAGTGTCTCAATTAGCAGGGTAGTTGAGGAACTGAATTATGGGACTTGAATTGTGGTTTGTAACATTTGTAATTTGTAAAGTATATATATATATATATATATATATATATATATATATATATATATATATATATATATATATATATATATATATTTTCCTTTTTTTTTATATTAGATGTAGTTATTCATATTTCTTCTTTATGTAGTTTATGTTCATATATATTCTTAATGGAAATCCATTTCCCGTGTTTCTGGTTTAGACTGCATAGTTCAGACCTGAATGCAGTTACAGAGACAGGAGTGTATATTGGAATTGGTACTGCCCTAATACACAAGGCTATAGACTTCTCATTTTTTTTTCTGTTTGCCTTTCGCTTTATTTGGAATTTATAGGCCAGTTTATACTGTAGTTCGAGATCTTTACTTGCTAATCTACAGACTATAAACTTTTGCTTTCACATTATTTTGATAGTGCAGTTAATAAATCTTGTGGTGTGATAGATAATCTATAGAGACCTTGCTCTGCACTGCTTTTGCACAGCTTTTCTCTGGCAACAACCCCAACCTCTAATACACTGTGCATAACCACCAGCAAAATGAGATCTGTTCAAAACGGGGGGGGGGGGGGGGGGGGAAGCACGAGGCAGCAGTCCTTGGTCTCCCATATAGGCATGGTCACTGGAATAATTCCTAAGGGACTGTTAACCCAATATTCCATGTTCAAGTATAGGAATTAAAAAACAAACAAACAAACAAAAAACAAGGGAAGCATACATGACAAAATTAGGAATAAAACACAGGCATGTTTGAGAGCATTCAGTTTTAAATAAATTATAAAAATGCTTTTAGCCTTTGAACATAAATTGAACATCAACTTGGAGTCTTAATCTTACCCGATTAAATATGTAAAGGCGGAGAATGTACAGACAACGTATACAATATTTGCTGTATTATGTTGGGCATTGTTCCTCCACCGCATATGTTTCTGACTGAATATTAAGCGGCATGAAGCCTACATCGTGTGCACAAGGCAATTATGTTCAATTCTAGATCCTAGGTAGAAAACATTTCAATCAGAGTGTTGCTATATGGTTTTAAATGCACTATTATTACAAATGAATAGGCAAATGTGCTTTTAATCTATGCATGGAGCTTGTTTTTGTCCACATAGCTAATAGCTGTGAGGTTTGACCCAGCCGGATGACTTATAATCATCAACCCTTCAAATAGCATAATGTAATAACAAGGCTCTATTCTTAGAGAAATGTGTCACACGCCTGATGCATTCATCACTCTTCTTGATGTTTTTCACTCCCCGATATGAAACAGCATCGACATTTCTATACATCTTTATCTACAAATGCATATGGCGACATAGAATGTTTATTGTTAGCATGCCTCAGATCTTTGATATCCTCAGCCCCATCCATCATTAACAAAAAAATAAAGATTTCACATACTTGCTAAACTGGATATATTGGTATAGGTCAGGGGTCGGTAACCCGTGGTCTCATGTGGCTCTTGAATCCCTGTGATGCGACTCCCAGCGAAAATAATTTGAAAATAATTCATTCATTCATCTTCTATCCGACTTCTCTCTCTCTGGTCGCGGGGAACCTGTGCTTATCTCAGGCATCTCCTGGCATCAAGGCAGGATACACCCTGTATGGAATGCGAAAACATCGCAGGGTGCACATACACTCACACACTAGGAACAGTTTTTCCAAAATGTACATTTACATTTACAGCATTTGGCAAACGCCCTTATCCAGAGCAATTGAGGGTTAAGGGTCTTGCTCAAGGGCCCACTAGTGGCAGCTTGGTTGTGGTGGGGTTTGAACCCATGATCTTCCACACCAGAGGCCAACACCTTAACCATTGGGCTATACCACCTCCCAAGATGCCAATCAACCATGTTGAGAAAATGGAGAACCTGGAGAAAAAACCCTAAGGCACCGGGAGAACATGCAAACTCCACACAAACATGGAAGAAGGGGAATCGAAACCCCCAGCCATGGAGGTGTGAGGAGAATGTACTAACCACTAAGCCACCTGAAAATGATTCATGAGTCTTAAATTGTATTTTATTTGTAGTTAATTCGTTTTTAAAATCTATTCCTAAATTTGAAGATTATGGCGATCTTGTAACGTCTCAATAAAACATGTAAAAAATGTTGTTTTATAAGGAATGACCCCATGGAATTATCAACCCAGGGCCAAAAAGCAGGATTTTTTTCCCATAGAAAATGAATGGGACTACTACTTTCGGAAGTTTGACGCTCAGCTGTTCGGCCCGATGAATGCATGCATTTCCATTTGACATATCCACTCATAGGTGAGATGGAGTAGGTCACAAAAGGTGTCCCCACCAAAAACATATGACTGTTGCATGGCCTCACGTGGCCGCAAACGTGAATAATATGTGAAACGTCGAAACTCAAAACACAGGGTCATGTGACATGTCTAAAAACGCTCGGCACATCATCGACGGGAGTTCGGACGCTGGATAATTTGATGTCATGATGCCACATGCATCACTGGCCCCGCCCCCCCTCTCGAAAAAACTCTCGTTTTCTGGTGTCTAAATCTCAAAAAAAACACTCGTCTCTCCGAACAAGCTCGCATTTCAAAGTCATCGGCAAGCATCACTCACATTTTCTTCAAGAAATGTCCCGTGTCTAGTTTAAATTTGCCGGGTTTTTTTCATAAATACAAGAAGAACTTAAATAGACATTGTGTATTTTACTTTGAAAGTAACCTTAACCTTCAACCCTTCATGGTTTTTCGGAGTTCAAAATGTTTTTGTTGCATGCAGGAAGGCCATTTAATTTTCTCTGTAGTTGTTCATTGATTCATTGACATTATAGTTTATACATAACATAAAGACGTTTATATATATATATATATATATATATATATATATATATATATATATATATATATATATATATATATATATATATATATATATATACACGGTGGCTTAGTGGTTAGCATGTTCGCCACACACCTCCAGGATCCGGGTTCGATTCCCAACTCGGCCATGTGTGTGTGGAGTTTGCATGTTCTCCCCGTGCCTCAGGGGGTTATTGTTGACCTCAAGGAGTGAATAGAGTATAATCATATGTATTTATACTTAATTAATTATGTATGAGAAATCCGGCGCACACTGCCATGTTGAAAACACAATGCTACAAATGTGGAATTGTAGTAGTGTCAATTTTGTGACACATTTTTATTTATTTATTTATTTTTATGAAATGATGAATTATTGAATAATTCCTCCCGCTCGAACATTTCACCACAAGAGATTATTAGTATTGTACGTTGTCGAAATGGGCGACATTTTTAACATTTAAAGCAGGGATTCTTATGCAAAATATATTATATTAATAATAATCATATCCTAAACACAAATGCACACCATTTACTTATTTATTATTTTTGCTTCTTTTGAGTATAACTTTTTTGCTTATGTAGGGCAATGTTATAAAGAATGTCCTTGAATAAGACTTTTAAAAAATAAATAAATAAATACATAACAGAATGATTGCACATTTTAGTGTTGCCTTTTAGTCCAATATCTCATAATAACCACTGGAAGGCACAGAATATAGTCCCCAAATACAGTCGTTTTTCTAAAATGCCTTTCAATAAAACTAGACCTCTTGTTGTTGAACGCTTGTCAATACATTTCCAGGCAACCCATGAATGAATTCCTATTCAATCGAAATCATTTCTTGACATGAAGGATTTTAATGGAGGTCCTTTTTACCAATCATCATGAGAAAGAAAATCTCTCTCTCTCTCTCTCTCTCTCTCTCTCTCTCTGTCTTTCCTTTTCATTAAGGTTTAAGGTTTTCGAAAATTAAATTGGTCAAAAATTCACATTAAATTGATAATTGATTAAATTCTTCATCCTATTTGATGACATCGAACAGATGAAATGTTGACCCTGCAGAAATGCATTTTTTCCCGTCTGGTGCAAATAATAACAGAAATGCGAATTTCCTTGACACTGTTTGAGCAAAGAAAACCGTGGAAATTGTTTGTCTATCCTTTATCTTTATGCATGTGCCAACAGTTGAAAGGACAGGCAGGCATGGGTGTGTCGGGAGACATCATGAAAAGGCTGTAATTTTCATTCAGACAGGGAAAATCAATCAGGTCCGTCACTAAGATCTATTCTATCATTCTGAGTGAGCATTTGAATGCAATACAGAAGCACAAAGAGAATGACTCAAGGTTGGAGCTTTGTGTGCCTCTGTCCCAGTCACGATGCAAGGCTCAAGTCTCAAGAAACTACTTGATACAAGTGCATACCATAAACAAACACATGACAGAGACACGATTGGAATAATTTAGTTAGGAGGCCAACGTCAGGGAAAAAGCACAGAAGTTTAAACTTTTACTTAACTTGATCAAACAAGTTGGGTTTTGCTACCTGAAAAATCCCACGTCTCAGATTTGATCTTGAGCCCGGGTTCAATTGTGTTATTGGACTTTACTCAAGGTGTTGACAGAACTGACATGATGTTTTTACTAAACACATTTCAAATTTGTTATCTACTGAATGTATCCAGGCTGAACATCCACCATATTGTTTGAAAGCCTGTTTTGGAGATGTAGAAAGCACAGATATATGAAAAATAAATCACTATATAAAAATTTTCCCCTGAAAAATGAAATAAAATACAGTATACTCCAGAGGGGGGGGCACGGTGGATTAGTGGTTAGCACTTTCGCCTCAAAACTCCAGGGTCTGGGTTCGATTCCCGTCTCGGCCATGTGTGTGCATTTTGCATGTTCTCCCCGTGCCTCAGGGGGTTTTTCTCCGGGTTCTCCGGTCCCCCCGTCCAAAAACATGCACGGTAGGTTGATTGGCACCTTGGAATATTGTCCCTAATGTATGAATGTGTGTGTGATGATTGTCATTCCATCCAGGGTGTATCCTGCCTTAATGCCCATAGACGCCTGAGATAGGCACAGACTCCCCGTGACCCGAGGGATAAAGCGGATAAAGCGGTAGAAGATGAATGAATACTCCAGAGGTTCACAGTCTCATTATTTGTGAATTTTTTTAAATAATTGTTGGCTGAAACAATTCCGCCCTTCTTTTTATGGCTTTTTTCATACCAATAGGGAATGGACCTGGGTTATATACCTGGGAACAAACCCCTACTTTTCGATCTGTAGTCCAGCATACCAGGGGAAGGTGGTAGCTCAGTGTCTCTGGAATGAAAGATTGCAGGTTCAAATCCCGGCACCAACAAGCAAGACCCTTAACCCCCAATTGCTCAGTTGTAAGTCCCCAGCCATTATGGTTGCACAAGCCTTCACATTCCTGGTGCGGGTCCTAGGAAGGGCACCCAATGGAAAAAAACTGTGCCAAGCCAAATATACGGATCACTAAGCTATGGTGATCTGAAATGGCAACCCCTAATGTGAGCATCGGAAATAGAGGATGGGACTTACCTCACTTATACCAAAGAAAATGCACTTGTAGGATTTACATACAGGTGTATCATCATTATTTAATATTCTAGCATTGCACTGTCAGAAGAAAGGTACCGTGAAGGTGCAATTTTGTTCTTAGGGGAATAAAAAAATATAACGGTATATTTACTGGGACAAAATAGATCCTTCGGGGGCAATTATGGTCCCAAAAATAAGTTATAAAGGTTCTGACTAGAAGTACAATGACTGCTAGTTGTACATTAAAAGGTACAGTGTTATAACTTTCTTTCTGAGAATGTGTGGGAGACTTTATTCACAAGTACAGTATATGGATTTAACTTCCCATTCTTTTTGTCAAGTTTGAAATAAAAGAAGAGTGTTTTTTTTGTGTCATATTTAGGATTTAAATGATAAAAATAGACATTTCTAACACTATTCGATCTTAGAGAGCTCTAGAAACACAACCCCTGTGAATACTGAGTGTACCAATACCAAAATAAAATCTACTTCAGTACAGTAGCAAAGACTACTTCACTAATTACCATCTCAGCATTGTATTGATGTTTTTGTATTATCCGGACTGTTCATAAAACTAATATTTAAATTCAAGTACTGATGTAGCGTAAGTACTAGTCTGTAGACCCCTAATACAGATGTTTGAATATCAATACAACAAACGAACTATTTAGGCATTACAGGAATCAGACACGTCCACACTTTCTCCCTCAACCATAAATCAAACTGCACTGGAGACTATCATTAATTTAAATTCTTCCGTGTCCACACCACTCAGGACCTCGCATGTTTAATGCACACTGGAGATTTGTTATACAAGGCACAACCTTGAGGTCTTAAGAGAGTCTGCATGTCCTCAGGTGGAAGGCTCAAGTCTCTAGAAACTACTTGATACAAGTGCATACCGTAACAGAAGTAGCATGAAGTACCATGACAGAGACGCAATAGGAATAATTTCGTTAGGAGGCCAACGTCAGGGAAAAAGCATCGACGTTTAAAATTTCCTTTCGGACTTGATCAAACAAACTGAGTTTTGCTACCTGAAAAACTAGATCTTGAGCCTGGGTTCGAAAGTGGGTTTGGAATGAATTTCGTCTCCATGGCAGAGATGCCAAATGTACACACCAGTCCTTCACTCAAGTAGAGGAACAGATACTGTTCTCAACGACTGTGGTCCAAGTACCGTTTACAGCTGATTATAGACCCCATTACAGATGTTTCAATATCAATACAACCAAAGAACTATTTAGGGATTACAGGATTCAGACATACTTTCTCCCTCAGCCATAAATCAAACTGCCCTAGAGGGTATCATTACTTTAAATTCTTCTGTATCCACACCACTAAGGACCTCGCATGTTTAATGCACACTGGAGATTTGCTATACAAGGCACACCGTTGTCTCTACAATCTTACATGTCTTAAGAGAGTCTCCGTGTCCTTAGGTCATTCTAGAACTGCACCGCTACACATTCTAAGTGGTTTCACATTTCCTGGTTTGGGAACCAAACTGCTCTTGACTGTAATAGCACAAACTGCCCAAGCTGTCACTCGAGTTGAGGCAACTTCCCTCAAAGACATTTATACCAGACAATGCCTGAAGTGTGCCTGGAGGAAAATCAAGCTTAACAGAGGCTGTTCTGAATGCTTATAACCTGCACATGACTGTTCAACCGGTTACCGGCTCATTCAGTGTAGATTTTACACATATACAGTAAATGTGTATGCACAGACTGACACATGTTGTGGGAAATGTATTTGTGTGTTTGTTGTACGTGTAGGTGGTGTAATACGAGATGGCATATTTTTGAGCACTGGAGCTGTAGCAGCGGCTGATGTGACCACAATGCTTCCATTAGCATGTTCCAAATAATGTTCCATTAGTCTGAATGACTGCATTTAAGTTTTGACTACAGTTTATTCTGGCTTTGTGTTTGAATGATTCAAATGGTTGCATTTAATATTAATACACTTGCATTTTTGACTCACTGAGTATTAATGAATTCATTACTTAAGTAATAATTAATTATTATTCCAATAATTAATTTTTTTTTTACATTTTTGTGGGTGTTAATAAATATAGAAATACATATCTAGTTTAAGGGCACACAGTGGCTTAGTGGTTAGCACATTCATCTCACACATCCAGGGTCGGGGGAATCCTTGTGTATGTGTGTGTGTGTGTGTGTGTTAGGCATGTTCTCCCTGAGCCACAGGGGTGTCTTTCTCCAGGTTATCCGATCCAAACACCCCCAGTCCCAAAACATTGATTGGCACTTTGGAAAAATTTGGAAAAATTGTCCCTAGTGTGTGAATGTGAATGTGAATGTGAGAGTGTGTGTGTGCGCTCTGCAATGGGTTAGCATTGCATACATGGTGTGTCCTGCCTTGATGCCTGAAGACACCTGAGATAGGCACAGGTTCCCCGCGACCCGATAGAGAAGTCGGATAAAGTGATAGAAGATGAATGAATGAATATATATATATATATATATATATATATATATATATATATATATATATATATATATATATATATATATATATATATATATATATATACATACACACTATATATATATGCTATATATATAGTACTGTGCAAAAGTTGTAGGCAGGAGTGAAAAAATGCTGTAAACAAAGAATGCTAATTGTTTAGCTTATTTACATACGCATTATATTACAGTAGATCATGGTACACGAATTATCTTCGACTGGGATAAAAGGCAGTAAATGCACCACTCTTTCTGCCCTGTTGTATTAGTTAAACAATTAGTTGGCATGTTAACGAATAATAATATCATTTTATTTATTTCATGTTTTTTTTTAAAGTGATGTAACATTTGATGACATTTTCCCTGCACATTTGAGTCAGCGGAGCAATTAGACTCGATAATTCATAAATGATTAAAGAAGTGATTAGATTAGCATTTATATATCATAGTAACTGAAGTCGGGTGGGAGTAATTTAAAGGCTGACAATAATTTAATAGGTTTATGAAATGAAATCCATCTTTATCACTAAAATGCCAACTTTAATTCTGTTACTTGTCCACTGATGCATCTATTCCCAATTCTCATTAGTGCAAATCTCAAGATTGAATCGAAGATTTCTTTATGTAGAATTTCCATTCATAGTCAGATGAACTGTTTAGATGTACATACACGTGCGTGATACACGAGGCCGCAAAATCTGAAGCACTTTTTTTATACCGACATTATACTATTATCACATTGTAGTGATTCCATATGTTCTGGATCAATGATCCATCACAGACAACAACAACAACAACAACAACATGTCCAGCTTATTACATACTGCAGTAGTCACATCAAGGCTATACTGGCTGAATTATATGGATTGAACACCAAATGCAAGAAATGGTTGCTTTAGATCATCTTTATTCATGTCGCATGCATCAATTATTGAATCAAATATATACATCACCATTTAAGACAACAATATTTAATTAGAAATATAATAAAGATAAAGATTTATATCATAAGCCAGAAACAATATTCTTTATTGAAAAAAAAAAAAAAAAACATACAAATAATAATACCCCTCACATAGCTTTGATTTACATTTATATACGGGTCCTAAGATGTGTTGCTTTACATAAGGCACGGTCCATATGTATTTTTACATTAATGTATTCCTTTCAATAAATAAGACAGTTTGTAGAACTTTCAATGACGTCTAACTTGGTGCTGAGCAACGTCATACCCGTTGTGCAAAGAGTTATTCTTAATTTTCCTGCAAAAGCTCAAGAAGCGAACGAAAGTGGGTTTTTTTTGTTAGTTTTTTATAGAAACCAAAGACAGTTTTTTTGCCCATGTAAAAGTGTGAAGGAATAATAGAAGCTAGAAGCAGTTATTGTGCAACAGGACGGTCGCCCTCGGCTCTTTTTTAACGGAGGACTTTGGAAGTTGCGGAAAAATGAAGCTTCTTGTACAATACAGCGGCAATAATGACAGTTCCGACACAGGCGAACGCTAGTATGCCCACTGCCACACCCAGGCCTACAGACGAGTCAGCCTTACTCGATGATGCGACTAAAAGAAATGACATGAAAAAAAGATGTTTAGGAAGGTAGGACACGTCGTTCACAGAAGTACAGTATAACTAGAAAAGCTTCCCTAGTTATGAAATACCAACATTCATTCATTCATTTATTCATCTTCTACCGTTATATCCAATCTTCCCTTGGGTCACGGGGAGCCTGTGCCTATCTCAGGCGTCTATGGGCATTAAGACAGGATGGAATGCCAAGCCATCGTAGGGCACATACACACACACACACACATGCACACACTAGGGACAATTTTCCAAGGTGCCAATCAACCTACCGTGCATGTTTTTGGATCGGGAGGAAACCGGAGAACCCAGAGAAAAAACCACCTGAGGCACGGGGAGAACATGCAAACTCCACACACACATGGCCGAGACGGGAATCAAACCCGGACCCTGGCGGTGTGAGGCGAACGTGCTCCCACTAAGCCACCGTGCCCCGAAATACCAACATGTATATGAAAATGTAATATAATTGGGAATATATGGCTTTATACAGCATCGGCACTGGTTTTGCGAAAGTACGCAAGCAATTCTTTCTGTTCAATTCATATAGTGCTTTATACAGGTATAGATTACCTTGTTCTTCTTTTGTTGCTGCATCTGTACCTGAGAAGACACAAAAGTGAAGAGAAATATATTGATTGTAGTTTATATTGAGGTAACAGTATGGTACAGTTCGATTTGGATTATAGCAAATAGGTGTATAATGTGTATATATGAATATATGTATATACTGTATATATTATATAGAAATATATAGAAGGTTCATACTGATGTCAGATTTGGTAATGATGCGAACTGAGGTGAGAATAGTGGGGTCTGTGAGTCCGTTTTGAGGTGACGCGGTAGTCTCCACATCTCTTTTCCTTCGGCCTGCAGGACATGACTGATAATATAAAGTAAAAAGAAACAAGAAACATAAGTGTACATGTAGACAAGTTTTCTCAACAGAAGTCCATTTCTTTCACCAAAGGTATAAGGATCTGTTTTGTTCTGCTGTTTCTTCTCAACCTTTAATTGTTTGCATACCTGTATTTTTATTTTTTGGATTATATAAAAGTTGACACTCACCCTAAAGTTATTACAGGCAGAGCTCTCACACAGGCGTGTGATGCAATGCAAGTAGTAGCTTGAGATGGTTTGGTTTTGCTGCTCTGTAAATCGGAAGGCTGGGAAGTAAAAGCGAGCGGTCTGACTCAGTCCGTTCTCTGTAATGTTGGTCAGTGCATCCCGGTTACACCTGGTGAACATTAAAAATGACAAAATGTGAATTAGATCCAATCCTGTTTAGTGACTGTCATTGAATTGTTCATCAATTCACACCATTTGGGGCACGGGTGCCAAATCTGGTGCGCGGCGTAACTATTTTTGTCCCGTGTGATCATATCAAATGTGTATTAGAGCCGGCTCTGCCTGTATTGACATACACCGCATACACCGCTAATATTAAAAATCCCAGAATGCTTTGTCATGAATGCCACGCGCCGTCTACTTTTCGCTCAACAATCGTTAGCATTCACGTTACCATTTACCTCGGACAAATTTAATCCACCTCACCTCAAAAATGCTCAAACGAAAGATGGATGAAGGTCAGTAGAGGAGTTTGGACCCTACAGGACCACTGGGTCACTACTACTGTTACTCTACTCGCTGTTATGGAGCTCATACATGCAGGTGTGCGTACAGTAAACACAGCAGAGAGCGAAGTGTAGATTTGTTGGAAAGTTGTCGCTGAAAACTTTTTTTTTTTTTCAAAAATGGGTGGAAAAATACTCATTTATTCATCCTGTATCAAATTCTTGTGTGACTCATTTGCTCAGAAGTCTGTTGCTATTCAGTAAGTCCGAACCATCAGCTTACCATCAGCAGTCCGAAGTAAGGACACGGAAAATAAATGAGCTCAAAGCCCAGTACGAGTGACCTACACGGTTCTCACTGATAGTTTAATAATGAGTATATCCATGTTCACTGAGTATACAGTGGTTTTAAGAAAACACAACAAGCCCTTTCCAGATGGGGAAATAGGAAAGGAGTGTATGGAGAGTTGGAGACTACCTATGAAACAGATGGAAAGACATGAACTGAGAGAAAAATATGTTGTATAGTTATAACTGGCCCTTCGAGGGCAACCATACTACTAATGCGGGCCTTGCCCCTGATTTAGGGGCTTCCTCATCCACATTCATGACATCACAATATATAGAGTTTTATCTATTTAAAATATCTATAGCAATAGGAGTTCTAAACAAAAAGACTTAGCAAAACCTACCCAACAAATAGATTATAGAAGGTTGAGTAGGTGGGGTAAGGGGATACTGAGGCATAGCATCTGTCCAGCAGCACGTAGTACCTGCAGTCAAACAGAATCTTTTTCACTACTAAACTCTCTCTCTGGTAGCAATATGGCAATAAGCAATACCAAATAGTAATACAAAAATATATATTCTCTTACTGAGCAGTGAGGTTGGAGGCTTGGACGATAACAAAGATATTAGACTTCAGTTGAATCCCCTGAGTGGGAATTATAAGAGGTACAGAATAGTTTGCATCCTAAAAGTAAAAAAGAAATCAGAGGTTTAAAAACAACCAACAATGAAAGTCATGCATTTGTTTAATGTTCAGTTCTAGGTCGTTTTCAGCTCTGGGTATTTGTGGATTATGCAAAGGTACGGTGTGGCTTGAAATGCCTTACGCTGTACAACTTGATGCTGAGTGTGCTGACGAAGCTGCCATTTTTGTCCTTCACAGCAATGGCAGAAGACGATCTGTGTACCAAGAGTAAATAAAGATTAATAGTATTTCAGATATAGTTCTATCTAGTTATAAGAAGCATTAACGCCCAAGCCACTCTGTAGGAAAGACTTACACATCGAGTCGAGTGTTATTTATCAGGTACTCCAGAGGATACGCACAGGAGTAGAAGTACTTCAGGTTAGTATTATAGGTTACCACACTCACGGAGGTGTCAACCGATCGCACCAGACCGCTGATGTTTAAAGACTGAATGTTGGAAAAGTCGGCGAATACTCCGGTGCCTGCAGTGCTCGTGGTCTAGAGCAGATGGAAAGACAAATTGTAGCTAATTAAAATGAACTGGTCATATTCAAATATTCATATTACAGATAAGAACATTTTTATTTTGGTTTAATGTTTTTATTTGTTTTTACGGATAAGTCAGTTTGTCTCAATTTGGAAGTGTTAAGTGGTCCAAATAACTCTTAAAAATATATATATAACAAAGGTGAATGTTTCGTTCACGCCATATAAACAGATAAAGCAATATTGTTTCAGTGGAGCAGAAAGCCAATCTTTCCATTTTCTAGCAATAATTAAATAATATATCTTAAGGCACATTTTAATAATTCAGAAATAGAAGACCGATATTGTATCTGTAATTTTATTCAGATTTATTCCCAGAGTGGGTAAGACCTAATCAAGATAAGGTTTTTTTTTCTATTTGTATTTTTTTTTTAAGAGAATTATGAGGGATTGTTTTTCATCCACTTATTTTGTTATAGTTGGTTGTTATTAGACACCATATCTCATATTATCAAAAAAATTAATTTATAGCTAGAAATTATTCTGAAAGAGTCAACAGAGCCATTATTGCCCAGCTCTAATGACTCAAGGAAGCAATAACTCTGTAATTATGCATAGACCTATCAATGTTTTAATATATGTAGATTTTGAGTCCTTGTTACAAGACAGAAAACACTTGGAATTCTGCTAAAAAGCCACCATTTTGGGACTATTTTTTTTAGCATGTCAGTATATTTGGGGAATACAGGCCCAGGAGAGCATGTAGGATTGATTGACCTGTATAAAAAAAGACTGAAGTAAACTGTTCTGTAGGAAAGAGCCGTTTTCTTACGTTGAGATTGCTTCCACAGCTGTTGCTGGCACCAATGGGGAAGGTGAAGCGAAGCACAGGAGGTACGACAGTGCTGTCCACGACACCTCTGCAGTTCGGGTCGTTATTAATGCCATTGACAAAAAGCGATGTTTCGTTGTAGCCGGAATAGATAGCCGGACATATCTGTATGGTTAAGGAAATTGAGTTTGTGCCACAATCTACATTGATGTCGTTGTAGTCTAAAAGAGGAAAAGAAAGAGGGTTATAAATTGCAGCATCTAATTTTGCTTTCCATTTTTATTTAGATGGTAAATTCATAATTCAAAGTATGGATTTTCATACTGTAGTAAAAATGATTTTTACACCGCAATAGACTTTTTTTTTTTTTTTTAATGAAACAGTATATTGTATAATAAAAGAAAACAATGAAAAACAAAGTGATCATCATTTCATTACCTGGTAACCTGAGGAAGCCTGCGCAATTCAGCGACGTCTGACCGCTAACAGCAGCCACGGCGATGGCGATGAGGTAAACCCGAAGGTACATTTTTACACGTCTTAGTTGTGCTAAAACCTGTGCATAAGGAACACACATTTAAGTCAGACACTGCAATGTCCAGACGTTTTTAGTTTAAAGCATCCTGATGCAGATACATCCCAAAATGACAGATCCAGAGCACAAGTACGCACCTTGTATCAGATACTTCAGCTCTTCCCTTTGCTTTGGGCTTCTCTGGCTTGATACTTAACAGGGCTTAAATGCTGGATTTTTATAAGGCATATCCTTCAACTGGATTGGTCCAAAAGAAGGTCACGGCAATTTTGTGTGTCCCTTGTGTCGCACATATGAGAATAGCCTTTATGTGAGTACTATGACACGCCTAAAACTTTTATAGATACACAATTCTCAGTGACCTGTTTCTTTTATATGCCTTTTTTTTTTTTTTTTAAAAACAAAACAGAATGCCTTCACACAACAATAAGAACGTTCATGAAGTATGTCGTGAGGCCTCGGGTACGGAAGACAATGCTTTGAAGGACCTTTTCAGGATAAGTTAACATTGAACAATATGTTTTTTTTGGGGGGAAAACACAATGTACAAATAAAAAGTAAATAGTGCCCCATATATATATATATATATATATATATATATATATATATATATATATATATATATATATATATATATATATATATATATATATATATATATATATATATATATATATATATATATGTGTGTGTGTGTGTGTGTGTGACCGAGTGTTTTACATGCAAACAAGAACAAGCATGTATCTCAAAACAATAAAAGACTGGAGTTTGCAGACTTTTGACATTTACTTTTGCAGCATTTGGCAGATGCCCTTATCCAGAGCGACTGAGCAAGTGAGGGTTAAGGGCCTTGCTCAGGGACCCACTAGTGATAGCTTGGTGGTGGTGGTGGGGTTTGAACCTGTGATCTAACCCTAACCCTAACCCGAGTCCAACACCTTAACCACTGGGCTACCACCTCCCACATGCACTGTATACATCTCAGTTAAACAATATGTCCAGTCTCTATCTTTGTTTTGTTATTTCTAAGGCAACATGTCTGAAGGCTAAATTATTCTGCTCATATTTTGTCATTTTGTCATCTTTCTCAGTTCTACAGATTCAGGTTTCACCTTTTCAATGATATGAAAGTTTATACACTAATTTACTCTAATTATTGGATTGCTTTCTTTTTATCCCCGGGCCTGTCACTAGACAGAATGAAAAAAAAGAAAAAGTAAATGATATTTCATCTTGACATACATTTTATTTCGACACCATTGCTGAAAAAAATAACTCTATACCAGTGACAGTGATGCCTTTTTTCCATTTTGACGTTTAATGTGAACATTAGCATTGGGGTCCTTGACCTCTATCTGCATGACATTATATATTGTGGTGCTGCCACATGATTTTATGATAGGATAAGTACGTATATGAGCAGGTGTTCCTGTCAAAATGGCGTAGTTGTGAGTAAACATATTCTATGCATATGTACACATACATGTATAGTTTATAACATGGAAGTTTTGTATATTTAATTTATAAATGTTATATTATTTATTTGCAATGGATAAGTTACAAATGTATCCAGGCTTCTATAATATAAACTAATAATATAATGTATTATATTGACTTAATATAATGATTTATGACTTAATATAAAAATTTGAAATTTTTAGTATAGTAACTTTATATTATACAACTTGATGAATGATTTTGATACCTATTTCCCCCACTACATGTGTATTTGTGACTTGATCGGACAATGCAATAGGTGTGGCATTCTATCCAATTACAGTATATTAAGCTTATAGACATATATGTTTTCTTCTATTCAGTTATGTTTTTTATTT
This sequence comes from Kryptopterus vitreolus, assembly GCA_030449085.1. Lineage (NCBI taxonomy): Eukaryota > Metazoa > Chordata > Actinopteri > Siluriformes > Siluridae > Kryptopterus > Kryptopterus vitreolus. The sequence goes on along the minus strand of JACRUU010000009.1, from coordinate 6,616,357 downwards.
CCTAGTATAAATTCTGATTTCCACATTCACATATGTATGTTTATGTTTGCATGTTTATGTTTTCCAAATAGATTTAGCTATTTGTGGTATTCTAAGAATACTATAACATCATATGCACAACAATGTTATAGAATAACATCTTGTTCTTTTCATAATAAAGACGAGCGCTGCAGGTTTCACTGCATCCTGTACCAGTGACAATGTATTTGCGTCCTTCGTATGTTCGGCCTGTATACTCCTGGGGAATATCTTGTCTTTATTGAATATGTTGTGTATAGAGGATGATGCCAGACGACTGATGTTTGTGAAATCTCATCTGAGGGAAGCCCATAGGCGTGGCCCTTTCTACAATTTTTACATACGACACATGAGACCGTGTCTCCGGTAGCGACACCAAATATTTATGGTAAGCCCAGGCTTGTGCAGTGTTTCCACAGCAAACAAAAATAGTCACAATTCACTTCTAACATGAATAACTTTTATTATTAATTATTAGCATTGTTTTTTTTTTCTCTGCAAATGATTTAGCGATATATTAATCTTGTGTTGTGATGCACGGGTAGGTCAAAGAAAACAAGGCAGCTTGATCTATGAGATTTACTTAAGCTGGTAATTGAATTTATTTTTGATAAATGTTACTCTTTTTGTGTTTGTGTGAAAATATGTCGAAAACCAAATCCCAGATCCACACGCTCCATCGTGGCTCAGGTGAATAAACTTTGGTATGGGTCTAGTAGTTTCTGACAGCTGCTGTGTGCCGATGCGATGGAGCAACCAAGCATTGCACATCACCGTCAGTCACAATATGATTAATATCTCTTTGGTTCACGCAGGGCCATGGAAGCCTCTTACAATCGCAAATCGTATTCACCTTCGAAGATGAAATGAGATCAGATTACAATGATTATCACAGCGTAGTACTAAATAGACGGCTGCTCAAGAGATAAATCTGCCTAAATCTGGCAGTACAGATTATAGTAGTAAACATTTAGTATCATAGATGATGATTCATATACATGATTCTCGGCCATGTGTGTGTGGAGTTTGTGCATGTTCTCCCGGTGCCTCGGGGGGTTTTTCTCCGGGTTCTCCGGTTTCCTCCTGGTCCAAAAACGTGCACAGTAGGTTGATTGGCACCTTGAAAAATTGTCTCTAGTGTATGAATGTGTGTGTGTCCTGTGATGGGTTGGCATTCCATCCAGGGTGTATCCTGCCCTAATGCCCATAGACGCCTGAGATAGGCACAGGTAGACCGGATAAAGCGGTAGAAGATGAATGAATGAATGATGATTCTGACGCAGAAGACTTTTTTCCTAAAAACTAGCATTTGCTCTACTAATTGTAGTGTTGCCATGTCCCTTAGTAGAGGCACTTTTACCTACACGTAATGCACTTTTAAAATACTAATTAATTTAAGAATGCTATTAATCATTCTTAACAGTTTCATAGGCATTCACATACCTACTCAGTAAAGATATTCATCTTCTCATAGAGCTTTCTCATTTAATAATTCTGATAGCAGATGGAAATAGAGACATGTACAGACAGGCAGAAATGGCCAAAATATCTAAAGTTCTAGTCAAGGACGACTGGGACGACGAAATTGTCAAGGTAGTTCGTTGGCATAAATGGGTGCAGAAGTGGCATGAAAAATAAATAAATAGCCCACGGATTTGCATAATGGAATTCTTTCTCTAAAAAAAATACTCAATCCTGACTTCATCAACAATAAACAGTAAACAATTGTTTCATGTTAGTGATCAGCTTTAAAGCAAATATGCATTTATACATGGTAGTCTCTTATAGTATAAATTTCGCCTCTTAGAGTAAAAATTAGAGCCTCTTAGAGTCTAAAGTTCAACTCAGCACAAAGTGTGGGGAAAATGAAAATGTTTTTCTTCCTCTTTAGGTAGCAATAAGCTAGCCAGCACCATCTGATGACAAAAGTATATTTTGTATCCTCATGCAGTAAGAAAATACACTGTTTATCTTTGCTGATTGATATTTGCACTCATCACTACAGACATCACTACATAGACTGGGATGAATAAGTTGATAAAGCAGAAAAGTACCAATGGATGCTGTCCATGGTACTGAAAATACTCCCCCTATGCCCACACCAGTTTCTTAGTTTCCTCCAATATGGCTGAAATTGGGGTGGGAGAAAACAAACAGTTTCCATGTTGCAAATAAGGAGTTAGTGAAAATGGTGCTGCACTCTATCATCACATCAGATGATGTAAGTATGGTGAATATTACCATCACCCTGCAGAGCCTCCACTGACGAGTAATGAATTTTTTATGCATATTTACACATGCTGAGAGAAATCTTTCTTCTTAATCGCATACGCAAAAAACAATACCACTGCTGACCTCGCAGCAGCATGATCCAAGCATCCTTTTTCTCATTTTTATGGATCTTAGTTAATGATATTTTTCATCCATTCTGAAATGAGAAAGCATTCATTTATCACATTGCAATACAGGCGCTCATTGTTGACCAGTCAACCTAGGTAAAATGTAGCTTGTATTCTGTAATGAAATTCACAAAAACAAAAAAAACAAAAACAAATGTATATCACGGTGGTATTTTTTAAAGAGCATTAATGCAAAAAAACATTAAATGACCTTTGGATTTATGTGTGCAGTAATATTATAATGCCGGCTTTTACCAAAGCTTCTTTTTCTGCTTCACAGTAGTACGACTTTCATCGTCATCACTGACTTATTACCTATTATTACCTTACTTTAATAATCAGAAAGACAAGGCTATAGGACTACTCAAGGTGCAAGGAAATTGCTTTTTTGCCATCTGTCGTACAAGTGCAATCATTTTGTTCCCTTGGAAATTCCGAACATGTACTTGAACAATCATTATTCATGCATGATTTAAATTAGATGTCACATTGGCTATAAACGAATATGCTAATATTTACACATTTGCATATATTTTTTACTCAAACACTGACCAAAGATGTTTCATTGTGTTCCAAATTCCTTTCCCTAACTTCTGTATACCTGTTTCAACTTCTTCGACTTCTTCGCTAGCTCCTTCGGAATTTTGATTGCGCAATGTTACAATACATTCAGCAAACCGCAAAAAAGGAAAATACATTCACATGAACAACTTACTTTATTGTAACATTGTAGAACTATACATTTTAACAGTGAAGGTAAAAGTGAGAAATTGTTATTTAAAAAAAATAGTAATAAAATGTTCTAGACACTATCAGAAATGAGGACTATAAAAAAACACACACTAATAAATAAGGAAAGGTACAATTTATTAGAACTGGATAGTTATATATAGTAGCATTGTTATTCACGGCAACCACATTCATTAGGCTGCTTCTGACTTTATAATGCGTTGTACCCAGTCTCTCTCGCTCATATCTGATACCGTGACTTTATTTCAGCCTAATAACTGTGGCACAATGCGATAACTGTGTAAAAAAAAAAAAAAAAAAAAAAAAAGGGTAAAATATTCCTGTTTCTATGCACGTAAATGTAATAGATCCTACACCCTGCAATCAGATGGTGAGAGACTGAGGTATTGACTTTAAGTTAAGATTTACTCTCACAGATTTGGATCCATCCTGTTACTTAAATATATATGTATAAACAGAGCAGTAGGCTTGCTTAGCGATTTAAACAAATTACTAATTCAGAATGCGTTATAGAATATAATATGTTTTATCTGTGGAATCCGGGAGGAACAGCATCGCTTGCACAGGGATTGATGGGACATTTATCTGAATTATCCTCTTTATGTACTACACTTACATTTTAATATGTCCTCTAGATTTAAAGGTAGACATCGTATCCTAATAGTGGTGTAAATGTCTCACCTGCAGTGCTATGTAATTGGATTGCGCCGAAGGGTGAAATTCTGTTAAACGTGAACGAATTTGTAGCTACTTTATGACGCTGTTCAAAGTGCATTGTTTAATATGTTTTAATTTATATTCGCCATAATGTCTGAAAATGATGTATGAGAGTCAGTTACGTATCTACAGTATCATGAAAACGTTTCATATAAGACTCTTGCGTAATAATATTAACCAAATTCAGTCCAAATTAAATACATTGCTGAAAAGTGTTTATAAGCGTGTGTTTGTCACTGTGTTTGTGTGTGTGTGTGTGTGTGTGTGTGTGTGTGTGTGTGTGTGTGTGTGTGTGTGTGTGTTTAGCTGAAAGCAGGATTGTGAGCCCCAGACAATGGCATTGGAGGTGGACGCTTTCCCTTCAGGAGCGTCAGAGAGAAGATGAAGAAGCACATGCTCATTACAGCCAGGATGACGATGCCAGACACGAGAGCACTCGTTACTGAGTTCATCTTGAATGGACCACTGTTTAGTAGAACTGAAACACACACACACACACACACACACACAAATCACTTTCTTTCACATTGAATTCTTCCATTCCTTTCATGACAATGCTTTTAGACAGTATTCTATTCTGCTCACTTTATAAGAGGCTCTTCATATTTCTCATAGGTGCCTCTTAAGAACTTCTCATTTACGCAGAAAGTGAATAAACCTCATTTCTCATCAGTGCTGCATTTGAGTTAAAAGTGTAGAGTTTAAAAGCTTACCCAGCTGAGAGTTGTTGGTTGGAGTTTCATCTATGGGAGAGAAAGAAATGTGAGAAAAGTGAAGAAAAAAAAAAGAAAAAGAAAAACCTATAGTAGCAAAATCGAAAATATATGGACAAAAGTATTGGGAGGTATGATTTTTTTTTTACGGCCATGTGGGCTTCTTTTTCAAAGTTTGACGCACATGGTCGTATAGGATTTCACTGCACTGAATGCAGTAGCTTAAAGTCTCCCTTTCACTTGACCTAGGAGACTCAAGCCTATTGTAAATGTCCAGGCTAAACGTATGGGATGTTCAAAAAGCACATACAGATGTCCTCAAACATTTATATATATAATATATAATATAATATATAGTTATATATATATACTATATATATATATATATATATATATATATATATATATATATATATTACTATTATATAATATATAGTTATATATATTTTTTGCTTTTTTGTTTGTTTTTTTTGTCTATACCCATACATAGTATGTCATGCAGTGAAATTACACATATATATAATATATATATATATATATATATATATATATATATATATATATATATATATATATATATATATATATATATATTTACACACAAACAGAAGGTATAATAAAAATTTGTTGTTTTTTTTTTTACCACTTCTAGTGATGATAGGTCCTGCAGTTATAACAGCATTCCCAGATACTGCATGTGGCTCTGTACTCTCATGTGCATCCCGTTTCTTACGCATCCCACAAATCTGTTTCAATGCAAGAGGCCTAATTATAATTATCCTTCTATCCAGGCCTCCATCTGATGAAGTATGACAGTGTTACATTTTAAGGAGATTTGCACATATTGTGCCGCACAAAAAAAAAGAAAAAAAAGTGTCACCGGCACAAGCATGGGGCAGTCATCTGAACGGCACAGCTTGGTCACACAGTGTAGGAAGACGGTAGACATCTTCTGATTCTTGTGCTTGACGAAACGGAACACCTCGAAGGAGAAACGCCCCATTTGACTCTTTCCGTTCTCGAACACTGTCGTCTGAGGGTCCTTGTCACACCTTCCCCCGGAGGATAAGGAGCGGGATAGGAGATGTTCAACTGCAGCTTGCATAGACACATTATCATATTCACAAAACCACAAGTTCAAGTGCTAACAAGCACCCCACTGTTAGTGAGACAAAACCGAACACATAATTACCCAACAAAAAGATCATATCGGAGCTTGTCGTTAGGATTGCCGGATGGAGTGGTGTAACAGTAATCCATCAGCACATTCCACCTGAAGGGAAGTGGGATATGTTCATCAAACCACAAAACTTGGACATGGAACCCGATATGGATTTTTACTTTTAAAACGGAAATTTTCCAAGAAAATTCCGTATTAGATCACTCCCAATTAGTGCGTTTTATGTTTATATGGCCCAGTTAGGGGCCAATAAGACAAAGGGGACAGAAGGAGACAGGCAAGATTTGGTGTAATATTTAGCTGACACATATATTGTTTTGTTCCCTTAACGAATGAAGGATGAAAGAATAAAGCAAGGCGAATTGATGAGCGCAGAGCAATGTTATAAAGGAGTAAATAAGAAAGGGAAAAAAAAGAACGCAGTGAAATACTTTGGGAAAAACAAAGGAGAATGAGAGATTTTCTTTCCCAAGAGTTTTTATCCATGGACAAAGAGAAATATATCCATGGAAAAAGAGAAGAGAAACAAAGACAATAGATATAAAAAAAAGAAAAAAGAGGAAGGTGAGACATAGTAACCTCCTGTCCAAGTTTGTGGCTTTGACAGCAGCAAACACACGGGTTTTCAGAGTGAGGCCGGCCATTGGAATGGCCAGATTCTGGACGTAGGTGGAATCCTGCAAAGCAAGAAAAACTCACACTTCCATTTCTATTTACGAAGAGCAAAATAAATTGCTCTCAAGAGACAACCACTTTTATTTAATTGTTTATTTCTACACTTAGTGTTCAACCCGTAACTATTGTCCGTAAGGAATTAATACAGCATATTCAGAAGCAGATATTCTACACCAGGAGTCACCGATCTCTACAAAGGGCGTCAGGTTTTGGCGGCACGGCGACAGGTTTTCTTTCTACCCAAGCCGAAGCTACACCCGATTCCACTTCTTTCATTAGTGGATGTGCATCTTTGAACAACTCTTAGGTGTGGCGCCTATCAAGCTGGAAGGAAAACCTTCAGCCACACCGATCCTTTATGGGTAAGGTTAGCATGTTCTAAAGAAACGGTTTCAGATCAATATAGTTGCTAAAAAAAAAAAAAAAAAAAAAAAAGGAAACAGTGCACGCCTATTATAAAAGTTCAGTCGCAGCATGAGACCAAGTAAACAGACCTACTTACATTGTACAGCAGTAAGTTCAGTGTGCTTACAAAAGTACCATTGCTCTCCTTTACTGAAATCGCTGCAGCAGACCTTTAAGGAGGGAAAAAAAACAGATTTTATAATATGGCTATTTTATAAGTGCCATAATGGGAACATCATTACATTGCTGGTATTCCTGATACCAATCACTGACTAAAGCCGCCGCTTTACCTTCCGCATGTTTTGTTTTGCCACAATATTAACTTAGTTGTAAAATATTACCATTGCTTATAATCTCAAAACACACCCTGAAACTGGTCCAAATAGGCCAAGGCATATAAAAAAACACACTTTTTATACCAGATAAACATTATACTGCTTTTCCCAGGCATTGTATAGGAAACAGTGTTACTCTTGTAATACACTTTCATGTCATCAACCTGGTACTGTATAACCATTATCAAGTCCGTAATCCTCCGCCAAAGAATCTTCATATGGTAGTTGCGTGCATGCACAAGATTGCGGGAACTGTTTATATTTGAGTCCAATTATCCGTTAGAAAACAAAACATTGTGGGAGCTGCAGATGATTTTGTTTTCCGTGGTAGCAGCAAGAAAAAAAACATATCACTTTGCTCATTTATAAATACATATATATGTTTATTTATATGCATTTTTCCAAGACCAATTTGGCATAAAAATGTGACCTGAGAGCGGGTAAGGCAGCTTAGTGAGAAACTAAGTAACTAAATAAATAAATAATGAGGAAAGAGCAGAATTTCAGGCCACATGGCATTTACAGGATGTGTTAATGGTCATTTGTCGTGCTGTGATCAAGGCATGATGTCTATCCGAACAAATACACAAAGCCAAGTATAGACTTTAGACAAAAAAAAAAAACAAGCCTCTAATTCAAAAATATCGGCACCCGGATGAAAGCTTGGCTGGAAATGATGGTGCTGTGTCAGAGTGTATTACGCATCCTGTATGATTAAAAAAGAAGCGCTTACGATGCCAGCTGCGTGTTGTTCACCAGGTACTCCAGTGGATAGCTACAGCTGAACTTATAGAGGAGTCCAGGCAGGTAGCTGATGACAGTAGGAGGGTCAGGCGTGTCGATGTACCCTGATATATTCCCAATCTGCACCAATGAAAGGTTCCCATATGCATTGGGCCCGTGAGCTGTGGAGACCTGCATATACAAGCACACACACACACACACACACACACACAAAACACACACAACACACACACAAGCATCTTGTCTTGCTTGCTGAAGCCGCGTTCCTGATAACATCAACTTCTCACCTCCTCAGTGGAACTTGTGCACACAGCACTAATCTCTAAATCAGAGCTTTTAGCAAGTGCGTCTTATCGCATAGCTGAGTCCGTAGCAAATATTCTAGGGTAATGATGTAACCTGTGCAACACTTTTTACAGATGTCATGTCAGGTCTACACATTTAAGACCAAATTTTCCTGACATTTTAAATATCATGTGGAAAAACTTATGAATGACATTGGGTATCACTTCTGATTAGCACAATATTAACCTGCTGTTATATACATCGCCTACTAAACTTGTGTGTGTGTTTTTTTTTTTTTTTTAAAAAACAACATGATTACCACTCTCACACACTTGCCTAGGTATGTCACTTTTGAATCTCTCAACCCTGGGGAGCACGCACAAGATTACTATTTCGGACCAAGACCAATGTCCTACCACTAGCATGTTGCCGCAGGCCTCCAGTGTGCTAAGGCTGATGCTGAACAACACCACTGTAGGAAAGGTGTTGTTGTTAATGAACCCTCGGCAATGGGCATCACCATGGCGTCCGTTCAGGGCCAGGTCGGTGTCAGTGTAGCCGGAGAAAAGCACTGGGCAGAAGTTAATCTTCAGAGTGATGGTTTGTACGCCACAGTACACGCTGATGTCCCGCTCGGCTACAGATATCAGCGGGAAAAAGAAAAAGAAAAAGATGGCGAAGGGGAAGAAAAAAAAGTTCATTTCAGTGCATTTTCATTGCAGATAAAAGGCATTCGAGGGACTTTTATATTCCGTAGCAGCGACTCACATGTTCAGTAACAGAGAGGAAAGTTTATGAAAAATGTAACAGGCTTGTTTTTGTTGTTTTTTTGTGACATACTCACCAGGAAAACGGCTATGAAAGTTGGCATCACAGTTGTATCCATTGAACTGTGCTTTAGCTATTAATAATTTATACAACAGCAAAAGAATCAAACATATACGTTCCATGTCAGCACCTGAGAAAAACAACTTGTTAGCAATTCCTTATAACTCTCTGAAGACAAAAGACAAGAACAAATGAAAGAATGTTTTTTTTTCCCCACCCCACTCATTTCATTTTCTTATATTTGTATCAAATTGTTTTTTTCAGTATTTTGAGCCAAAAATAAAAAATAAATAAATAAACATGACAAGACTTATTATGTTGTTCCTCCAGCCAGCCTACTCCATAATAAATAAATGCATAATAAAAGCTCATAGCATAAGCGAATCAAATCAAATTTTACACCGTAAAAGTCACGTAATATGGAAGAAATAGAACGCTGTAGAATGTTCTGTATTCTAATAATGCGATAATATATAGATAGCTTCAAAATATCAACGTTTAAAATCTTTCGGTTTCGGTGCAAGTCCCCCTGCACTCACCCGGATCCCTGGCAGCCGCGGAGTCAGCGGTACTCCATGTACTCCAACCTGCTGCACGAAACTGTCTGACCTCACAACGCCCAGCATCCCTGCAAAACAACCGTACACATAGCTTTTACTTTCTCCAAAAAAAAAAAGAAAAATTAAACATAAGAGATACTTTATTCGAACACATCCACAAAAAAAGGGCTGTCCGGGGTAACATGGGAAAGTCCATCAAAAAGTGAATGTGTTATACAAACCCTTTCAGGGACCCAGAAACATGAGCGGGTTTTGAAGTTTCCCACTCATATCCTTTCTGCTTGATCTTTCTTGGTCGGGGTTTCGCAAACGGGCCCCAGCATTGCATGAGGTCCGCGCGGGGGGAATTATCTTTTCATCGATTGAGTGGTCCGCTGACTGAGATGGCCTTTTTGTGTTCGCCTGAGCATGAGCCAACTCAATTCGAGGACAGTCGAGCCACTTTGGAGACTTTGTTTCAGGCTGCCTCAGTCAGCACTTCCCCAGTCACCTCACATGATGGCGGCCGCGGCCGTTATCCCACCTGTTTGTCCATCCCACTCTCTCCATCTCTCTCTCTCTATTCACCGTCTCCCAGGCCTGCACACCAGCCCAAGGCTTCATGCCAAAGCAGAGCAAATACATCTGTGTGCCCTACTCTATTTTAAAGACCGGCGTGAAATCCGACTAGATAAAAGACGGCTTCAGGGTCTCACATCATCCCTATTTTTAACCATATTCTCATGCACTGCGTGACCTTCTTTTAACACAAGGCTGCACTTGTTCTTGGAGTATTTTCCTCCACAGTGTCTAATATTACAGTAGATCATTAGTTGACTCACATTGGTTCATATGCACACAAAGAAAATGTCACTGTTCAATATTCTTTTGATTTTTTTTTTAATGCATTTGCGTTTATTATGAGTGACAAAGCCTTTCGCAGAGTTTTGGGGGGAAACATTAATGAGTATATGAAGCACAAATAAATGAAAAATGAATTAATACTTAATAAAGACTGACTGGTAGAAAGGAAGGAATTTATTGACACATTTGACTTGGAAAATCCAACGTATTACATGTTTTGTAACAGCAAGCTTTCATTAAGCTGTGAAATATAGTGATATCCAAAAGTTCAATGCATGTTTAAGGCATTGGCCTCCTTCAATCCTTAATCCATCTCCATTTTGGCTTAGGCAAGGAGAACAGAATGGGCCGTATTTCCCTCTGCTTGGACTTAGCCGTTCTTTTTTCTAGGAGATAACCATCTCCATTTATGCAGCTCCAGCAAATGTCATCTTTCATTTTTCACACATTTATCTCACCTAACGTTAAGCCACATGTATCATGCTGTATGTCTGATGTGCTTTTTATCAGGACAAAGCAATCACATGCAATGTATTGAAGGGGCTGGCCTTGACTCGATTCTGGAGGTCCCTTCAATTTGCCAAGCATAAAATACCTCGGGCGGAATTTGCATCGGATTGAAAAATGTTTTTTTCCCCACCCGCGTGCCGTTTACGAGTAAACAAAAAGTGAAAAGTAAACAGCAGCAGAAGATGGCTTAAAAGTCTTTCTTTCAAATATCCATCTACCAATGAGTAATTTCATTATTACATAAATGAAATGTATTAGTATTGCCTGTCAATATATGAATAGCCTTTAATTGTCACATATACATTAAAGCACAGGCACTTTGCATATCCTATCCTGTTTTGGAAACTGGGGTCAGACATAATACAGCACCCCCTAGAGCACAGAGAGTTAAAGGTCGTGCTTAAGGACCCAAGGGTAGCAACATGGCAAAACCGGGGCTCGAACCCCTGACCTTCTGATTAGTAGCCCAGCGCCTTAAACCACTGAGCTACACTCCTGCTCATGATTTGAACGCTCTCACGCCAACATTTACACTAAGCGTAAAGGAGATGTCCACTTGGGGCAAAAGTATTCCTATGCATTCCTCAGGTAGAAGTATAGATACAGGGGTTTAAATAGACTTCTGTAGCAGTTGAAGTATCAACTTTTTACTCAAGTAAAAGTATAAAAGTATTGGTTGCAAAACTACTTATAGTAGTAGTAAAAGTAATGTAAGGGAAAAAAACGCCTTTAAGGACAAAAGCTTAGGCCAATCGCAATACTTATTTATTCAAACGTCTCTCTACCCAGCTCCCTACTGTAGCTTCATTCGTGGAGGATGAAGAGAAAGCACCGGTTGATAATTGTGGAGAAATAATCACTTTTAAGAAATAATATTTTTTGACCCGAACTCTGGCGAGTCCTTGCTGGAGTGTGACGTGATTTGGGTCATGTGAATGTGCGATAGATCGCGTACTAACCAGTATAAATACTTCTCATGTAATAATATACTTGTCATCGAACCCCAATCAAATGCATTCTATCCACATGGCAAGATTTATCTCGAAATGAAATAGGTCTAACGAGGTTATTTTTAAAATGTAAGGAGAAGAAAGTACAGATAATTCCGTGAAGATGTAAGGAGTAGAAGTACAACGTTCTACTTACGTAAGGTATTTGTACTTTGTACACTAAAGCAAGTGTAAATGATTCTTAACTAGCATGTAATAGAAGATATATGAAGTGCAATATAATAGAAATTATTGGAATAATCAATAATAGATACAATTCAAATATTAATGTCTTTCATTTCTACGATTTCAAACGATTTCACATTTTAACCGGTAATCAGTGACTTACATACTGCATATCTCACGTCCATGAGCCACAGCCATGCCAATTTCAACCCCCTTTTGATTAGTGGTCCAGTATCCAGTATTGTACCTAACTGGCCATAATTATACTTACTATCTAAATTTAATATAAACATCTGTAGGTCTGTTAGTTCGAATCACAAATCAGGAGAAGGGAACGATGCCGGCTATTTTTCCAATCTTCAACTTTTCAGGGTTCACTGAGTTTGTTTTCAGCTCACAGTGTCCTTTCCTCTGGCATTCTCCTGACTGTCCAAAAAAAACAACTGATGGGCTGACTTTAAAAATTGAATTTCCTACTTTTTTAGTTTCCTTTTAGCAAACCAACATAAGGATGTGCTTTTGTCGTTTAGCAAAGCAATTCTGTAAAGTCGCGCTGTAATGTCGGCGTCCGTTAAATGTTAACAAATGCAAAATTTGAATGTAAGTGTAACTGTTACGTGTAAATGTAACTGCATTCTGAAATGCTTTTCTTCTCTCTACAATTACAAACAATGTTAGATAGATATATATCTAATCTTCAGAATCTTAAATTGTTTCTGCAATTGTATCGTGAATAGATAGATAGATAGATAGATAGATAGATAGATAGATAGATAGATAGATAGATAGATAGATAGATAGATAGATAGATAGATAGATAGATAGATAGATAGATAGATAGATAGATAGATAGATAGATAGATAGATCTATTAATTTCTCATTAATGATATGAGAAATGTATCAGTAAATGACAGGTAGACATTTCTAAAATGCGTGGAGTATGAAACCAATACTGCAGGCTGTTGGATCTAACAATATTTGCTGAGCTCTAAAATGAAAACCACAACGCTAGAATCAAATACAAGAAGACGTGAACTAGGCAGCATTAGGCAGAGAGAGAGAGAGAGAGAGAGAGAGAGAGAGAGAGTGAGAGAGAGAGAGTTCTGAGAGAAACACAGAATGTAATAATGCTGTTCTCCATTCTGAACACAACATAATTATAAAACATATTGCATTCTTCAGGTAAGGGGAGGAGGAGGAGGAGGAGGAGGGGGAGGGTGGAGGGGGGGGAATCAAACGAATGCATTATTACTTGTTTGAAAACTTTTGAAGTCAGGTCTCAATCTAAATCATCTGCTTACTGAATTCTTATTTAGCCTCAGTATTGCTGAATAACATGAATAACATGTTAGTAAAATGTGAAGAGAATGTCATTCTACTGCATTTGTAATGTAGAATGACTTCTTGAATTGTATGTGTGTGTGTGTGTGTCTGTGTGTGTGTGTTGCCCTTGAGGGACACCTCAGTAATGGCATGGTAATACTACCTTAACAACTTGTACTTAACCGCAAAGGACAGGCCAGTGTTATCCAATAATATGTTAGAAATTATAGCAGTTAGAGGTTAAGAAAATGGCAGTATAGGTTTTACAAGGTGAACACGTTTATATTAAGGTGGATTTATCCATGCTGTGTGTTATTACTAAATATGTAAAATTATAACTATAAAGTAATGTGATTTTGTTTACATTTCCCAAGGAAAGCCATTCACATATGCAGTCCAAAAAAACAGAGGATCTTTAGACTTAAAATGACAAATCTGAGGTAAAACCTATAGGCCCAAATAAGGCAGAGATGTATACAGGGCGAGCTAAGTTTCCACACATACACGGGGAAAAAAATTTATATCTTTTATAAGAATCCATTTATTCATATCATGTGATCTACATGGTTACCATTGTCTTGAAAACACATTGTAATGTATTTCACCAGCTGTTGGTGAACGTGCATTAGCACATCTGTAGACATGCACATCTGTATGCGCTCCGTCATATGATTTATGGCTCCTATTTCTTCCTTATACACCATACACCGTGGCCTTCAAGTGCCCCAAAAAAAGACGAGTAAGATCAAATCCAAGCATCTGGAAAGTGCTTTATCCAACTATTGACGCATGTGAATAAGAGCTGGAGCTTCATCTTGCAGGAAGTAAAGTGGGAAGTTATTGTCCACGATTATCAGAGATGGAAAAATCTCATTAAACAGCATGTTAAGCCTTAAGATTTGCACAGACAAAATGGTCCAATAATACAGTCACCTTATATCTCAGTAAAATTTGTAATGTCACATTTTGATCTGATCTGACCTTCAGTTCGAAAACAACTTTTTATTATCTGAAACATAGAAACATTCATTTTTCCTGACTATGGAAACATATGGCCCACTCGGTATGTACATTTTTATTCATTTACAAAATATGTCAAACGTTTATATACTAACTGACAATAACTGATTACGAATAAGTAAATGTATACATGCCTTTATTTATAAATGTATTTTTATTTATGTATTTCTGAAGATATTTGGATCAATGTATATCTGTATTAGGATTTGTTTATTGACATATTGAGAATGTATGTAGCAGTGTAAATGGTTAAGAACAGCGTCCTAAGCTGTACGTATTTCTGAAGAAATGATGATGTTTTGAAAAAAAAAACCCAGATATAATCAGAATAAGTAAACAATAGAATAAATCTGGCTGTGTTATATATATATATATATCTATATATATATATATATATATATATATATATATATATATATATATATATATATATATATGTATGTATGTAGTCGCATTAGTTGGGTCATTAGTGTGTCAAAACGCTGATTTCTTCTAATCCTTTTTTCCTTTATATATATATATATATATATATATATATGCTGTAACACTGTCTCTTGTTGCCAGGTGAAGAAAGTGGTGGTTCCGTCTGCCATAGATTATTGTTACATTACCTCGTCTATTCCTGGATGTAGGGCATATCCACAGGTATATATATATATATATAATATATATATAATATATATATATATATATATTATAAAAACAGATAAAACAGGGGTATGGGGCACTATGTATAATTAGTCACAAGTTTGTTTTTTTTAATTGATGAAAGATATAATATCAATCAAACAAGAGAGATGAGAAGTATATCTGCATTATAAAGCAGCAATAACGTAATTACAATGTTGTCTTACTGTATTAAGAGTATTTTGGGGGTAGGAACAAAATATTTGACCATTTAAACACCTTAAGATTCTCAGTTAAATGGTATTACTAAATTTACTACTATGTAGATTAACATTTGGGAGGTGCTAGCTCAGTGGTTAAGACAATGGTCTCTGGATTGGAAGATCCCACCACCACCAAGCTGCCACTAGTTGGGCCCTTGAGCAAGGCCCTTAACCCTGAATTGCTCAGTTGTAAATTCGCTCTGGTATAAGGGTGTCTGCGAAATGCTGTAAATGCATTCAGATTAATTTGAATGATTATCTGTATTCATGCAATTGAGGTCCCGACTGAAACACACATGCTCTAATTGTACAGTTGACGTCACTACATCTTTAATTTTCTTGTTGTGTGGAATAATGCTGAAACCTGCGATAAAACTCACAAATTATGATTAGGTTATTTGTTTAGTTTTCCGTTCTAAACAAAAAAGTGCATGTTGGGCTATAAGAACGTATTAATCAGACACACTCAGGGCTCTCAAGTTACCACAGACGTCTTTAATCAGTTCAGAACAGTAACAGGATATTAGCTTGACGGTGGTATCCATTCCAGTGTTGCGCATACAATTGTGCATGAACAATGAGACTTTTCTCTTTTTCTTTTATCATGATGCCCTTAAGGTCTGCAACGTTTTTGTTTACAAAGACAAGAAGTCCTTTGTGGTTAATGGAGATTACTTTGAAAAGATGACATCAATAAAAACAAGATATATATATATATATATATATATATATATATATATATATATATATATATATATATATATATATATATATATATATATATATATATATATATACATGCTGTTCAATCTGATCCAAAAGGCAAGATAATATTTCAATGCTATATAGTACATTTGACAGAGAAGCAAGATGCCATACATTCATGAATAAATTACTAGTTCTTGTTCGTAAATGTTTTTAACCACACACAAATCATATAATTATTATTCATGAATGTATAGAATGAACACTTCACCTTGGCTGAGGGCGAGCCAGTATAATCAATAATAATAAACAAAAATATTCCAAATATTTCTGTACTTCTGAAGTATTTCATAATAGAGCCAGAACAAAAAAAACAAAACTACTTTCTTTACTGGGGACACGGTGGTTTAGTGGTTAGCACGTTCGCCTCACACCTCCAGGGTCCGGGTTTGATTCCCGTCTCGGCCATGTGTGGAGTTTGCATGTTCTTCCTGTGCCTCAGAGGGTTTTTCTCCAGGTTCTCCGGTTTCTTCCCGGCCCAAAAACATGCACGGTAGGTTGATTGGCACCTTGGAAAATTGTCCCTAGTGTATGAATGTATGTGTGTGTGTGTGCGATGGGTTGGCATTCCATCCAGGGTGTATCCTGCCTTAATGCCCATAGATGCCTGAGATAGGCACAGGCTTCCCGTGACCCGAGGGAAGATCGGATAAAGCGGTAGAAGAAGAATGAATGAATGAATGAATGAATGAATGAATGAATGAATGAATAATTTCTTTACTGTCAATGATTTGACCAAAGTTTGACCTTTCAACCAGTGGTGCTTTATATTTGATGGATTTATGTTGGCACAACAACTTAACATGTGTTAATTGAACACTTCTTACTCTACAGATTGATTAGTTAGACACTAATGTTGTCCTTTGAATACAACAACAAAGGTGGAAAAAAATAGAGAAAGCTGAGTAAATCCAATTCATTAGACAGAAATTAGAATTATGTTTTGAATTTGGGCTAATTTCTTTTGCATTTTTACTTTCGTGTTTCTTTTCACTTGATGAACCACTACTTATTCAATTTTCCTAAGTACATTATACATATTCTTTTACACCACAAAGGATGTTTTACTTACCTCATTACCACCAAAACTTCATAAATGAACTACAGTAGTTTCCCCCGAAATATCACGATTGAGATATCATGACCCCAAAATATCACGATTGAGATATCTTGACCCCGAAATTTTGCGCCGTCTCATATGCCACATAACCCTATGTATATCATGAATGTTTTGAAATATGCCAAATATTCCCGAATGCCAGGAATTAAATTGTTTTTATTAACAAATTTTATAAAAGCACATTATTGTATTATTCATATTAACTAATAAATAAAGTGTTTAAGTACAGTACCATACCACACAGGGATTTCTCTAAATAATCTCAGCCAATCAGCAAGCGACAGTTCTGTACTCAGCCAATAGGATCACGGTATCATGTTGCTGCTTGATAGACGTTGCAGTCACCCGTGTCGGTGTCGAGTTTAAGTGTGGTTTACTCTAGTGACCTGTTTATCTCTTAACTGTTTTAAGAGATAAAAACAGTTAAAAACTGTACTGTATTGTTTTAAATGAAATGTTATTCATGCTTTTTTAAATGTGTTTCTATACATTATTTGTTGATTAAGCGTGTTAATTAGGTCAAGCATTGTGCATTATATTTACTGCTCTATGTTTATAAACTGACGTAAGGTAGATTTTAACGGCAATATAGTATTAATTAATTAGTACCAAAAAATAGTATTAGTATTAGCAGAGTATTATCTTAGACAGCACAATAAAAATACAAATAACTATTTACTCATATGTTAACGAAAAACAGTAAAGCAATCGAAAATACAAAATACCTCCTCGAAGTTATGATAGAGGGGGAAACAAAGCAAAGTTAGTAAGTATATGTTTGATAAATTCAAATTATAATGTAGAAAAGAATTTGTAATGTAAAAAAAAGCACTCTTTTAATGTCACATCATGGGTAATATATAGGAGCTTTTCAGATAATTGCCAAATGTCAAAGTCTTTAAGCTTCCATCAGTCTTTCACTGATTCGCGTTCTCATTTCTGTAGATACCAGAGGGAAGGAAAAAAATCGAAAAATTCAATAAGGAATGTGATCCATGGAAGTTATTATGGGATGTTGCAAGAGCATGCCAAGAAACCACAAAAGGAGCGAAAAAGGGTACAGTAATAACAACATTGTTAGACATTCATTGATTCTCATATAAGTATAATCCTGGCAACAATAACTCAGTCACACAGTTTTTGTCAGCCAGTTGCTATCACATATCCGAGATAAAAATCAGTCTCGATACAGAAGCTCCCAGTAGAAACACGTCTCCTTCGTGATGTTTGTTTGGTTACTATGGCACAAAACAGAGCAGGTCGGTCAAGTGAGGACAAGCAAAAATATAACGAAATCTCCCCGGCAGGTGTACCGGATGCTCATTTATATCCGTCTTTCAGCATTTCTCTTGTATCACTTTCGCACAGCAATCCAAGAAACATAGGTAACGTATATTCAATTAGAGGGGAGAAGTTTCCTATAAAGCAGGCTGTTGGAGAGACAATTTATTGTTAGTTTTACAGCAGGTTGATTTATTTAATGATACAGTACGTGTAAGGATTAAAAGGTTCAAACAGAAACAGAACAGATGGCATTTATGAATATATCCTTCCTCTTTATTAACTTAATTGTCCTCATTGGCCGACCTCTGAATGTGCTAATCTAAAGATATTAGTAAGTAGAAAAAAAAAAAAAAGACCTTGTTCACAGGAGACCAAATCAAACACATGCTTCGGTGTTATTTAATTCATTATGAAACGTTAATGAGTGTTCGAGCAATATGTCGAGTTCATTATTGGGCGATATTAGCTTCATCAAAGCCAACGCGGGTAATTTATTTAATTTTTTTTCCAGGTAATTTATTGCGTCATATTAAATGTTTAAACGGTAATAGAAATGTTGCTATGATTAATGAGGCTCAGGCCCAACGTGAGCAAGCCTTTGAATACGGATAGGGTTTGTTGAATGACTCGGTTGTTGTGAAGAGAGTGCTATTGTCTGTGTGTGAAAGTAAGTTCTCAGTCTGAGCTGACAGTGAAGCTATCCTCAACTCCCATGTGGCAAAAATCAACAGGATACCTTATTGTTTATATATGAAACACAAACCACGTGTATTCAGACCACAGGAATACACCTCTCAGTCTCCCTCACTCTCTCACACACACACACACACACAGCACCCAGTGATCTATTTAGCACGCCGCTATGCTCGCAGCAAATCCAAATTTTGCATGCAGTGGACGGCGTTATAAAGTTAGGAGACGGAATCTGACATATATTAAATACATAATGCTATTCATTTTTATTCATAAATTTCAATGTTGGAAAATTTAATATGGACAGAGAATCAATTTGTTAGCATTCGGGGGACCTGGGGACCTGTCTTTCATCTGATTTGGATAATATTTACCTTCACTTTACTGTATATTCCTGGCCTGCTGGGGGACTCGGACCAAAAAGTCAATGTTTTTAATTGAATCAGTTCAGGTTAGAAATATATATATATATATATATATATATATATATATATATATATATATATATATATATAAATATATTGTCTAATCGAGAGAGGAGAGAGAGAGAGAAAGAGAGATACTGTGTTGGGAAGGTGATTGTGACTGATTACATTCGGTTACTTTTTGATTACTTTCAAGTTTCTAATGGATATTTCCAACTAATTCATTTCCAAACATTTATAACTTTACAGTTAACCTTACAGTAGTCACGTCAATTGAATTTATATGAAGTTTATATTCGTTTAATTTTTTAAGCACAGCCACAACAACGCCAGACTTTATAACAAAAAATTGTTTCATGCTGTTTTAGAAATCAAATCTTTGCATAGTTATGACAGGATATGCACAGGCAAGTAACATGGTGGAGGCGGAAATCGAACCCCCAACCATGGAGGTGTGAGGTGAAAGTGTTATGTTATGATTGTATTATTATTTTATTATTATTATTATTATTATTATTATTATTATTATTAATCAAAATATTGTATGTTTTTAAATCAATTGTTCAGATGTAACCCTTTTTTTAATCTTTAATATTTTCATAACTGTCTGTAATTTAATTACACAATTACTGTTACATCTATTTTGTAATTAAATTATGTAACATATATGTATGTATATATATATATATATATATATATATATATATATATATATATATATATATATATATATATATATCAAATATATATATATATATATATATATATATATATATATCTATATATATATATATGCCCAAAACTCCCACACTCACCATGCACTTCAGTAGGAACACCTGTGCAGTAGCACAACATATAATATCATGCAGATACAGTTCGACCGCTTGAGTTAATGTTCACATCAAACATAAAAATAGAAGAAGAAAAAAACGGTGATCCCTGGAACTTTAATCGTAGTATGGTTGCTGGTACCAGATGTTCAGGTTTGAGTATTTCTATAACTGTTGATCTCCTGAGAATTTCACACACAACCATTTTTTTTTACACTTTATACAGAATGATAGGGAAAAAAAGCAAAGCATTCTGTCTCCAGTCTGGAACACCTTGCTGATGCAAGAGATTAAGGAAGAATGACCAGACCGGTCTGAGCTGATAGAAAGTCTACACTAAAATCAAATAATCTTCTTTTCCAGCTGTGGTGAACAGGAATGCATGAACAAATTGAAGATTTAAAATAGGCCAGGTGATGAATTTATTTATTTATTTATTTTTTGGGTGTGAAAGCAGATTCAGATTCCTCTTCTGAGCTGAATAGGTGACCTGATGTGGTCGGCTGTTTGTTGTTGTTGTTTGTTGTGCATGCCGAGATGCTTTTCTGCTCGCCGCAGTGGTAAAGAGTAATTGTTTGAGTTACATGCAGCGTGTTTAGTTTTTCACACCTTTCTGTGTAAAATCTTCTGCCTTTGGTGTGGGAGAATCCCAGGAGATCAGCCGTCTCTGAAACCCTGCCATCTGGAGCCAGCCCATCTGGAGCCAACAAACAGGCCACTGTTAAAGTCACAGAGATCATACTTATTTTTCATTTCGCTGTTTGATGAGTGAAAATGAACTAAAGCACTTGGTTTGAACTGCATTAATCTACATTATACACAGGATACCTCTAAAAATAAAAACTGTATTGTAAGTAGAGCAAAACGTATTGTCCAAATACTTATTTCCTCCCACTGTATTGAACTATAATACATTTTAAATAGATTTTAATGTTTTATAATAGTTGTGTTTTTTCTTACATTGAAGATAAGATCACACCTGCTTCTCTTAGGTCATGGTTATTTACATCAGAAGCAAAAAAAACAAAAAAAAGACAATGCTCTAATGTTATTCACTAATTACTAATGGATTCAAATGCACGATAGGAAATTGGAAAATGGATATTATATATGGTTAATGGATATTGGAAATGAACTCACTGATTGTCAGTGATGGGGAGTAACTAGTTACATGTAACGGTGTAACATAATTTAATTACAAAATAAAAGTACCAGTAATACGTTACAGTTACATTTACAGCGGGGGGGAAAAAACATGTAATTAAATTAGTTACTTTAGAAAATGTTAAAGATTACAAATTTCGCTATAAAAACTTTCGTCCGCACCCCCCCTTAACATTTTGATTCTTAATTAGCTCAGTTGCGAAAATATATCCCACTAGTGGCCAAATGAAAGTAATCAAATGTAATCAGTTACTTTCTATAACAAATTACTGTTACATTTATTTACTATTTAAATATGTGCAACGCTGTTACATGGAACTAGTAACACCCCCAACACTGGCAATGATACAGCAGTTTTTCTTCTTTCATTTATGGTAGCTACTGTTATTACTTTTTTAGGGAGATTGAATTTTCATTCTTTATGAACTGACATTAGCAAATCTGATACACTGGCATGGTAGCCAGGAACAGCGCAGACAATTAACAGTGAAAATGTCACACCCAAAGATGACTCATATGTGAACATCATGCAAATGATGCACAGGAATAGTCTTACACTACATGCACCAAGCATATGATTTTAAATGTGCTTTTTGAACAACCATTCCACAATTCCTTATTTCCTTAGTGCTTGTTCAGCCAAAAAGGGTGTTCGTAAAGCCAGGTAGGGTGCAAAGACATGAGGTGCAGTCAGCATTCAAATACATCACAGAGGTTTTTCATTAAGGTTGAGCTCAGAGCTCTATAAGATTTTCCACTCCGACCCGTGTAAGCGATATCTTCATGGTGCTGGCTTTGTGCACAGGGGTATTTTCATTCTGGAACAGGCTGATCCTACAACATCCAATACATTTCCAGCATGCAGAAATTCACGCAATCGTACTCCAAAAGTAAACTGACAGTCTTTTAAAAAAAATAAGTGGTGGCTGGATATCTATGACATCAGCACATCTTTAGAATTGTCTTCATAATCTGTCTCTACCTATCTTGTCTATCTACTTTATTTCATTCAGGCACTTCCCATTTCATGTCGTTTCAAACAGATTCATTTCTACTTTTATTTACATCAGATTTTCGACGGGTCAGAAGAACACTTTGTATTAAACTGGAATTGCTAAAACCTGAATCAAACGTTTCTGTATTGCATGTTAATGCTCCTTCCTCATGATATCATCCAGCCTTCTAAAGTGCATAATTCCCCTTTTGGAGCGAACTTCCTCCGCACATTGTACACATTGAACTTATTATATGCATCGCAGTGAAATAGTGAATTAAAGTTAAGTAAACGTGTCTCTAATCAACCGAATTTTTAAAGATGCCATATAAATACATTTGATCAAGTTGTTTGGAGAATTTCTCTAAAAGAAAGATGAGAAGCAGAGATAGCAAAGCAATCAGCATCATCTTGAATAGCCGTATGTTGTTATGCGGATAAGTGAAATGGTCTTCCATAACGCCAGTTGTTTATAAAGAAACAGTCAGCTGCAATAGAAACATATTGCCCCCTAGTGTAGATGTTTATTGAGGCACATAATGTTTCTGTGAAGACAAAGTGCATTCTACGGTGCTTTTTCTAAAGTGGTTTTTAATCGCATATGCACCGTTTTTTTACCTCACGTCGTTCTCACTTGCAAAACAAGGTGCCGTTTTGGGTGCTTTTTATCGTCTTGGGTTGCAGCAAATTACATGTGCAGGATTCATAATCCAGAGTGATTTACAACTGAGCAATTGTGGATTAAGGGCCTTTGCTTAAGCATGATTTGTGGTGCTGGGATTTGAAACTGCGATCTACCAGTCCAGAGGCAAAAAAATTACAATATTAGGAAGGCTGCTAATATATATATATAGTGTTGGGACAATAACGTTTGGAAATGTAATAAAATGTTTTTCAAGTAAAGTAACTAATTACTTTTTGTCCACTAGGTGGCACTTTAAGTTAACATTCTAAGAAAAAAAGTTTCATACCCTGGGAAAAAAAAATATCCGATCTACCCTCGGGGAGTCTGTGCCTATCTTAGGCATCTATAGGCATCAAGGCAGGATACACCCTGGATGGAATGCCAACCCACACACACACACACTCACATTCACACACATTCATACACTAGGGACAATTTTGCAGGTGCCAATCAACCTACCGTGCATGTTTTTGGACCGGGGGAAACCGGAGAACCCGGAGAAAAAACCCCTGAGGCACGGGGAGAACATGCAAACTCCACACACACACATGGCCAAGACGGGAATCGAACCTGGACACTGGAGGTGTGAGGCAAACATGCTCTATATATATATATATACACACACACACACACACACACATATATTAACATTTTCAAATATAAGATGCACCATGGTTCAGCATGAAACACGTCATCATCAACAGACAAAGAAAATGGAGCGTTACAAGAACATAATGTCTCTCCCGCATTCACAAAAGCACAATTACAAGAGATGCAAAAATATCTGACAATTACTGATTAGTCTCTGCATGTGACTCCAGCCTCTGTGGGGCTGCGGTGTAGGACAGCGGCACAGAGGCTCCAGTCTCACAAAACAGCATCCAACTAAACCACCTCAAACCTCATGTTATTGTCTGACGAGTGCAATTATTAAAGGCATCATTAATTTCATCATGTTAACAAAAATAGCTTTCCTTCAATACATACAAATATAAAAGACGTCATGGTAAAATGATCCTGGGTGGTAACATCGCTTTTCTTTAGCTAGAATTCAGAGCTTGTATGAAAAATTTATTCAAATCAGGAATCACTACATACACCAGTCAATTTTAGAGCAAAGTTTTCAGGTGTCGGTGAGAAAATACAAGACAAAAATAAGTAAATTTAGCTTTTGGCATGAGAGCAACCAAAATGCGTGCATCGTTCATTCATTCATTCATCCTCTATCGCTTTATCCGATCTTCCCTCGGGTCACGGGGTGTCTATGCCTATCTCAGGCGTCTATTGGCATTAAGGCAGGATACACCCTGGATGGAATGCCAAGCCATCATAGGACACACACACACACACACACACACACACACACACATTCATACACTAGGGACAATTTTTCCAAGGTGCCAATCATCCTACCGTGCATGTTTTTGGACCGGGGGGAAAACCGGAAAACCCAGAGAAAAAACCCCCCCTATTTTTATTTTAGTCCATGAATATGTATATTTAATTATTACCAATAGAATATTCTCTTCATTTCATAGCATCTCTCTCTCTCCCTCTCTCTTTTTCTTATGCTGCTTCCTGCAAAGGGTTTTTTAATCCAATAATATTTTAGCCATCACACCACATGACGACAGGCTCATCAGAATCAGCACTGGGACGCATGCAACATAAAAAGTGCATTTTAAAAAGCAAGTCAAATTACTCAGGAGAACAATAACGTCTCCTATTCCACGCCCATGGATTGTCTGGTCCGAGAGCGTACTGGCCTATGCTCGCAAGCCGCACCTGTAGCTATCT
Source organism: Kryptopterus vitreolus (assembly GCA_030449085.1). Lineage (NCBI taxonomy): Eukaryota > Metazoa > Chordata > Actinopteri > Siluriformes > Siluridae > Kryptopterus > Kryptopterus vitreolus. The sequence continues at coordinate 6,591,229 of JACRUU010000009.1, read as the reverse complement.
GTACAAGCTCAAATATGCTCGTGTGAATACAGCAGCTATCTTTTTATTCCACAATGGCTGATAATATATATTTTTTCATATTTGTAGTCACGCTCAGAAAACAAACAGCAACGTGTTGTGAAAGCGTAATTGTGTGGCCTGGGATGCAGATACACAACATTTGGCTGTTATAATATGTATGACCACAAGATGGCGCCAAAGGAACAACAATTCGCAACATTTGATCGTTAAGAAAAATGTTATCAGCGTAATGTCTGATGTGTGTATAAACACAGCTCCAAAACTCCAAGTAAAAAAAAAAGGTTAAGACGCGGTATATAATGTAAATAAAGCAGAATGCAGTGATCTGAAAACATACATTTTATTCAGAATATTTTATTCACTGTGTAATTCAAAACAAATACGAAAAATTCAAACCGAGTCCTGTTTTAAGGAAGCAAATAAAGTACCCATGAGGTCTATTCATGTCAATTTAATCGCTGTTTTTGTTGTTGTTGTTTTTCATTCAACAATGACTGTCAGAAAAGCTTTTTTAAGAAAAGCTGAACATTATGGAAAAGGCCCGCAAAAGCAGTTTAAAAGAGATGCTAAGCCTTTCTTGAACCATTTCTCCTTTGCATTGCGTTTTATTTCATTTCAAAGCGGTAATGTGGAGATAAAATACACAACAATGCATGTACAACTTTTTTGTGAGGTTAATAATGATGCTTCTTTTAGAGATGAAGTATGTGGGCAGTGTAGCTGTGGCTGCAGTGAAAGGAGACTTGGTGAATAGTACTGATTTGGTTGATCCTTGTTTTAGTAATGGCATTGATTCACAACCACATAATATTCCTCTGTGTGTGTTGCAGCACTCTGTTGTACTGCGTTTCTGTATATTATTGAGATTGTCTCTAACTGTGGCATAATAAGGATGGCATTAAGTGCTTGGTTGATTCGGGCAGGACACCACTGAACCCCTCAATTTTTGAATAATGTTTATCATCATCAAATTGAGAAGACTCTCACCATCTATAATATCTTCAAAAGATCCCAATAATCTGGAGAGATATCTATTCTACTAGAAGAAGTTTGTAGACGGAAAGAAAACAATAAAGGAGTTGTTCGTGCTAGCAATAGATTCTTTCGTGTATTTACTGCCATCTAGCGGCAAAATAATGTAACTAATTGATCAAGTTTAACATCTGAGTTACAAGTTACATATAACAGTTTGAAGACTACGTTAAAAACAAACACACCGAAATAAAAAGTATAGATAATTAATGGTTTAAATTAATGGATAAACCTAATTAAACATAGTTTTGATTAAATAGGACTATATACTTTCTTTAGACTGTATACTATACTTATAATACTTTCCTTATATACGCAGCTGTCAAGATTTATCTTATCATCTCAGCTTCACACTCTGCCTCTCTCACACACACACACACACACACACACACACACACACACACACACACACACACACACACACACACACACTGAAGGTTAAATGTAGTAAACACTGATTTAGACTGGAGCAGATGCAGGTTGACCGATGAGTCTCCAGCAGCGTGTTAATATTAGCCCCGCCCACTCACTCCTACCAAATATCAGCTGGTGTGGGCAATTTATTCTTCATAACAATTAGGTCACGTTTCAGCTGCAAATTTCGTATTTCTCCCCAATATAAGCAACAAAAACATGCATCAAGAAAGGCTTTGAGTCTAATAAAACAAACAAATGGTTAAAGCGATACACAACTAGACATACAAACACGCAAATTCCGTTTCGCAGTATATGTGATTCAACAAATGATTGAGTTCATATTCAACTTTTTATTTTACTATAATTTAGTAAATGTATCCTAAATATTTAGTGATGTTTAATGAAACATTTTATTTTATTATAATCAGTGTAATGTATCAGTATAAATAAAATTTCACTTTTTCAATATTTAATACAATGGAACATCCTATAGATAGATAAGATAGATAAGATAGATAGATAGATAGATAGATAGATAGATAGATAGATAGATAGATAGATAGATATATAGATAGATAGATAGATAGATAGAAAGTACTCGACCATGGCCACATGATGGCGGATCTCCCTCAGCTATTGATCCGTTCCATATAAAATAAGGCTACGAGGGAATGCGGCATTCAGGTATTTATATCTGCGGTTCCGTGGACCGCTGAAACCTGGGGATGGTCGGGTGAGAAGGAGGAAACCGAGCCGCCATTTTCCTGCGAGGCTCCAGCCGGTTTAAAAGCCAGCAAAGGGGCGGCGAGGCGGAGAGGAAGCAGTCAGAGAGGAGAGGGGGAAGTTATAAGGAGAGAGGGAGAGGGAGGGATACGGACAGAGACACAGGGAGAGATAGAGAGACAGGGACAGGGACAGGGACAGGGTGCACGAGTAGGGGGTTTGTATAGAGGACGGGTTTTTGTCATTAAAAGAGGAAACCTTTGGCATGGTAGTGAAGTGTAGGTTTCTCGCTAGTGTGACTTGTGAAGCGCAACCAGGCAGCCGCAAACTTCCAGTGAACGGAACGCGGTTGAAGGTGCTACAGCTGCCCCACAGCGTTAGCTAGAGAGCTAGCTCCTGCAGTTTTCCCCCTCCATCAGCGTCGTTTCTACTATACTCTTCTTTTGCGGTGTAGGAAAAGTAAACACACAGACGGACGCGAGTATCAGCGTTGGATAAAAAAAACCCAGAGTTTGTTTTTTGGTGCTTTTTTTGTGTGTACTCAACAGCTAAAAATGTCTGGCCAAAGCATAACGGACAGGATAACCGCAGCGCAGCACAGTGTGACCGGCTCGGCAGTGTCCAAAACGGTGTGTAAAGCGACCACGCATGAAGTCATGGGGCCCAAAAAGAAGCATTTGGACTGTAAGTATTCACCGCAGAGCAGTGACATGGTTTTGGTGGAAGGGGAATCAATGGGTGGTGGTGGTGGTGGGGGGGGGGTGTTCAGAAGCCGAGGCCTAATAGTCATTTTGCAAACGTGACACAAATATCCAACTAATACAGCTCTCTGTGTCTTTCTCTGTCTCTGTCTGTCTGTCTGTCTTCGAGATAATCCGTGGTTAAGGTCCGTACTCTTTCGCTCCGGTGTTGGTATACGATAACACGTGAAAACCGATAACTTGCACGATGAGCCCAGACTCCTTGGAAACAGTGTGTCTGCCAATAATTAACCACCACTGCAATAGAAATCTACCTGATCAAGACATTACACACACACACACACACACACACACACACACACACACACACACACACACACACACACACACACTACTCCTTGAGATCTGTTTTGTATAGGTTATCCAAGCAAGAATTATACTGGTTAAAATACTCCTAATTCATAGTTCCAACTTCTGTTGAGAGATCCTCTCTTATAGACGGACATTTTGTCTTTTTCCGTCTTTATTAATCATTAATAGAAATAGGTTAAGATCCCATTAATACACTTTCAATCCATCATCTCAAGATGTCCAGCTGATGGCACTGATATGAGCATGTACTTTTCTTTTCTTACTTCCCATGTGCATTACAACCTGCACCTTAATTACATTTGTATATAAATCACAATGTACAAACCAAGTGTTATTATTTTGCAGTCTTTTAACCTCTTTAATGCAAGGTAATGTGCAGTTCTCGGATTCCTGACTATTCTGTGCTAATCTGTCTTTCATAGGGTATTTATTTATTTATTAGAATAATTCACTGACCTTTTAAGCCATAATATTCTTCTCTTCGTCTTAATAACCTACATCATTGTACGTCTGTACACTACCGTCTATAACATTAATCCTAAAGGAATTTTTTTTTTAAAGTAATATTACTACAGCTAAACTTTATTTTTTTTACTTTATCACAAAACAAACCCAAATATCAAGTGCCTTTTATAACCTGGAATCGAAATAACAGATTAGGTTGTTTGTGTAGTCTTTCACAGATGCAATGCAGTGCAGTTTATACAGTTGTTGGAAATTAATAAATGGCGGATCGATGGTCACAAATTAAGTTTGGGACTCCGGTCATGCCTGGTGTGCACAGCTCAGCAATGCAATAGTTTCATACATGTTGTGGCCCCTTATTTTATATATATATATTTTTTAACCCCTTTTTTTCCCCCTGTGCTAGTTTGATGTAACCGGATATGGCCCGCATTTTGTGAACCACTCTATGAGTAGGCAGCACTTGAGGAAGTTCTGGTGCTGTTATGCGCAGCAGATCCCTGAATTTTCTTCTGATATTTTTTTCTCTGTGTGTAGCTGTGCAAGGACAAAATGTAAGCTTTCTACCATTCTTTTTTTTTTTTATGTGGTATGTTTCCAACCAAAATATTGACAGTCACAATTGATAGATCTTGTCTTTATTTTCACTTGGAAAGCAGGAATCGGGGATGACGAGCAAGTCGCAATGCATATTAAGACCAGATCAGCATTTCTTGAGCAGAAATGCAAAACCCTCCATCCTGAAAACTGTCTGTAAGCTTTATCTCTGACTGAGCGCTGAGACTGCAGACCAAAAAGTTCTACAGAATCCAAATTCCTAATATAGTCATGGTCAATTCTTTACCCATCAGGCGTCTCGCATGACAGTTACCAACTAGGGAGAGCAAAGGCTATCGCACGCTTCCTATCGGGCACTTGAAGCCGGAAGATTGCGTCTTTTCATCGAGGAAGGGTGAAACGCATTTAGAGGAAAGCTCTATACCTCCTTATGTAGGCGCTCGCAGACACCAGTGATTGGTTAATATTTGTGTCTTTTCTGTCTGAGAGCACTTCCACGTTTGCTCTCCTGAGCTCTCGAGCATGGATAGCTGTGGCATCATTGGAATTCTTTCTAGAGGATTGGATTTTGGCACTTAGCAGCTATCAAGTAAACCGCTGATCACCTCGAACCCCTTCTAACTTTCACCACATTAACGATTACGCGTTTGTAATCCAGTCGTGTCTGGCATGAATTATAACGTGTTGGAACAAGCGCATTATTAAACCTGGTTTGAAATATAAATATTTAGTGATAGCCTGTATACCCGCACGTTATTTTTCACTCTGCATTCACTGAGCAATGTTTGCACAATCCTAACATTCCTCTGACAGATCCTGTCATATCGGTGATAATTCAGCTCTGCTTTTCCGAATACTTGGCCAGATACTCCGCATTACTTGTGTGTTCTCTTAGCGTTTCTTATGCTTCAGTAGTTGCAGCGGTGTAGGCGCAATAAACGGAATGCTTTGCATACGAGTTCTGGTTGTGTTTTAGCCACCAGGAATAAACGCCTACACCTTGACTACTATCTGATGTCCGGGATGCTGCGTTTCACTTCTGTGTTCTCTTTAAAGCTTCAGCATTGTTCGTCGTCTCCTGTAGGTATTTCGATCATGCCGTCTTTTGAGAGCACTCCCACGCACTCCGGGGTTGCGTGAACTGCCGTGGGAGAAAGCGCAAGGGTCAAGTTCGCATAGTCTCCCTGTTAAACACACATTGACAGTTGGCTGTTTGTACTCCGGTGTGGTCCGCTCAGCGATTAATTACCGATAACGATTGTTTGCGTCAGACATTGCTTACGAACCACACAGGATCTGTAGTTTGTACTTAATGTCTGCTGTCATTTGTTGTCTATTTGTGGATACTTTGGAATGGTTATGAGAAGTTATAAGTCAGGTTGCTGGCTTAATCTCATTCTGTGTTCTCATCCTGTGTTTTTGACATGTAACATCAGTAGGATTTCACGCTATCATCTTATGTTGCCGCTTTACATTACGGCCCTCCTCGACGCCGTATATAATATCTAACCAGTTTGTAACGGGTCCCTAGCAACCAGCCCAGTAATAGCCCCCCTATTTTTGTTTATTTTTTTTGGTAAGATGAGATGTCTTGACAAAAGACCTTAAAATAGTAATAATACCGAGACTCGCTTTCTGAGCATATCTCTAACATGCACATTAACAAGCTTTAGTATCTACATAAATATGTCTGACAGCGCAGGTTTGACGCTAACTAGCCTCTATTGCTATGTCTTGTGTTGTATCCTTTGCTTCATAGTAAGATGTAGTAATGTGTGTTTATTGGGTAACTTTGATGATGGCTTCGAAAGTAAGTGGACTATATATAATGCATCCATGTCTAAAAAAAAAAAAAGCAAATTATCACTATAAGGGTTGGAGCTCAGGCTTCAACATGAAGGACACATCTGATTCATTTCCTCAAATTCAAATGTTGGATGAAACCTTTTCCTTTTGTCGCTCAAATACACGTTTTATTCTATTGGTCGTCTTCTTGTTTTAGACTAGAACATGCGGAAAATGAAATTTGTGATCAAATTCAGTATGCTTGAATATAATTTTTGAACTTTCTAAATGGTGCCCAATCCACACTACTCGTCTGCGATAGCATGTAAACATTTATACATTTCCAAATAGACAAACATTAACTAAATTTACTGGGGAAATGTAGTTCTGGTCATGAATGGCCTTCGGTTGCATTGATTGGCTGGAGGTGTTGCAGGAAGGTGACGAGACACGATTATTTCAAGCAGCTCGTTCTGTGCCGGAGTTTCCTTTGGGACAGAAATAGCAATGCGTCTCGCCCCTTCCCTGGTCGATTTGTTCGTTAGATATGACCGAGTCTCCCTCCCCTGGTCCTTTTGATTTGGGTTGGGTTTCCGGGCCGGAGAGCACATTCCTCTCAGCTTACCCTTATTCCCTAAATGACTGCACAAAAAATGCCCAACATTTGTTTTTTTTTTTTTTTGTTTTTTTCCCCCCCCTCTCCTTCTTCCTAAAACTCCACTGCACTATATTTATATATTTTTATTTATCTTTTTTGCACTATAAACCTTTATTAAACCCGATCACGTCTCACAGAAAAGGTCCGCTCACTCCTTGTGTACTTTTAGTTAACGAGTTAGGCGTGTCCGCAGAGCCGACCGAGACTTCGGACCCGATCAGCTGGTTAAAAGAACGATGACGACGTTCAAGGTGCACCATCCGATCTGCTTTTATTTCCCCTAATCTCTAATGCAATTAAATCATGTATCCGCTGCTTGCTTTTATTACGTGGAAGGTGGTTTTGCCTACACATCGTTCTTTCAGACTTGTATCATTATATGGTTGCTGACTGCAGAAGGAAATGAAGTGCACATGGGCGTCCGAGTGAATTGAAATACCAGGCGTGTAGTGACGTCCACATTTTCCCACAGTGCACTTCTTTGTCCCTTGTACCGCCCTCTTGTCAGACAGGTGGCATCTGTTCTTTTTCTTTTTTTCCGGAATGTAAGGAGTTTAGGCAGGGGTCTCACCTGTACAGTGACGCCGAATGTAAATATTTGCCCGATTTTATTGCAATATAATTTAAATGAAAGGCCATTTTTATCCAGACTTGGTTCGTTTTCATAACTTCAAAAGATATGCAAATGAATTTCTTCCCTCAATGCAATTTGAAATGTCAAGTGTGCCTAATATTTATCTCATGTAAGGAAAAGACTGGCACGCTTCAGTTCTGAAGAGCGCCTTGTGTCCCCATCACAGCGCTGTGCTTTGTTTCTTTGTTTGTCGCTTGCGTTTGCAGACCGTTTCACATTTCTAGCTTAACTTCTATCAGCAGCACAATCTTTTCACTTTATCGCCTTTGAGCACACTTTTATCTGTGTTTAATATTGACATGACAAACATTGCTCTCATGATTGCAGCGAAAGATAAAATCATATTACAGTACTGACAGATGAAAATAAACATGGATTAAAGAGAATAAACTTTTTTTATTTATTTTAAGCTGTGTAATATTGATGAATCTTGTTCAGGGATGGTCATGTATTAACCCAAGTTGTTACGATCTAGCCTCGCCTTTCGTATATATATCCTCGCCAGTCTGTACGTAACACTTCTGTAAGCCTAAGGGAATGACCATCACAGTAGATAATTATATCTCCAGAGCTGTAAAAGCTTGGGGATGCTGTGGTTTGAGACGTGTATTAGTTGCAGTTGTCTGATGAATCGGGCATGAACCACCAATTCTTCTATAAGCTTTTAGGCATGTCTTACTACTAGAAAGACGTGTGCATTACAGTAACAATTGTAAACTTAATGACTGTAAAAAGTCAGTTAACATAATGCTGAACATATTCCTAAGGAGGATTGCTTTTATTTAGGTATTTATTTTGAATACACAGTAAATTTACCATCATCGGTGCTTAGTCCAGAAGTAGTCCCCAAATAATAGCTCTGCCATTACTGTATCTTTTCTGTAAAAATGCCAATTTGGACTTTACATAACCGTCAGACTGATGACTACTGTTCATAAGTAACGCTGTGTAATGCTCCGTTGGATTTCTGTGGATAATTTAACTCCTCTTAATATCTCTTGCTGGTTAGCCTGTGCATGCACTGGTGATCATTTTTACATGTTCTAATAATAACTGTTTAACTTACAGATTCCTCACAGCTTTAATCACGCAAGTTAAACAACTGCCACATTCAATAATGGTACATTTTTAAACTGAATGAGTGGAATGCTGTTTTTATTTACTTCACAGTCCCAGTTGAGGGGGAGAAAAAAAGAATATAGTATTGTGTCTAGACAGTCCTTGCTGTTTTCTTAAGGATTATACATATACATCAAGTCTCTGTGCTATTTGTTGCATCATTCCGCATGTTGCATTTATTGTTTGCTCACATCAGTACGATATCGCACCATATCCTTTCCCATGATATGTGGCAGGCTGAAACCTTTCGCTTGTTTGTGCAGTGTAGTGGTGTCAGCTTTTCTGAACCACACATTTGAATAATTCAAACCAGGAGACAGGAAGTCGTCAGACACGGCTGTATGCTCACTATTGTACTGTACATGATTATACTGGTGCCTGCACTTTAAAAACACTTATTAGTCTAAGGGGAAAAGGTATACACTCGAAGCAAAGATGTGGCCTGTTAAAATGTTTCCAATTTTCATCCTTAAAACGAAAATGAGATGAATCAGTTTTATATCCTAGGTTCACATGGTTGTGTTTTGAGAGTATTTCATTGTAAAATAAATTCCACAGACTTTTTCATAAAAAAAAAAAAAAAATGCAATTAAATGTTGGTTTTATCTGAAGCCGAATTGCGAATTTAAACAGTATCCATGTACCTTCAAGACAGCCGTGCGTAAAAACCCAGAGATATCAGCAGTTTCTGAAATACTCAGACAAGTATGTCTGCACCGACAATCACGCCATGTCACAGTGGACCCCCCCCCCTTACACACACTGTTCTTATGTGATCATTAACTGATTAAAGCTCTTGGCCTTCATCTTCATGATGGTTATGCAGGTTGCTGCTGCCACCTGATTGGCTGTTGAAATGGTTGCGTGTTCAGATGTACGAAAGTTCCTGATAATGTGACCATGGAGAGCGTTTATAGGCCGTCGTCTGCTACTGCTCTACTTCCGCTACTGTATCGGTCAAACAGAGTTGTGTTGGAGAAGTGATTATTGTTTAGCTCTGCAAATACATAGCGGTAATGGATTAATCCACAGGAAGAGAATTGGAATTCCACATCTCCGTGCTCAGAAGCCTGGGACTCGTGATCTCGTGATCTGCAGTGGGCTTGTCCTTCCAGCGATGAAATGCTGGACAGCACATCTGTTCGTGTCTAGAAGGCAAGACACCAATCTCCCCGAACAGTCCCCTAGACAACTGTGCGGATCACACAAACTTGGAAAACCTGCGGTGAGATAAGGTTACGCCGTCCTACTTAACTGACCCTCCTCGATGATGCCACTGAGAAATGGGCCATAAATGTGAAGTTATTGACTCGTTAGGAGTCTTGTATTAGAGCTGCGAAAAAGCACTGAGGCAGAAAGCTAGAAAAAGAAAGTAGAGACCTTGAGCACATGGCACTGATTATGTGAGGGAGGGATGCGAGTGGCAAAAATCCTGCTGACTTGTGATTGCAACGATGAAGAAGGTGTAAGATCATGTTTTTCTTAACAGGTCTGAGTAGAAACGTCACTTCGTGATCACCTCCCTCCTATTTACTCTGTTCCTACAGCATGGGGAGTCTCTCTTCCTAGATTAGCACTTTTAAAATGCGAGTCTGGGATGAACCCAGTGACCAAAAAAATAAATAAATAAACACGGCTTCCTGCATTCTTTTATGTTGTCAGCTTTTCTAAAAGTAAACACCCCGAAAGGAAGTTGTTATTTAAATTGTGAAAAAATGTCGGCCCTTGATAAAACATGAGATACTAGTGATTATAGGATGCCACTGTCATTAAGATGCTTCTAGAGCAGGAAAAATCTGCTGTTGGCTTTTAAAATGCACGCCATGTCGTACAATACTTTTTTTTTTTTTTTTTTTTTTTACACAGGAAACCCGGGAAACGGCCAAGAGAATGCCTTCATAAGGAAATTTCCATGTCCGCCCGTCTTGTATTGTGGTGCGTCAACAAGGTGGCCCGGGAGAAAATAGAACTGCACTAGCATCTTTCAGTCATGTGTAGCTGCGTCCGAGAGGTTCGAGTCTGTCCAGATCACCAAGTACTCTTACTCAAGGGTGGTCTGACAGTTTTATCCTCGCACATCTGAGAGGACGTCTGTGACTTTACAAGCAGATGTTGCCTCTTTTGCGGGGTAGTGCTATTCATCAGTGTGTGTGTTGGGGGGGGTGGGGGGGTGGGGGGGGTGTATGCTTGGGAAAAATCTTGCATCACTTATCCCATTTAATAAAAAAAAAGTGCACTTAAATAAGGCAGATATATATATATATATATATATATATATATATATATATATATATATATATATATATATATATATATATATATATATATATATATATATATTTATGCATTTGCATGTACTCTGGAATCGGTCTGAATTATAACGTTTGTGATGCAAGACAACAAACTTGCTCGAAACGCCTTCATAAGTTTAGTGTAAACCGTTAAATCAGCGTTCAGGCTGATTCAGACTTCTCTTACAATCTTTAAATCATTCTTTCTATTGGACGATCCATTCATCCTCGGACGAGTGTGACGTGAAGCTGTCGTCATCCCGCTCTCGCTGTCGTCATCCCGCTCTCGCTGTGAGCAGTATGGCGTTTTTATTTGAACACAATTAAATGGCGCGTTCACATTTTGCTGCCGTCGCCGTGTTTTCATAGCAAACCCACGTTCCTTCGGAAAAACTAAAAGCCTTCTGAAGTATGCTTTGGTCTGCTCTCAGAAAGACTTCAATGCAGGGTCTCTCTCATCTCAGTAGCGCTAAAATATAGTGCCTTTAAAATAATAATGTGCCGAACATGCTTTAATGTTTAATGAGCCTCCGTGGGGAAATTAAAAAGCCGAGTGCTGTAGCAAACTGCTATTATCCTGTTGTCGTTTGTCTAATAAAGCAGCATATTACCGGTAACACTTTGCTTCGCTGTGTGTGGGTGTGTACGTTGTAGTATCTTGTAATCCTACTGTGAGTCCACTAGCTGAGAATTAGATGTTGATTGTACGCATTGTTTCTTTGGAGCATTCACTCTTCCTCTGTTGTGTGGGTTTTTTTTTTCTTTTTTATTCATTATCGGCTGCATTTTATCTCCCCCTCAAAAGCTTGTGTATTTATAGCTTTTCCACTTTATCATTGTACCAGACTGTGCCCTATACTATACAGGGGTTTAAATATAGATGAACATTACTTAAATAGAAGGATCATGACTTTGGACATATGGACTGTGGCTATTATTTTGTCGATGGCCTGTTGACTGAAGTTAGTCAAGGCAGAGTTATTCATCCTTGTTATCTATTTCTAACCCTCTATGTGATGTCACTTTGCTCTGGGGATACAAGGAAGTGTTCCCCTTTTAATCCTTTTTTTTTTTTTTTACCCCCTGCTTGATCTCAATATAAAGCTCGACTGGCGCGATTTAAAAAACGGAGTCTGTACAGAAGTGATAGTGCCGCATGGACATCTCGCTCTGGGTTCTGATACATTCACCATTTTAGTATGAAATTGACTTTTTGAGAGCTCATGAGAGACATGCGGCTAAATAAATTCTCCATCTTTGTGTGTGTGTGAGTGGTGACCATTTTCCATGTAAAGCCCTAAGCACAGAGTCGCAGTTCTGTATTAAAAACCTCATGAAGCAGCAATATAAAATTGTAAATATTTCCTGGTCACTAGCAAACTAAAGAAAAATGGTTTATAGATGTATATTACTGCTTATAGTTGATGTTTAGCCTTTTGCCCTTATTTGGTCCTTCATTTGTTTCTTTAGGAGGGGAATACCAAACAAACTTAGTTACTGTGGTGATTTTTTGTTTTGTTTTTGTTTTTGTTTCTTTTTATGTACTACCCTTTCAAACATATTTGGATTAAGAATAGCTTGGGAATGGATTTAATACAAACACAATATTTAGATTTTTTTTTTTTTCGTAGGTGAGGCATGATCAGGATAAACAAAATATTTGACTGAGAAACTAATTTGAAAGTGATGTACAATAACTATACTGTAGACCGTGCACAATACATATTGGCTATAATGTTACATTTTCTATCTTACTAATGTGAATACAGTGTTTTTGTTTTCTTCCGCCCCCTTCCCTCTTCTCGGTGGTGGAATATAATCCAGATTTTTTTTTTTTTTTTTTTTTTTTTTTTCCCTTCCCATTTAACCATATTTATGGCGTAATTTCAGTTTTTATGGACTAATTCAGTTTCCTGTCATGACTTTCAGGAAACTTGAGGCATTCTCCTACTAATGCACCCCCCCTCCCCCATTGTTAACAACAAAGCCTATATGAGCTCTGCCAAATATGTCGTTCCATTTCCTTACAAGTAACTTTGATGGCATTCCTTTTCTGGCCTGTTCCCGAACGCATAACGCTTCGTAATGGTAACAGAGAATTGTTATATTTTTATTCGCCTGCCAAAGCAACCTTGTAATCAGTCTGCATGCATCACCTCTGTCTGAGCTCAAATTCAGAGACACAGAAAAAGAAAAAAGAAAAACAGACTAGAAAACCCTGCCAAATAAAGAGCAATGGAGTCTGTGGTACTGTATATTAAAGTGAAACATTCTAGAATTAGGTCATTATTATTCTGCATTTATAAACTCTGCTGCTTAAGTAAATGTCAAAAGCATGAATCATTACAAAGGGGGTGGAATGTGATCTCCGTGAATTTCACTGTGGCATAATTGTTGTTATCAGATGGGCCGGTTTTGCGTATTTCTGTAACTGCTGATCTCCATGGAGCGTCTCACAATATTCTCTAAAAGTTTACTCGGAATGCTTTCACAAAGTAGAATATGGAGAAAACTGCTCTTTTTCAGGGAGGTCAGTCAAGGCCAGCCACACTGGTTTGACTTTATCCACTCTGGTTTGAGGAAAGCTTCTCAGAAAGCATAGAACATCAAACCTTGAGGTTGGATGGACTATTAGCAAAGAAAGTCCACGTCTGCTTCCACTTCTGTCGGCCAAGAACAAAACGCTGAGGCTGCCGTGAACATGGGTGCATCCATACAAGACTGGAATTATCATGTAACCCTGAACCAGAGACTCGGAAATGTTCGACATCTTGTGGCATCTGTGCCCTGAAGAATCGAGAGCAATTGTATCTGTCTATTAGTCTAGCTAATTAACTATTTTCACCTGAAATATTTTTTATAGCTTCTTTATAGCCTGTTTGTCATACAGAGATATTAATAGATTTTATTTATTGACAAATTAACCGGCCTATTTATTTCATTTTAATTACCTCCCAAACACACCAGTCTGCCTGGCTGAGAGTCAATAATGTGTGTTCCTGTCTACTGTATATCAAGTTGGGGTGGGTCACATGACTTGGTCATGTGGTGATCGCATGGGCTAGCACAGTGTGTGGCCACCAGATTTCTGTGACCTTAAAGTAGGTTGGGACATGGTATAATGTCGGTGCACATCGGCCTCGCATGTCAATGTCCTGCAAATCTTTCCGGCGAAAATTGAACACAGTAGATACTGTACATTTTTCTTACACTTCTACAAATGCAGTTTTTTTTTAATGGATGCAGTGTCTGTCAGATTATTGACTGGTTGACATTTCTTTCTCGCTGCATCTGCATGTGTTTCTCTTTCTTAGACATTCTAGGTCTATTCCTGCTTTGAGTTGTAATAGAAGTTTGTGGACATGTGCATGCTGTGCTGGAGGGTCCAGTTAGCTCTCAAAGGCCTTTTGTTTTCTTATACTTTCTGCTTTGTGTGGCTTATTAAGGAAAAGGAAAAGGTGCTCTATGGCTCGCCCTTGTCCTCTTATTCCAAATAAACATTTACACTGTATAGTCACTTGAACAAACCGTTATCTTGAAGTGGTCAGTGTTTGTTTTAAGTAAAAAAAAAAAAAAAAAAAAAAAAAAAAAAAAAATCGTTTCTCAGAAAAGAAAAACTGGGAAAGCATTTTGCTTGCAGTACTAATAAATGAAATACCTGTTTAGGGGTCAGATCATGTATAAATCTAGAGCACATGGGCAGAATAGTGAGCTGAGCAAAATGAGATGTTCTATCGATGGGAATGCTCTATGGTGTTTAGTTGAGTTATGCATGACACAATGACCTATAAAGTCCAGCCCAATGCACACTTAATTCTCACTAGAAATAATGGCTAAGATGCAAGAGGTGTACACTTTGTAATAACTTCCCTTTAATGAAATGGGTAACATTTCATATTTTGAAATTATTAATAATGAATCAATTGATGTACTGTTGATCTCCTGTGAACAACCACATACACACCTCTCTAAGGGGTGTCTCGGTCTTTCCCACATCATTTCCTTTCATTTAGCTACGGAGCCAATTCAAATAGTTAAGGCAATTCATCTGCTGGAATGTCAGTGCTCGTGTTCACAACACTTTTGTTGGATTGTTAGGAATGACAATGGCATTTAAGACGATTCATGATTGTTTTTATTTAATAAATAATTGTGCATTCCAAAAAATAACCAAACCCTCCCCCTACAACCCATAACTTGTATTCCTGAGGACTGTGAGCCATGAATATTAAAATGTATCTGGGTGAAAAGCGGTCTAAAGGCCATACGGACTCTTGTCGTATCTCACAGATGACGCACTGATATGAAACGGCTTGATAAATTAAGTGTAATTAAGTACATTGCTACATTAAACTGCAATTTTTTTTGTTTAAAAAGGCAAGAATAGGGGCACTTTTTTAAATCACACATGACAGAATGACCTCTGAACATGACTGACTAGGGCTGGGCATGATCAAATGCAATACAGATGAGATCATTGATATTGTTCAGACTCAAGCTGCCAGTCACTCCAAAAGTAATATCCAGCTCTGCTCGATCCTGTCTTCTGTGTGCTCTCTCTCTCTCTCTGAATATGAGCGTATGAATATTTTTTTTTTTTTTTTGTAGGACAAACTAAATTTGGGTGCTCATCAGTATACATCTGAGTGAATAAGCATCATTGTGTGCATGTAAGCCAGGTTTTTGACACATCTGCATGTGTTTCTCCTCAGATCTGATTCAGTGCACAAACGAGATGAATGTGAACATCCCTCAGCTGGCGGACACGCTGTTCGAACGCACCACCAACACCAGCTGGGTGGTTGTGTTCAAATCCCTCATCACCACACACCACCTCATGGTTTATGGCAACGAGGTCAGTTCAAGCACTCTTGCAGGCTACGATCAACAGGAAAGGTTTATCACGTACAACATTTTAAAGCAGGTTTATGTTGGTACGAGTTTACTCTTGGATTAGTTTTGGCTCACACAATTATATTAAAGGCTATATCCTTCCACATTAGCTGATTCCATAATTTATGGCAATTTGGCCCTTAAATCATTTAAATGGCTGTAGGCCAGCTTCTTTCTCATACTTAATTTTAAATGTGACTTTTTTTTTTTTATATGGCCTTTTTATTTTAAAGTATGAATAACTAATAATATTCCCCATTTATATGCACAGAGATTTATTCAGTACCTGGCTTCCAGGAACACCTTATTCAACCTCAGTAATTTTTTGGACAAAAGTGGCTTACAAGGTAAGTGCCCTTGTGCTCAGCCTTTGGATCGCTAATAGAGTTTACATCCAATTTTTTTAGTATTTGTGCAAATGCTTAATCGAAACACCAGAAAATGCAAGGGGAAATAAAAGGGCTAAAAATAAATCTTGATTGAGGTTAAGGAGCAACAGAGGTGCAGTGAGTGTTCTAGTTTCCCTGTTTGTACATAATCTTTGTGCACGCTGTGTGGATCACAAATGCAATATATTATAATATACGTTTATATATATATGTGTGTGTGTGTGTATGTATGTATGTATGTATATATATATATATATATATATATAGGGAGAGAAAGAGAGGGAGAGAGAGAGATTTATTTATTTGTGTGGCACATATAGATTTCTTTTAAAAAACGTTAATGTTGGATTCTAATGTAATCAGCAAGCACTCACTTTCACCCACGCTATATTTATTTATTTATTTTCCCCCCTCCCTTATGTGGCATGTTGAGCAGGATGACTGAATTTGAGCTTAAATAAAGCTCTCGTGGATTTATTTACCCAAGGCTTTTCCCATGTTAGAGGGCTGGCTGGCAGTCAGCACTTATTCAGATCGAATGCTCTCGAGCAGTTTTGGGTCTAGCTTGTCTAAAGGTCTTGTACCAAGTCCTTAGATGTCACCCGGATGGCCGATATAACCATCACAATTTGTTATTGTAGTGAACTAGTAAGAATGTGGTCTGTATATCTGATGCTTTTTTTTTTTTTACCCCCTTGGTTATCACAATCTCATTCCTATTGTTTTTAGGCTATGATATGTCCACGTTCATCCGGCGTTATAGCCGTTATCTTAACGAAAAGGCCGTGTCCTACAGACAGGTTGCTTTTGACTTCACTAAAGTGAAAAGGGGGTAAGTATATCTAAGCAATACAGGTTTGCATTCTGGTAGTGTTTGACGTAGCTACAGAAATTGTCTAATGTCTCATGAATCGGGTGATGCTTGGCTACTATTTGTTACCCTGTGTTATGGAATATTGTGTATTTGATTCCCTCCTAGGGCAGAGGGTGTTATGAGAACGATGAACACAGAGAAGCTGCTAAAGACCCTCCCCATCGTCCAAAATCAGATGGACTCCCTTTTGGACTTTAACGTGAGTGTGTCCGTTTGCTGTATTTATGCATATGATAGGAAGATGTCTTAACAATTCCGATCGAATTCACTCCAATGCAAACTACGTCCCCAAACAGGTAAATGCGAACGAGCTCACGAACGGAGTTATTAATGCCGCCTTCATGCTCTTGTTTAAAGACGCCATCCGGCTGTTTGCTGCCTACAACGAAGGGATCATCAACTTGCTTGGTGAGCTGTTTCTGCCATAAAGGGAGCGCGCTCGTACTATGCTTAGCCTCTGTCCTGTTGACTTTGCCCTATTTGCCTGCTCAGTAGCTTCCTGGTAAAGAAACCTTTGAGCCCTGTTGCGACGCAGGCATTTCAGTCGAGCAGTACACATTTGAGTCACCGTACTACTTTGGAGCCTGAGGCAGAGAAAAAAAAAGCTCCACTTTACAGCAACCACCTATAATGACGACCCTCTTGATAGTCATTCATATTATAGCAGTTATAACCCTTGGTTATACGAATGATCTGCAATTCCATTTACTTTATCGAGTGTTGGACTAAGCGTTCATTTTGTGTGACGCTCGGGTTTGGTTTATTAGGAAAATCCCTTAATGTTGAGAATTTGGTAGAGTCAGCAGTTTTGTGATTTTTGGAGAGGTAAAAGCATGCTTATGCTGGCGGGGTATGCAGTCACAGAGGCTTGCAGAGTGTTTGCCATAAACAAATGTGATTTATGTTGGTAGTTTGTGGAGAGTGACAGGCGGGTGAGGCATGCGTTTGGATCCTAGCCTAACGACAAATGTCACAAAAATACCTGGACTGTGGGAATATCTCACTGCTCTGAATGTAGTTTTGTATACATGGAAATGAAGCGCTTTGGTTTTGAAAACATTATTTTCCCCTCCCCACATCCATGTTTCCACACAGAGAAGTACTTTGATATGAAGAAACCCCAGTGTAAAGAAGGACTTGACATCTACAAGAAATTCCTCACTCGCATGACGAGAATCTCCGAGTTCCTAAAGGTTGCTGAGGTAATTGTGTTACTGTCTATATTTATTACTGTATCTATGATCATGGCAGATTGGGGCAAATGAATTATTTTCTTTCTTTCCACTTCTCTTTCTTTTTCATTTCTGCCTTTCTTTATTTCTTTCTACCATTCTACTGCTTTAGTTTTCTTTCTACCCTTTTTCTTTCTTTTTCCTTTCTACCTTCATCTTTCTTTGCCTTTCTACATTTTCTTTCTACCTTCCTACCGCTCTTTTCCTGTCTACTTTTCTCACTTTCTTTTTATTCCTACATTTTTCCTACCTTTCTTTCTATTTTCTTTCTACATCTTTCTTTCTACATTTCTTTTTATCCTTTCTACCGCTCTCTTTTACTTTATACCCATATATATCTTTCTTTCTTTTTATTTCTTCCTTCCTTTCTTTTCTTTCTACTAAAATATGCGTCAATGTTTGTTTTGTTCTAAAGAACCTTTACACGTGCCTGTTAAATCTTGAACACATCATTTCAGTTTAGTTGTATTGTTCCGACTGCCGGTGGACGCGCACGTGTCTGATCCTTCTGATCTCCCCATACAGCAAGTGGGCATTGACCGAGGCGATATACCAGACTTGTCTCAGGTAAGATTGTAGTTGTTCAACCCGATCAGCTCCAACCATAGCGATCCTGACCTGTTTGTTCTGCGCGTGGTTTTTGAGCTTCTGAGCCTCCGGTACCTCATGCTGTCTAACTCTAACTGTCTAACACACACACACGCACACACACCACTTCTATCTTCAAACTCATGCCTGTTAACCAATCTTGATCACTCTCTGCGTGAGGACTCTAAGCCCAGTGCATGCAGTGCCTGGTGAGAAAATGCACGCCACTTGTTTCTTTTACTTTTTATTTCCACCACTGATCACATACAGCCTTTTGCCATTAAAAAAAAGTCACACCCACACTGCATTTCATAAAACCTATGGTTAAGTTTGCATACTTAAAATCCAAAATAGCATCCAGATCAAGAGGTGTTTGCTGTGTCTACACCGAGAAATCAATAAACCCAGTCTCCAGCCACTTTTACACTAGCTGCTCTAACTAGCGTACACATGCAGATCTATGGTTGTGATTCGATTTAAGTTCGCACCGATTTACTTTGGCTCATTCCAGTGTCTGCAATCTCACGTTTTTTTTTTTTTATGCAATGCACTTGAATCCTGTCCAACTACCACCTTTATATTCTGTATTTTTCCTTATCTTTCCGTTTTCAGTTTACAGTCTGCGTAAGTATTCACACCTCCCTCTCTCTTTCCTCTGTGATTGATACTCTCGTGTTGCCTTTGTGGTGACTTAAGCATTATGCATGCTCACTCAGGTGTGTGTGTGTGTGAGCGCGAGTGAATGTTTTGGCGAGAGCATCTCTAAAACGAGTGTTCTTCCTCTTTCAAGGCACCTAGTAGTCTCCTGGACGCACTGGAGCAGCACCTGGCATCACTAGAGGGGAAAAAAGTGAAGGACTCGACAGCAGCCAGCAGGTACACTGACCTACATGAGTAACTTTGCTTTTCAGATCCCTGTCACGCTGTTGTGTCCCGGTACCATATTTAGCATGCGTGTGTGAGATTTTCTTGTTTGGTGAGCGGTGTGTGTGGTGTGTTTGGTCCTGTCCCAGAGCCAAGTTTTATTGAACTGTTGAATGAGTTTGCATGTAGAAAGCAGATGTCCCTGGTGTGTTTCGGGGCAACTGATGGCCCTCAGTGGTTTCGCCAGCTCAACACAGCAGATTGTTCGAACTGAACTAGGTCACTTAAAATGCGGATAGATTTCCTGGCCTTTTCCACTGCAAATGACATCTTCAGAAGTGGAATCTGACGAGTTGCAGAATAAACCGGCTAGCTTTGCTAGGTCTGACGTTGCGGAGGAAAACATGGGTCGGAGGTCAACGCCGAAGGGGAAACAATTAAAGCCTTGTCTGCCTTTCTGCTGTCTGTTAAGGAAGGGCGTTTCCGTTAACCCAGGAACTGATACTCAACGGAAAGATGTTTTCTCAACTGTGCTACTTTTATTAATTCATTTATTTATTTATTTTCGCAGAGCCAGTACACTGTCCAATGCTGTGTCCTCTTTGGCCAACACGGGCATATCTTTCACCAAAGTGGATGAACGAGAAAGACAGGCAGCTCTAGAGGAGGAACAAGTTCGTTTAAAGTCACTTAAGGTGTGTTCTGTAACTTCCAATCGCTTGTATGGAGAGCACTTGTCATCCTAATTAAATACAAGTGCACTCATACACCTAGTGGTTAAATATAGAAATACAGACTTTATTTATGTCCTATTATGTATGCATGTGTATGTGACATAAAATTCTAATTTGATTTGATATGCCGACCAAGGAGTACTTGTGCATGTTGAGTGGAAATCTGTGTGCTTTTGTTGTTTTGTTTCTTTGGTTTGTTCTGAGTGCGTGTTTGGACGGGTAGCAACAATGTAAAACCGACTTCATTTCCAGGAGCAGCGCCTGAAAGAACTCTCAAAAAAGCCTTCCACATCGTCAACCACAGCTGCCTCTCCAGTGTCCACAGTATCTGGGAGCATCAGCACCGCTCCAGCAATTGACCTGTTCTCCACACCCAGCTCCAACAACAGGTGAGGTGGGAAATGAGAGCATTTTTCTCTGCATATAAATTAATCATGCATATAAAATAATATAAAACATAAATCACGCTTATCCAGAGTGACTTGCAACTTAGCAGTTGAGGATTCATTCATTCATCTTCTACCGCTATATCTGATCTTCCCTTGTGTCACGGGGAGTCTGTGCCTATCTCGGGCGTCTATGGGCATTAAGGCAGGATACACCCTGGATGGAATGCCAACCCATCGCAGGGCACACACACACACATTCATACACTAGGGGCAATTTTCCAAGGTGCCAATCAACCTACCGTGCATGTTTTTGGACCGGGAGGAAACCGGAGAACCCGGAGAAAAACCCCCTGAGGCACGGGGAGAACATGCAAACTCCACACACACACATGGCCGAGGTGGGAATCAAACCCGAACCCTGGCGGTGTGAGGCGAATGTGCTAACCACTAAGCCACCGTGCCCCTTGCAGTTGAGGTTTAAGGGCATTTATTAAGGGCTAAAACAATGGTAGCTTTATAGAACTGGTACTTTAACTTGAGTAGGGTTGGGAATCGAAAATCAATTCTGATTCATATACTTATTATACAAATTCTAGTCCTCTTATCGATTCCTGGGTGCATTTTTCTTTCTTTTTCTTTTCTTTATTTGAAAACTTGCATGTACAATCATGTACAAACATGTAAAACCTATACATCAGTTTAAAAGATGGGTTGTGGGAAGCGATAGAAAGTATGTGTTAGAGCTGGGCAATGTGTCATTTCTAAAAGAAATCTCCTTTTTTTTTTTTTTTTAAGAGACAAAATTTGAATTGATTTTGGATATAGTATGGCAATGTCTGCAATTTCTACCTGTTTCGGGGTTTGGCTGTAATGTTTATCCCACAGCATCTCGCATGCCTCCCCATTCAACAACATGGTTCTGTTTGAGGTGCTGGAATAAATTACTTGTGCTGCTTCCTTTAGTTGCCACAAACTTCAGACAAATTTTGCAGCTGGCTTTGGCTTGTTCAACATCTGAAGTAACAAACCCGAACCATTTCCATACAACTGAATCCAAAGCTCTTTGGATTCGTCAGAGCGCGCTGCCATGTTTTTCGTATTTAGCAAGTATAATGCAGGGCGGGGGATCGAAGAACTACGGAATCTCACTGCGCCAAACCAAGGTGAAATCGTAAAATCGATTTTGGTTAAAATAGAAATTTATCAATAAAAACGACATTTTGTAAAAAAAAAAAAAAAAAAACAATGATAAAGCTATCTTAATGTAAATATGGTAATAAACTAATGTTGCAAGCGAGTTGTCCCGACCAGCATGACTAAGTGGTTGGTTCACCTTTTGGAATAGAAACTGGGAATCGAGAAGCAGAATCTATAAAAAATAAATGATGTGCAACCCTACATGTGAGCTTCTGATCCAGAGTCTATTGCCTTAAAGACTCTGCTACCACATCATCTCAACTCTTCAACTTGAGTCCTTTAGACTTCAAAATATTAGATGCTTAGCACAATAAATAATGTATAATTCTAAAACCAAAATTCATCATGTTCAGGATGCTTAGGGCAAGCCACTCAGTACAAGTTCGTTTGGAACAGGACCTCTGCTTTTCTGTTTCTAAAATAATGCAACCATGTTTGTTTTGTCTGTGGTTAAGAGGCTTTGCTCACCAAATCCAACATTTGTGTAGCATTTTATCATGTGATATTCCGTTACATATTCACTTCCCCTTACTACTGCCAGCAGCTCATTGAGCAGCTTTCACTGCACAGGCTAATGAAAGCATTTAAGCAGTAATTATACTATTAAGACCGCCGTGCTAAGCGGTGTAGTAAAACCGGAGAAGCCCAGTAAAGGCTCACTCGCACTTATTTAACTTTGAAACCCATTCTAGCTCCCCTAAAGAGAGTCCTAACACTAAGCAATAAGTAACTATGCTTGTGACTGTGCTGTAATCCTTGGTCTGAAGCCAAAGCATCTTGAATCAACCTGCAATGTTTAGATTTTTGTGAGTGTGTGAGAGATTCTTGACCTTCCCGGTTGTTAATTTTGTTTGTTTGTTTTTTCTTTACTCCAGTTCTTCTAAGGTGCCAAATGATCTGCTGGATCTCCAGCCAGCATTCCAGCCGTCTCTAGCACACCCTACTGCTCTTCCTGTAGCTAACACATGGGGAGGTGAGTAGTAGCCATATGAGCAGTTGTCACACCTGGTACATTTCATTATCGCCTGCGCATGGATTAGTTCCATCCAAGTGTGCGTTAAAAACGTTCCAAACATTTTCGCTACAAATGCTAATCTAATTTAAATACAGACATTTTTGTTGGCTTAGATATAACAATTATATATAAAAGTGTTATTTATTGGCATATAAAGTGTTATAAAGTGTTATTTATTGGCATATTTTGACTGTGTACTTGTGCATCTCTGTCTGGTTTTGTGCAAAGTCACTGATACAATGTGGATATAAGGACATGATTCCATGCAGCTAGACATTTTTAAGCTGTTATTGTAATTTTGTGGTAAAATGGCAGTCGGTTTACAGACTATTTTCATATCATATCCAACGTCTGTGTTTATTTCTGTTCAATTCTGTAATGTTGTATAGTTCCAAACCTACCGTTCAATAGATATACAAATGAAATACATCTGTACATCTCATCAAGGCCGTTCAAAGTACTAAAATGCGCTTTGGTCAGCTGAAATGATTGCTTTTGAGAATGAGAACATGCATGATGGAAGCTTCTAATGATGAATGGATGATGTCAAAAGCAATGTCTGTAGTTTTTTCTTTTTCTTTGTTTGTTTTGGATTTTTAGCTTCACGTTCAACTTGGTCTCGATAGAATCCAAAACCAGGTCTGGGTCTGATTTTTGGAGCTGGTATGTTCCATCGATCAGACTCTAAACCAGCCGAGTGGGCTTGTGTAATCAAGTAACAGCCCGAGGCGTTAGAAACTCTTTCACACAGTATTCCTCACCAAAGTTTTTATTTCGTTAGGATGGAAAGGAATATACAGTGGGAATTATTTCCCGGAATCTTTCAGGAGTTTTCTCAGCACACTATAAAATTGGCTAACAACTTTAAATGTTTTCTGAGGAACAAAGTACATTTATTTGCTTTCTTAACTATGTGTCAGCTCCTTCGCACCACCAAAATTCCTTGGACAGTATCAGCAACTTCCTCTATTGAACTAGAATCTCATTATCTCTCTCCATTGTCGTGTGTGTGTGTGGATAGATCAATCATTTGCTTGAACAGAAATGTTTTTGCTGTAGTACCCATTTTAATATGTGAAGTGCTTCATATTAGCTGTGGTTTATGTATTCCAATCCATCAGTAAATTTGACCTCATCTTATTCCGTATGATTGCAAGTTCAAACCTGAAACTTAAGACTAGAGTGTTTGTTTTTTTGTTTGTTTTTTTTTGGACCAACCAGCTTGTGTGTCCATTTTTCACTTCACAATCTGCATGCTGTTTCACATCGTTTCTCTAACATTTCCTTTTTTGATGTTCTCTGTTTCTGACGGCTGTGTAGATCCTTTCACGTCTTCAGAGAGTGTCGATGACTCCATTCCAAACTTAAATCCTTTCCTTTCCAAACCTGTCGATGCCGTTTCTCCATCTCCCCTGTCTTCAGATGTTAGTTTTCCTTCTAGGACTCCCAGTCATGAAATGTTTAGTGGTAAACGGATTTTCCTTTCCCCCCCCCCCCGTTTCCCTTCGCATCATGTTTTGTTTTGGGCTGCTGTTACTGGTTTTCTTTTACATTGCTTTCCTAATGCACGTGTCCTCCTCGACCATTCATTGTGTAGAGCAAAATATATGATTCATTTGTGTGTGCCTAGCTTCAGTAAGCGGATGTTAGAATTATTACATAAATGGAACACTAAGTGTTTGTACAGTAACAGGTACTGTTTTATACTAAATGCCTGCCTGTTTGCCGCTGTAATGTGGTGACACGGTTTACTGTCCTAATATACGTCTAGCTGGGGTTCAATTACTTAACATAATATATAAAACCTCAATTTTGACCTGGACAAAGTATTGGGGCCCCTGATTCTTCTAACCATTTCTCAGAATATTAGCACAAACTTAGAGAAACACAATTATATAGATAGTGTTTGAATGCAGTAGCATGAAACTTCCCTTTCACTTGAACAAGAAGACGCAAACCTTTTCCAGCCTGACAATGTGTGCCAAAAGCAAGCTATGGTTTAGATGGGTTGGAAAGGAGGATCTTGAGTGGCCTGCTCTAAATATCAGACTTTTTAGGATTAATTTGAACACTGGCTGCCCCCCCCCCCCAAACCCTTTAATTTATAATCTGTACTTGACTTTACCAACACTCTTAAATGATGATTGAATGACCAAAAAAGTCTTTACCACCACAATTTAAAATTGAGTCCTATCTACCTAGAATTGTCCTATTGGAAGCTATTATAACAACTTTTACACACTAATTACACACATGGTGTGGTAGAGTGTGAGATTGTGTGATTTTTCCCTAACCCTGTAGTGTAAATATTTCCTACACATGAAACACTAATATTTAACAGTCTATGCTGAAATCACATGCTCCCAATTGGCTTAGTCTCCATAGCACTTATTTCTAGTCTCTTGCATTTAACAGAATGTGAATCTGTATATTTTGGCTCTCCAGACAATTACAATCCTCTTTCTCGAAATAACACTCCTATTGCCTGCACTCTTGAGCCCCGTGCTCGGATAGAGGGCTTTCCCACAGGTACAGATGCATGTGTGATTTGTTTTCTGGGACCTGAAAACATTCCTCCACACCACAGGTCCTGTTCTGTGTGGCGGCTTTTTATTTTATTTATTTATTTATTATTTTGCACTCTCAGACTTCCTGTAGCGAACCTTGCTTCCTCTTGGATAAATTTAAATCGGTGGCTTGCTATTTGTTGTAAAATGGCTCCTAATTCTGAATGCTCAAAGTAGTCTCAAAGACATTAAGGCTAAGTCTGCTTTCTATTTTCTTTTCCAAAAGTTGGTTTTCTGGATACATATATGGAATTAGAAAATCTTTCTAAAAAGACAGATGTCTGTCTCAGTAAGGCAGTTGTCTTGTTGCTTTTTTTTCCCCCCTCTATTAATTTATTAATATTGCACCTCTGGCTTTCCTCTTCTGCACTCCTTTTGCTGTGGCAGACTCGTTCTCTTCTCCAGCCCCCTACTCTAACACCCCGCTGTTCCACTCTGAGCCTTCCGCTGTAGCTGGACTATTTGGAGGTAGGTGAAGAGTCCTGCCTGCCTTTCTATCTCCAACCATCTGTTAAATCACCTTTGTTGTCTCCCTTGTGTCTGACTTTTTCCCCTCTGTCATATGTGGCCTTTTTTTCTTTTTTTTTTAACCCACTGCCTTTTTAACAGAAATAAGAGATAAAAAGCAGATCATAGTCTCTGTGTTCTGTAGATACAGTGATATAGTACACGATGTTCATTTGCAGTGGTGACTTTTGTGCTTTACTGAGTAGTGCAAGGGCGTGTTCACAATTCCCAGAATTAAGTGTTCATGTAAAATGCCTCCCAGTTCCACTGACTTTAACAGCTGTGTTTCTCAGGAAGTGAGTGGAATAAAAGTGAACAGATCCATTCACGCTGTACACAATGGTGGCTCGTGATGGCAGGTTTGGCCCCTCTGGCTTTAAAATCTAACCAGGTCACCTTCTCGCATGTGTGCTTTTTCAGGGTTTTCAGCATCTCCCATCCCTCAACCAGGCAACTCTTCCGGCCTTAACGTCGACTTTGACTCTGTGTTCGGCAATAAATCCACTGCTAACAGCGCAGATGCTGCTGGTAAGAGCGCTTATTTCTTTTTCACTACCCTATTATTGTAACGGTTGCAAGAAGAGCAAGCCCAACCCCCCTCGATGTTGAAAAATGAGGGACAGGGAAATTCACTGCTGTTCCTGATGTCCTATACATGACTTAATGAGTGTGAAATGGGAATGTTCAGCATGGATGGTTGAGGTTTTTGCTTTTGTTTTGAGTGCTTTCCTAGATAAAGCATGAGTAAGTGTAGTGTAGCAATACAGTACCGCTTTTAACATTGCATTTCTACACAAAGCACAATTTCCACGCTTCGTACACCTAGAGAATTTATTTTAGACAGTTTGTGTTAAAGTATCCATGATAATTTGATGTCTGAATGTTATACTGATAGTATTCCCTTTTTTTTGTGTCTCTTCCTGTGCTGTGTTCATTAACTCTGGCACTTGGCTTTGCATGGCATGCATGACTTTGGTGAGTTGATCCTGACTATAAGGAGGAACAAAATTGCACTCATCGACTTTATTTGCATTTGAAAAATAAGCGTTCACTCCATCTAAGCTAAATGTTCTGTCTTTTTGTCCTCTGTTCTTTTTCCATCTCCTCCTTTTACTCTTATTTGTCTTTCTTCCTCTATCTGTGCATTTTTGCAAAGATGATGTTTTAGGCTGTATCCTGAAACCCACAGTAACTTCTCCAAGCCAGACTATGCCACCCATTGCCCAGCAGTCTGGCAAACTGGTGTCCGATGACCTGGACTCTTCTCTGGCCAACCTTGTGGGCAGTATGTTGGTCATTTGTGTATATATTTTTTTTTGGTTACAGGTAGTCCCCAAGTTACAATGGTTTGAGTTATGATCTTTTTGATCGTACAATACCGTACAAAAACTGGAAATGTGTGTGTGTGTGTGTGTGTGTGTGTGTGTGTGTGTATATATCTATGTGTGGTGTGTATCTATATATATATATATATATATATATATATATATATATATATATATATCTATATCTATATATATTCTATATATATATCTATTCTCTATATATATTTATATATATTATATATATATCGATATTTAACACACTTTATGTATTTTATATTTGCATCAGTTTCATATGATTCAATAGGACACTGTCTGGATGTAAGGATGTATGCACCTCACTTTGTAAGGTACCTTACTGTCAAAGATTGGATTGACAGTCTACATTCTTTATTTACTTATTTTATGTTCCTAAGCCATTTTTAGCTATGGTATCTCCTTTGTATTGGCATTGGCAGACAATGAAACGGCAAACAGCTTTGCCCTTCACTCGTGAGCCAGCATAATACAAGTGTATATGTGGTACAGTGGTACTGTGGTGTAAACAAGTGTTTTCCTGAATTATGTTGTGTAACTTGGTAAATTGTTCCATACTCAACACCATTTCTTGGAGTAGGCTCAGCCTCGACTATAATTTCACTATACTTTTTAACCTACATTGGTGTCTCTTGTAACGCATCTCCATCGTAAGCCTGGGACTTCCTGTGTTAACATATCGCGTATGTAAAATGTATGTCGACCCCTGACCATCACACTCATTTGTGGGTCTTCTCCAAGGTGTCGCTGTAAAGCTTTGACACCAACAGGTATTGACATGTTGCATCATGTGCACAAAAGTGAGGTTCATGAAGACCTGGTTTTATGAGGGAGGAGTAAAAGAACTCAGGTGGCATGTGGGTATGATGGTCAGGTGTCCATATGTTTTAGACTTAATTTTGATACTACCTTTAGAAATTTGAGATTTTGCTCAAAATAAGGGAACTAAATTGGCATGTTCTGTTCTTTGCAGATTTGGGTATTGGAAATGGCACAATGAAAAAGTAAGTCCCAGATATCAAGCATACACAATTCACAGCGTTCACTGTTGTTGTAACATGAAGGCTAACCTTTTTTCGTCTGTATGCAGTGACATCCACTGGAGTCAGCCTGGTGAGAAGAAGCTTACTGGTGGAACCAACTGGCAACCAAAGTCCGCTCCAACCACAACATGGAACCCAGCCAGCATGGTGAGAACAGCTCTGTTGACCCAGTCAGACATTTTAAGGCACACCTCTGAGCAAAAACGTACCGCCAGTAAACAGTCCTTTTCAGTATGCACCGAGAATATTCGTACTGTTTGAGCTACAGTGTTATTTATGCCTTTGTGTCCTCTAACTGTCTGTTGCATTGTGAAATGTTTCGTCTGGGGGAATAAACAGAATGGCATGCATTTCCCGCAATACGTAAGTCCAGTGATTGAACTGTTTTTGAGACGCATGAGTATATTATTAACTCCACAGCTTCCCCTCTGGCGCAGTACCGTGTGTGGATGAGTGTGTGTTTGCCTGCATGTCTCATCGTACTTTATAAGATTGGGTGTTTGCATACCAATGCACACACAGTGACCAGAGACACACTGAAGCCTCTGTATTCCTTGCGACCAGCTGAACTAACCGAGAGCTTCTCCAGCATGACCGTCACCTGTGTAATCTCTTATTTCCCTGTTCGCCTTCTGTAGTCTGCTGAAATGACCCCCCCCCCCCGACTGTGCTCTGATTTCATCAGGTTAATGTGAGATGGAGCTGTTAAATACATCTGCTTTAAGGATCAATTGAGATTAATGATTAGCATCTCGACACACAAATGTTGGTGGAACTGCGGATCCTCACTGCAGCAAGTTTTCGCCTTTCGTTATTCTTGTTTGTTTAACGTACACCGAATGGGAATGTAACATACATTCCGCATACAAGTTTTCAGCCCTACGATTTTAAATGGGAATGAGCAGTTATTTGTGACATTTTTCTATCCCATTTATTATTCATTTGATCCCAATCCTGCGAGTAAAATGAATGGTCTGATAACGCTTTGACCCTTTCTCTCATTTAAATGGGCCGAAAGCGAAAACAAAAGTGTTTCTGTCATGAGCTCAGCCTCTTTGAGAATCTCACAGCTCTCTCACAAAGAACTTCTCTTTCAATCAAGATCTGCACCTGTTACTAGCCACACTAGCATTGAGGACACATTTGCTCCAACACAGACTCACTGTCTTACACTCCCGCAGATATACATGCACTAATTTCCCCATTTGGGCCTGTCTGGGCTTTCAGACACACAGGAGAACATTTGCAGTGACTTTAGACTAAGAGCTGTTAAATATCTCAGTGTTTAAAAAAAAAAAAAAAATCTGTTTGTCCATCTGCACAAAGTTTTTATTATAAACTGTGTGCGCCTGCACGTGTGTGTATGTGTAAAGGTGGGAGGTGAAAGACTTCTTGTGGTCTTGGCGTGCTCCTTGGAGTGGAATTTCTGATGCTGGAGGTGTTGAGCTGAATGGCACTCTGTCAGCTTTCTGAGTAGTGCATTCTGTACTGCCACCATTACTAATTCTTGACTGTGTTCCTCCCAGGCGCCATCCGTCGTGGCTTTCCCCGCCACGACGCCCACAGGCATGATTGGATATGCGATGGTGAGTAGCATCTTGGTAAACTAATTCCCCGCCACGACGCCCAGCCCCCAGGCATGCTCTCAGGCTTGCTTAAAAAGGCACAACTCATCATGAGATGCGTCTATAATGGTGAGTAGCACTGTCAAAAATACAAGTGTATTCACATAGATCAATGAGTATAATAATAATAATAATAATAATAACTAATAGGTAATTTGGATCAGAGGAGTATTTAACTGGTAGCCCTTTATATACTCGGTGTCCATGTAGTAGCTCTCAGTTACAAAAAGGTTGGTGATCCCTGATCTAGAGCATTTCATTTCCAGGTCCTGCTCTCCTTTTGGTTTCTTCCTGTTTTCACACTGCGACTACAAAGGATGGTGTATTTGGTTCTAAAACCAAATGTTCTACAAGTGCTATTATGTCGTTTTGGAGTTGGTGTTTATCCTTGAGGGCAGCTGACCCTGCCTTTGCCTAATGTGATGGTGGTTTTGAATGCAGGATGTCTTAAATGAGAATCCTTGCACATAACATGTCCTAGAGACTGTGTTGGAGCCTTGGTCCCACTCTCCTTTTAATGAGGGCTGGTATTTCACAGTCGGGCAGCAGCCTAGTGTAATGCAAAATAAGTAGCTGAATATCAATGGTTAATTAATTAAAAGCATTGCTGGATAATTGCATTGCTCTTCTGCCTGCATATTGATCAGTCTCGGCGGTGGCAGTGTGGAGGCATGAAAGGTGCAGAAAATGCTCCGAAAATGAAAGCGCCTCTTAATACTGACACTCCATCTACTCCTTTATATACAGTAAATTTCTGCCTTTGTTCTTCCGTTCTTTAAGACATTAAATGGTTCACGCTTTTCTTGCACCTCGCTTGTTTGCACTGGTTTATACAATGAATGAAATGGGAACATGTGGGTGCTTGTGTTGTGAGTTCAATTCAAAGTCAAGTGCTTTTGCCTGTTGCAAAGTAACCCGATTCCATTTTCTAATTCTTTTTTTTTTTTTTTTTTTAATTTGTAATTGTACAGTGTTTCTCAGTAAAGTTTAAAGATTAAAAAGATATGTTTTCCAGTGTGAGCCACATGTTAGAGCTAATGTTTAACAGAGAAAGAGTAAAGTTGGCAACATTTTGTTTTGTGGCTCCGCGTCTTCACTTATGTAACCTCGGCTCTGTGATTCATTTATTCATTTTACATACACACACACGCGCGCACACACACACGCGCGCACACTAATTGTTTAAGGGTCAGTTGTGTTTCAAGTTTATTTGTGGCAGGAAAATTCAGTGTTCCTGTTCTTATTGGAAATTTTTTTAGAGCTTGTTTTTTTTTGTTAATTGCTCTTGGGCTGGGTAGGTTTTCCTTCTTAGTTTTAGAAATAATTATACTTTCTACCTGAAAATAAAAATAACTAAGAAAATAATAAAAAAGAAAATACAAATACAAAAAAGAGAAAAAAGGAAAACAACATGTCCCCCCCCCCCGCACCACCCCCCCCCCAAAGAAGTTACTTAGAAGACAAATGGAAATCCTAGAAGGAAATATGGAAATCCTAAAGCCAGAATTTGTGTGTTATCTTTTGCCACCCCCACCCCCCCACCCCCCCCCACCCCCCCCCCCCCCCCCCCACCCCCCCCCCCCCCCCCCCCCCACCCCCCCCCCCCCCCCCCCCCCCCCCCCCCCCCCCCCCCCCCCCCCCCGCCCCCCCCCCCCCCCCCCCCCCCCCCCTCCCCCCCCCCCCACCCCCCCCCCCCCCCCCCCCCCCCCCCCCCCCCCCCCCCCCCCCCCCCCACCCCCCCCACCCCCCCCCCCAAAAAAAATAAATATGCATAATTCAGTACAAAGCATGGTATAGGATGTGTAATGCTGTAGTTTTCTACCAATAGCCCTTAAAACCTTGTCCTCCCAAACTACATAAAGAGCAAAATGATTTTATATACAGACCTATCAACTGAGCCAAAAAGCTATAACTGGGTCATGGATCTTCCAACAAGCAAATGATTCAAAGCATATGTCCATTCACACACACAAATGTCCCAGTGACAAAAAAAAAAAAAAAGCTTTTAACATGGCCATTCGATTTCCCCAACACAAACTCCATTGAAAACACCCACGGAAAGCTCAAGAGAGTCAGGCAGGAGTGCCTATAATTGTGACCTTTTTGTTTTCATAAACTTCTCCACTATATAGTTGGCAAGCCTATCAATTATGGTGCCAACTGGTAATGTTGGCAATGAATGGTGACACATGGTAAAAGTTTTTTTTTTTTTTTTCCTTCCCCCTCTCCCCTCCTCTTTCCATTCATTTCTTTGAGCAGTAAGAAGTCTGTTCAAATTGATCTGTAAGACGTGGTGTTGACATAATGGACTATTTGAGAGGAAAATTCTGTGTTGGCCTTTTTGCTTAGTAACTGAAGGCAGGTGAAAGCAGGACAATTGTTCACTTCAGTTAAAGCTCAATGGAAATTCCTGTTTCTTTAAGTATTTGTGAATCCACAGACTACAGGATGGTGGGCATAACTGATGTTGGGTCATAAATGATAACCTTCAGTCCCAGGGTATAGAAATACATATTTTAAAATGCCTTTACAGTTGAGTGTGTTATGTAATTATTAAAATATTAGCAAGTGGAGCCAATAATGCAAGTACTCTAGAATACTCTTGCACTTAGAATAACCTAATAAATGTTGTGTATCGGTGACGGGCAGTGCATTTCACTCCAAGGCCTTCAGTGGCGTCATCACACTGGCGATTTTGCTTACAGATGCTGTTTGCAAGCCCCGACTAGAACGCTCTCTCACCGTCCAATAAAAGGATGGGAAAATGCCAATGTTATTGTATTCCTGCTCAACTTGAACTCTTTCACACCTGCTGATTCTAAGGGCCGTTTTGACTCTGATGGGATTTACTGAAATACGATTTTTATAAAAGCTCTGATCTAAATGTGTCCTCCATGAAGCAGAACACGCAAAAGAAAAGCTATCAATTACAGATATAATATAATGTTTATGCAAATTTAATGCATATTCATGGTTGGCCAGCAGAGAAGCCCTTGCTGAATTACGCCCTGAATTTGCAGGTTCTATCAACTACATGAACATGAGTGAAGCGTTTAAGATCAGGATCTTGAATAAATCAGTTGGGACCGTATCTGATTTGTTTTTCTCTTCTAGCCAACACAGATGGGGGCAGTGTCCATGATGACACAACCTACCATGATGTACACGCAGCCTGTGATTAGACCAGCTAACCCTTTTGGCCCAATGTCAGGAGCACAGGTAGGAACAAATTATCTCTTCTGGACTACATGCCACAAATGTTCTCAAAAGTCCTATTCTGTTCCCAGAGCAGACATTAGAAATCCAGTTATTTACTATGTTTTTCTAGTCTACTCTGAGAAACGTGAGACGCTGTTGTCTGATCTGTTCCTTGGAATATTTGAAGCTCTGTTCAAAAAGGCCCAGAATGAATTTCATGCTCGTACATGTTCCAGGCCTTTTCTGAACAAGCGTGGATGCATTGCGATATGGCTACAGATATGCATTCCATTTGTAATATGCATCTGTAAAAAAAAAAAACAATGCTGTCCCTGCTTCTCTCATACCACCTTCTCATCTCTGTTAGTATGCTAGCATGCATACTTTTAAAGAAGCAGACCTTTTTTTTCCCCCCTCTCATCCCAAGACTCGCACCTTGAATTTCTAGCCTTTTCTCCTGTAGGGTGTGGGTGTATGGGTGTACGTGGCCTCCTTCACACTTTCTCATTCTCTCTGAACTAGCCCTCAGCTGCCTCTAGTCCCTCCAGTCAGAGTCCTCTCAGGCCTCCAGGACAGGACCCCTTTGCACAGCTTTCTCTCAAGGAGTTCCTTTAGAGACACTTTTAGGTACAGCAAGTTTGGGCCATGTGTTGTATGTGCTGCATGTTTATAGCACTGGGTCTGCTTCTATTAACAGCTGCTTTACCATCTACATCCCGTTTGCTTTTACTTTACCGAGCCGCTTGTTTCTTATTATAGAAATATAACGTGCTTTTAAATTCATTTTAATATCTGTTGTGTGTTCTTTGCTGCTGCTTCTAATTTTGTGTTCTTTTTTTTCCCACCCCATTTGATTTGTTTCTGTAGTCATTATCCACCTCAATTCAAACATGAGATCACCTCATTACTGTGGCATCCGTTGTTGTTTCTGTTGTTGTTATTGCTATATTTTGTTTTACGCTCTTTTTACAATTTACTGTGTTCTGTACAGTGTCAAAGGGAGAAGGGGAGAAGAACTTAATTGGATATTTTTATTTATTTTTTTTTGAAGGCACTTATCTTATTTGTGGCTCACTTTCAGAATGATTTTGTCTACCACGAGTCAGTTATGCATCAGAAGTGACATACGAGACTGTAGCTCAGACAAACCCGAGACACCGGAGTCTGTCATCTGGCTCGTAATACATTTGCCAACTCTTTTCTAGATGGTTAAAGCTTTGTAAAGTTGCTTAGAAATCCTTATAAATCCACTGTATAGTGCTTTGACATTTGACATTATTAATTGTGCAGATTGAATAGATTGTTATTAGGATTGTCTGTACATATTTGGCTCCAGCCAAACCTTTATCCCTGGCATTCTTTTTTTTTTTTAATTACTTAAAAGCAGTACCCGGACATGATCCTACCAGTGCTTGATAGCTGGGACACTCTGTTCCCAGTTGTGGAACAGCTTTGGATTTCTGCCCATCATAGTGATGTGTGGAACAAAAAAAGTGTCTCCAGAGCAAAAGTTTCAAATGCAGTCTCGTGCAGTAGTATTTTGTAGTTATAAGTCTTTCTTTATATTAAGTTTACTGTAGGTATTTATTTACTTTTATAGAGGTGTGCGTGTGTTTTGATTTTATTGTTTTTCTTTTTTTTTTTTTTTTTTTTGCCTGTTCCAGATGCAGTTCATGTGAAGTGTGCAGCGAGGATTTGCTTCCTGAGGACGAATCACAGTCTCCATTCTCAAACCTTTAATCTGTCCCCAGTTTACTGTTTATATATGCGCTAAGAGAGTGGTCCCAGTACCCAGTACAGGAAGTCGGTGGGTGGTGGGTTCTTGGGGGGGGGGTAACAGTAACACAGCAGCAGGGTTTCACCCTGGGACAGACTGTTCCTAAACAACTAGCATCTGTAAAGCCACACAGGTAATTCTACTTGGTAGGGAAGTCGGATTGGGATCATTACACAATTCAAACTTGAATAAGAGACCAGAGTGAGGCTGGTATTCTGTTTAAGTTTGTTTCTGTATTTTTCATTTCTTTCCCCTGATCAGCCGCCGTCTTTTTTTTTTTCTCCATGTTATTACATTTGCAGTAGACATTCCTTATGTATTCTTTGTATTTATTTATAATTTACCCACTAAAGACATGACAGGAAAATGATAACTGACCGTATCAGTCTGTTCCTTAATGGGTGGTGTGTAAGAATGAATACGCTTTCATGTGTATGAATGCAGAATTCTATTTTGAGAGATTGTGTAACACGAAAAAAAAAACGAAAATCAAACCACCTGTAAAGTGAATCACGGAGCACTAGGTATTCTTTGAACCCCATTCCTTTTCTCGTGCAATTATTTGAAATACACAAACTCACCCCCTGCATTTTGTAAGGGAAATGGGAGGAGAGTACACTGTTTTTCACATGGCTAATTCTGTGCCTATTTTTTTTTGTTTGTTTTTTTTTTTTCCTCTCAAGGGAACGTGTATCAGACTGATCACTACATTTTGTGATTCTGCAGCATTGGCGTAAAGGAGGAGCTGTTTCGCTTTATGCTTGGCATGTCATTATTTTACATCCACAATTCTACAGCTGCCTTTTTCCCACTTGAATGTGCAAAGTTGCCTTCATGCTTGGGCCATCTTTCTTCCACTGGCACTAGGGGGCGACCTTCACTGCAGCAGGAGCACAGGGAAATGGGTGTATACATCACAGGTTGCCGTCATCAGGGTGGGGTTGACTTAACGTCTTTGTAAATTAGCAGTAGGAGCGGTAGAAACTCGGGGAAAGAGATGCACTGTTGATCGGTGCTTTGTGTAAATAAACCCAGACCCTGTCCAATACGGGAGCGTGTGAAAGATGGTCCTAATATGAAGTGATTTTTCTTTCCATTGATTTCGCATACTTGCTGCATTTGTCCCTGCAGATTCTATTTTTGTTTATAACTATATAAATTGTATGTGAGCAAAAAAAAAAAAAAAACTTGGTTGATTTTCAAATAAAAGAGCAGCTTCCACAAAAGCCATGAGTTTTGGATTCTATTCTTAATATGGATTCCCTTCTTTTCCATATTTATCATCATCTTGAATAAGCATTTTGGAGTGGTTTATGTGGGCATGTTTGCCCATTCCTTCAGTAGAACATTGTAGAACACAGAGGGTTAAGGGTCTTGCTTAAGAACTCAAACCCTGACCTTCTGGATCAGTATCCTAGTGCCTTTAATCGCTGGGTTACCCCTGAACAAAACGGCAAATAACTTTATCCCTCCTCCACCAAACCTGTACAGTTGATTGTACAATCATGTAGGTATTGTTCTCCTGGTATCCGACACATTCGGACTTACCCATTAGAGAAGCCCGATTGTCACTCCACATATAGTTTCCACTGTTCCAGAGCCCTGTAGTGAAATGCTTTACACCACTTAGGAGCAACACTTAGGATTGTAGTTGTTGAGTCTTGCATGCTTGGCCATGGAACCTGGTATTATAAAACTCCAATAGCACATATTTTGCACCGATGTTAACGCCAGTAGAAGTTTGGAACTCGTCTGCTATGGAATCAGCAAAGTATTTCCTCAGCACTCAATGATCCCACTCTGTTACTTTACATGGTGGTCTGTTTTCTACCACTTGCAGTTAACGAAACTGGCATCCAAACAAGGTACCAACCTCCAAATCTTCAGAATGGCAACATTCTGAAACACCTGCATTTTAATGCTTAAGAAGCGTCCATACTTTTCTTCATGTAATGTATTAACACTTATAAGCAAACCCTGCATGCAAGTGAAAAAGCTCTATGATCTTGTTTTCCTGGAAATATTTGGCTAAGCTAAAATGTATTTAGTTTTTTTTTTAATGTCCTGTTTGGAGGTGGTAGCTCAGTGGTGAAGGCGTTGGCCTCTGGGTCCGGAAGATCGTAGGTTCAAATCTCACCCCCACTGCCAATCTGCCTCTAGTGGGCCCTTGAACAAGGCTCTCAACGCCCAGGGAGGGTGTAGCTCGGTGGTCTAGGGCACTGGGCTGCTGATCGGAAGATCCGGGGGTTCGAGCTCCAGTATGGCCAAGCTGCCACCCTTGGGTCCTTGAGCAAGACTCAACCCTCTGTGCTCCAGGGTGCGCCGTATCATGGCTGACCCCAGCTACCAACAATAAGATGGGATATGCGAAGAAAAGAATTTCACTGTGCTGTAATGTTTGTGACAAATAAAGGCTTCTGCTGTAATTGAAAGTCGCTCTGGATCTGGGCGTAAATGTAAAATATTTTCATTGCTCACGAAAAAGGCAACAAACCAAGTCTGGTTTAGCATATTGAAGTGATTTTTGTTGGAGCTGGATTCCATTAAATACCTCAAAGCCTTAAATGAAATGAATCACACACTATCTGCCCCTGCAATTGTGTTGTGCTTTTTAACTGGATTCAGCATATTTTCCTCTCCGACTTTATTCCCTCTCGTATAAGACACAAATCTATCTACTTCTGAATCCATAATAACATACAGATTTGTCTCTTGCTGCAGGTGTATGTGCTTTATATAGTTTAAAATCACTTTGCAGGATTACTGGAATCTTCGGCGAACCGCGTTCCTTGTGAGAGTCCCATCTTGCGCCTGCAACTGACCAAAGTCCAAATGCTCATACTTGGAAGGTAAAGGATGAAACTGCACGGCCTGGCCAACCACACTCAGCAGCTTCTGGTCTGAAGGACCCAGGTGCAGCAGATCCTACACACACACACACACACACACACACACACACGTGTTCACTTTCTGCTCACAGGAACAAGGCGAGTCAGTGTGTCTGAGCAATACCAGACTCGTCTATATTCCAGCCAGGCAATGAGGAAAATCCAGTTTCCACACTCCCCCACCCCGGGCACACCACATTCTCATCTACAATGATGATCTAAAAGTTTATTCTTACATTTAATATCTTTGACTAAATAATGTCAGAATTTGATTTTATCTCCACAATTCTCTGAAAGTCAAATTGGAGATGAACTATTAGACAACAATATAAATGGTTCAATTTTTTTCCAAAATCATTGTGTGTGTATATGTACATATATATATATATGTGTGTGTGTGTATTTTTATTTTTTAATAAATGTATGTATGCGCCTGTTCCAGAAGTACCCACCCCGAGTTGGCTCTGGCTGCCATACAGCAGTTCGTTGAGATTTATACTAGCGGAGGACCTGCATCTGTGATCCATTTCATCTTCTTCCAACTCCCTAGGCTGCTGGTGCTGTTTCCTCCTAATTTCTGCTGTGTTGTTCAGGAAAGAAGGAGGGCATTGACACGGATTAACAGAAGAGAAATTGGTAAAAAAAAAAAAAAAAAAAAAAAAAAAAAAAAACACTTGATTGTCCGGTTACAACATTCCCAATAATGTCGAGATTCACCGACCCAGATTTACTAATACTCATTTATCTTAAGCAGGACAGATCTAGAGGATGCCACTCAGACTTTATACAAAAGGTTATATTTAGGTTTACATGGGTTATCTAGCCTTGGTTTATTTAACAAAACTAAATATAACTAACATAATCTAGTAAACAAGTATAGGACAAATAACTGTTTAGGGATACCTGCAGTTTATGGTCCAGTGTACAGACAGACAGAGACGGATAGTGTGTGTATACACAGACGTGGACAAAATTGTTGGTACCCTTTGGTCAATGAAAGAAAAAGTCACAATGGTCACAGAAATAACTTTAATCTGACAAAAGTAATAATAAATAAAAATTCTATAAATGTTAACCAATGAAAGTCAGACATTGTTTTTCAACCATGCTTCAACAGAATTATGTAAAAAAATAAACTCATGAAACAGGCATGGACAAAAATGATGGTACCCCTAGAAAACACAGAAAATAATGTGACCAAAGGGACATGTTAATTGAAGGTGTGTCCACTAATTAGCATCACAGGTGTCTACAACCTTGTAATCAGCCATTGGGCCTATATATATGGCTCCAGGTAATCACTGTGTTGTTTGGTGATATGGTGTGTACCACACTCGACATGGACCAGAGGAAGCAAAGGAAAGAGCTGTCTCAAGAGATCAGAAAGAAAATTATAGACAAGCATGTTAAAGGTAAAGGCTATAAGACCATCTCCAAGCAACTAGATGTTCCTGTGAGTACAGTTGCACATATTATTCAGAAGTTTAAGATCCATGGGACTGTAGCCAACCTCCCTGGACGTGGCCGCAGGAGGAAAATTGATGACAAATCTAAGAGACGGATAATCCGAATGGTAACAAAAGAGCCTAGAAAGACTTCTAAAGAGATTCAAGGTGAACTTCATGCTCAAGGAACATCAGTGTCAGATCGCACCATCCGTCGTTGTTTGAGCCAAAGTGGACTACATGGGAGACGACCAAGGAGGACACCATTGTTGAAAACGAATCATAAAAAAAAAAGCAAGACTGGAATATGCCAAAATACATGTTGACAAGCCACAAAGCTTCAGGGAGAATGTCCTGTGGACAGATGAGAACAAAAATCGAAGTTTTTGCCAAGGCACATCAGCTGTATGTTCACAGACGAAAAAATGAAGCATATCAAGAAAAGAACACTGTCCCTACTGTGAAACATGGAGGAGGCTCTG
Source organism: Kryptopterus vitreolus (assembly GCA_030449085.1). Lineage (NCBI taxonomy): Eukaryota > Metazoa > Chordata > Actinopteri > Siluriformes > Siluridae > Kryptopterus > Kryptopterus vitreolus. The sequence goes on along the minus strand of JACRUU010000009.1, from coordinate 6,551,388 downwards.
TTATGTTCTGGGGCTGCTTTGCTGCGTCTGGCACAGGGTGTCTTGAATCTGTGCAGGGTACAATGAAATCTCAAGACTATCAAGGAATTCTAGAGAGAAATGTACTAGCCAGTGTCAGAAAGCTTGGTCTCAGTCGCAGGTCATGGGTCTTGCAACAGGACAATGACCCAAAACACACAGCTAAAAACACCCAAGAATGGCTAAGAGGAAAAAATTGGACTATTCTAAAGTGGCCGTCTATGAGCCCTGACCTCAATCCTATTGAGCATCTTTGGAAGGAGCTGAAACATGCAGTCTGGAAAAGGCACCCTTCAAACCGGACACAACTGGAGCAGTTTGCTCATGAGGAGTGGGCCAAAATACCTGCTGAGAGGTGCAGATGTCTCATTGACAGTTACAGGAAGCGTTTGATTGCAGTGATTGCCTCAAAAGGTTGCGCAACAAAATATTAAGTTAGGGGTACATCAATTTTTGTCCATGCCTGTTTCATGAGTTTATTTTTTTACATAATTCTGTTGAAGCATGGTTGAAAAACAATGTCTGACTTTCATTGGTTAACATTTATAGAATTTTTATTTATTATTACTTTTGTCAGATTAAAGTTATTTCTGTGACCATTGTGACTTTTTCTTTCATTGACCAAAGGGTACCAACAATTTTGTCCACGTCTGTATGTATGTATGTATGTATGTATGTATGTATGTATGTATGTATGTATGTATGTATGTATGTATGTATGTATGTATGTATGTGTGTGTGTGTGTGTGTGTGTGTGTGTGTGTGTGTGTGTGTGTGTGTGTGTGTGTGTCTCCAAAAAATACTACAGTAAACTCAGTTCCTATACTCCAAGCGCCCTCTTGTGGTGTATAAAGTGTAAGAAAAGTTGTGTGTTTAGATGCATTTGTCACCTTCATGCTCCAAATCTTCAGTCTCGGTCAGGAACGTGTTTCTGCAATCAGATTTAAGATGTACTCGAATTCAGAACTGTTTATGCAATGATTTACAATCACAGTCCTGAGAAATAAATGTTGAAATGTCTTAGACCGGCTCATTTATGGATAGATAATTGTGCAAAATGGGCCGTTAAACAGAACTCTATGATTCATCGGGTAATAAAAAGCTAAGAATACAAAGGAACTAACGTGAATGTATTATTATTGTTATTATTATAATTATTATTATGTGGCAAATACAAACAACCATTATCAAATGTAACGAAATTTATAAATGTATTCCTACAGTGCTTTATCTGTTTGACCGGTCACCGGAATTAAAAACTCAAAACAAAAACTCCTTGACAGCTCAGGAAAAATATTTTTTTAGGTTATATAACATTGGTGAAGGGGGCACGGTGGTTTAGTGGTTAGCATGTTCGCCTCACACCTCCAGGGCCGGGGTTTGATTCCCGTCTCTGCCATATGTGTGTGGAGTTTGCATGTTCTCCCCGTGCCTCAAGGGGCTTCCCCTCCTCTTTTCCCCCCCTTTTTTTTCCTTTTTTTTTTTTCTCCGGGTTCTCCGGTTTCCGCCCCCGGTCCAAAAAAAAAACATGCACGGTAGGTTGATTGGCACCTTGGAAAATTGTCCCTAGTGTATGAATGTGAGAGTGTGTGCCCTGCGATGGGTTGGCATTCCATCCAGGGTGTATCTTGCCTTAATGCCCATAGACACCTGAGATAGGCACAGGATCCCCGTGACCCGAGGGAAGATCGGATAAAGCGGTAGAAGATGAATGAATGAATAAACATTGGTGAAACGTTTATGCCCCAACAAAAACCTCTACATCTAACCCTGCATCTGTGCTGAAAAGGTGCAAAATGTATTTTACAATGAAAATGTGTAGAAAATATTTCAACACCACCTTGACATTTTTAAATCACTAAAGCGATGCTCGGACAGATATCTCATGTGATCCAGGTTCTCCTTCTGCAGGTTTGTCACGTCTTCCTCCAGTTCTGAGACTTCATCATTGTAAGTAGTAATCTGACACAGGACAGGATTACACACAAACACACACATAATCAAGTACATAATCTATGTTTTGTATAATAGTATAATTATATATAAATATCTCACCGCTGTCTTCAGCCAGAGGTTATTTTCAATCTCCTTAAGGCTGTGTTTGTCGACTTCTTTTAATGCTGTCTAAAATAAAACAGGGTGTGCAATTTACCCATGTCATTTCACTTAAATGAATGAATAATTTCCATTTAATGTGAACAAATCTGTGACTGATCTATGCTTCTACCTCTGTCGCATGCTCCTTCACTTGTTCGATCACCTGGGAGATATCCTTCTCAAGCTTACAAGTGGCTTCTTCCACAAAGCACAGGAGGCTCTCTGTGATAAACAGACTCGTATTTATCAAAGGAATGATGCAGGTCATTCATTCATTCATTTTCTACCGCAAAATAAAATTTTATCCGATCCGATCTTCCCTCGGGTCACGGGGAGTCTGTGCCATTCTTGGGCGTCTATGGGCATTATAGGCAGGATACACCCTGGATGGAATGCCAACCCATCACAGGGCACACACACATTCCATAAAAGGTGCGTCCTGCCTTGATGCCTGAGATGCAGGTTCCCCGTGACCCAAGATGATGAATGAATGAATGAAGATTATATATACTTTTTTTTTTTAAACATACAATTTTGGTTTTATATATATATATATATATATATATACACACCACACACACACACACACACACACACACCACACACACACACACACACACACACACACACACACACACTTGAGGAGATTTGCACTCATTCGGCCACAAGGGTGTTTGTAAAGATATTTAGTATGAGGAGGCCTGGAGATCAGTCAGCATTAGATTTATTGCAAACCATATCTTCATGACGCACAGGAACATGACGCTTCATGATCGTCATGCTGGAACAGGTTTGTGTCTCCTAGTTCAAATGAATGGAAAATTTAATGCCAGCCCATCCAAAGGCACCATATACAATTGTGCTAAGAGTTAGAGGGGGGGAAAACGTTTATATATTTATATATATATATATATATCTATATATATATATATATATATATATATATATATATATATATATATATATATATATATATATATATATATATATATATACACATACATACCTGGAAAATCCTGATATTCCAATACTTTTAGGTAAGCAAAAAAATAAATTACTAGTCCATGTGAGAACACGGTGTTTCTTGTTACTCTGGTGTGACCTGTTAGATTAGTAATAAATAGCTCTGAATGTCGAAGCTTGCTTATTGCTTTCAGTTCCATGTATGAGGACAAAGCATAAGCCAACATGAATCTCAGGGAGCTGTCTATGAGAAGTGAACAAATCATTTATCAGCTGAAAAAGAAGAATTATTCAGAGCTGTTTTGCAAACACTGGACATAAACAAACACTCGGTCCAAAAACATTCATTGTAGGTTGATTGACACCTTGGAAAATTGTTGTGTGTGTGCCATGCGATGGGTTCCATAAAAGGTGCGTCCTGCCTTGATGCCTGAAGAACTGTGGCATCACAAGGCAAAGTTATTGTAAATATTCGTTGAAGGAAGTCTTCACAAACAGAAATATTCATCAGCAGAAAGAACCGTACGGCGAAACGGGTACAATCAAATCTGGAAGCAAGATGAATGGAAATGGTGTATAGGAATAAAGGATCAGGGAATGGTTTAAAGCTCAGAGGTTTGTCTGTGGAACACGGTGGAGGTAGTGTCACGGCACCCAAAATGCATTGCCAAGACAACAAAAATTGGTAGGAAAAATGTTTTCGACTTTCCAAGCCGCGTGAATTCAGGAAACGAGTGAAAGAAGCTGCTGGAAATGCCTGGAAATAATTTATACTTTTGCTTGTCTAAAATCTATTTAGACAAACATGGCTCACCTGACATTTCTTTAAAATTCCTCTGCATACAGTCAAGTTCTGCCTTGAGATCGTAGATTTTCTGCTGCTTCCCGACTCGCTCCACATTCTCATATTCTTGCCAGTCTTTTCTCTGCCCCTGCAGTTCCACAGCCCGGACCTGTACGTTTTCTAGGTGCCTGCACAGCTCTAATATTCACACACACACGTGACAAAATCGAAATAAGCTCGGTCCATACGCCGGTTCATATTACAAGAGATTTTCATCGATCACAGCAGATATAACAGTCAGTAACTGATCCGTATCTAGAATAATCTAAAGCTGATTCATCGAGATTTGCTTTAGTCTTCAAAGAATTCAATTTACACACCTTCGTATGAATACAACATTTCTACAGAGAAATCTGTTTATATTCTGCTACA
>JACRUU010000009.1:6497094-6544594 GCA_030449085.1 Kryptopterus vitreolus | reverse complement strand
GGAACAATCACTTCCGGTGGAGCTTCATCTCGGTTTCCTGACGTTCCTCTTTTCACTGTGTTTGTAGAAGAACATCTGGAGCTGGGTTACTGATAGTGCTCGTGGGTAGATTCATTTCAATGTCGGTTAATTTGTTTATAAATAGCCATTCGTCCGAAATCTGTATGTTGTAGACCAGGCGGAGTAGGTGCTCAGTCATTGGGACGTGCTGTCTACATGGTGAGTTGGATCAGGGGCTGGTAAAAAGGCATTGAAGTGTTTTTTTTTTTTTTTTTGTTTTGTTTTGTTTTTGTTTTTCCCCCCAAATCCACACAGTGCCGGAATGAGCTTTTTCGGTTTTGGTCAAAGTGCTGAAATCGACATAGTTTTGAATGACGCCGAAACGCGGAAGAAGGTAGAACACAAGACCGAAGATGGGAAAAAAGATAAGTACTTCTTATTTTACGACGGCGAGACGGTTTCTGGCAAAGTCAACATCACGCTCAAAAGCCCGGGCAAGAGACTCGAGCACCAGGGCATCAAGATCGAGTTCATAGGACAGATTGGTGAGTAAACATGTGCACAGCCGATGCATAGTAAAACACGTCATAACCCATCAGCGCATGTGCAGCCTTTCATTATATGCCGGGCTACAGTTGGATCAGAATGTGTCCTGGATGATGATAATACTGTAGATAAGTTAGATGAGATGTGATGGCAGGTGGACTGAAGATGGAGGTTTGTTGAATGCATTGTGATGTTGGTAAGATGCCTGCGCCTGTCCCGTGACATGTGACATCCGGCCGTTGGAGGGGGAGTGAGCGCGCTATGATTAGTCGGCCTTTGGCCCGGGTCACGTGACAACTGGCTTCTCCCTCACTGCAGCGCTTCTGTTACTCATTAATACAGTCTTGTTTTTTTTATCTAAATACACTATTTATTAAATGAGGTGGTTTATATAATCAAGCAAAACTGATTGGTGGCCTGTTCATATTGACTTTTACTCTTTACTGCCAGATACACCAGAACAGATAATACAGAAACCCAAACTTGTAGTTTCATTCATTCATTCATTCATTCATTCATTCACCTTCTACCGCTTTATCCGATCTTCCCTCGGGTCACGGGGAGTCTGTGCCTATCTCAGGCGTCTATGGGCATTAAGGCAGGATACACCCTGGATGGAATGCCAAGCCATCGCAGGGCACACACTCACACACACACATTCACACACACACATTCACAGACTAGGGACACTTTTCCAAGGTGCCAATCAACCTACCGTGCATGTTTTTGGACCGGGAGGAAACTGGAGAACCCGGAGAAAAACCCTCTGAGGCACGGGGAGACCATGCAAACTCCACACACACATGGCTGAGACGGGAATCGAACCCGGACTCTGGAGGTGTGAGGCGAACGTGCTAACCACTAAGCCACGTGTTCCGCTCTTGTAGTTTCAACTCTTGCTCATTTGTATTATTTATGTAGGATACAGAGCGTATTAGAAATGTCAAAATGTTAGACAGCGACTAAGCACTACGTTTGACTAGATAAAAAGAAAATGATGTACATTTCTTTGACATAGCAGTGTTCCTCAGGCACCCCAATATGACTAATGAAATTCGCTGTACATGCAGCAGTACTGTGCAAAATGTCTTGGGCCGCTATCGGCTTTGTTGTGTTTGGAAAGTCTTGAGATCATGAAAAAGCTATCAGGGTCGTGATAACAAAACAAATCGTTACGTCTCGATCCCGAGAAAACAAGAAAGTAAAATATATTATAAAGCATAGCCTTTTAGGACTTTTGTACTTTTCTGTAGGAACGGTATTTGTAATATGTTTGTAGTATTCATGATCCCATGACATTATTGCCAACACCATTTCAGCCCCATTCTCGGACAAACCCTGTCCATGTGTGACTGTCCATGTTTACTTTTCAGTCTCGATACAAACAGAATATACACAAATTACATACTTCATATATAGTATATAATGTGACCTCCCTTTGCATTAAACACTTCTTGAACTCTGGGGAGATTTTCTCTGAAGTAATCCTCAGCTATATCAGGCTTTATTCAGCACGTCGCCGAGTTGTGCTTTTGTGTTGAGGCTTGTGTTTTTCTCTTGTGTTTACATACTAATAATATTCAGGTCTGGATTTTGTGTATGTGTATTCATGACTGTCAGTGTTTTATCTTCAGTTTTTCCTGTCCAAATCCGATTCCACTACATTTGCCGTGTGCTTGGGTTTGGGTGCTCATTCCCAACCAGGCTCGTTACCACGGACGTTTTAAGAGGCAATGCATTCTAATATTTTTCGTGATTAAGCACTGATCATGTGGAAACAACTTTGTAGTCTTCGAGAAAAGTTGTTTCTTTGCTGCTGCGCTTCAACAAAGACCATTTGTCGAGCCATTTTAGACAGGAGAAGGTTGAACTTATGGAGAAAGTGTAAGCTTATCCCCCAGGGGCATTCCGTGCAGCTGCGGATGCTGATCCAAACCCTTGATGGATGGATTTTGCTCTTTCAAAGAAGAAACTCTGATAAAGATTTTTAATCAGATTTTTGAAATAACAAAAAGCCCTAATGGCCTTAATGTGTAGTCATCATACACTGTTTAAAACATCAAATGGTGCCTTAAACTATGCTGAATAGTGTTGGTGACACTGGTAGAGTGAATAGTGTATAAAAAAATCTCTAATATATGGCTAATTGGTGGTTCAAGTATTATAGGGATGATAGTCATGTAAGGGATGCAGTCAGTGATTTTATATTTAATACAATTTCCAGAGTTTGTTTGTTTTTGGTACGATGTAATCCACAAAAAAATATATTTTACCAGTGAAAGTCAGTAAAGTTTTAGTAAACGCTAAAAAAGAGGAACTTTTATTGGGGAACAAAGTAAGCACAAGGGTGTGGTCAACCCCATTATTGCAGACTATGAAATGTTAAATGGATGATTTACATGAATTGATATGATAACAGTCTATGTGGTATTAATTGAAGAGGTCCTAGTACATGTTAAGTAAAAAATAATCCATACAAATTATTAGCATTGTTTTTCTTTTGTTAACAGGAGTGTAAAATCTGAGCTTTTATCAGTCAGTTCTGCATTACTTAATAGAGGTGACTGACATTATGGCTCCATAGACAGCTGTTTGCAGCAGACAATGTTTTTCAAGCTTGTGGATACATATATAAAACCTAAAGACAATAAATAGTTATTTTATAGCAGTGCATTTTGTTTTGTTTGTAATTTTGAGACATCTGGAACATTTCTTAGCTTTCACAGATTGATGAAATTCAATCAGGTGGAAGATTTAGTCATCTATTTGGAAATAGCTCCTGATGTATTTCCTAATTCGTATTACAACCTTCATAAATCACTATATGCTCCCTGTTTATGTTTTTCAGAGTTGTACTATGACAGAGGGAACCATCATGAGTTTGTATCTCTGGTGAAGGACTTGGCTCGGCCGGGTGAGATGAGCCAGTCTCAGACGTTTGACTTTGAGTTCACACATGTGGAGAAACCATACGAGTCATACACAGGCCAGAATGTCAAACTCCGGTACGAAATGTGATCTTATTGTATAAACGCAAGCTTCATAAAGAATTAAGTCAGGTTAAAGTGTTTTATTTGAAGAGTGTTAAGGTGGTGATGTTAATCTTTATGACATGTCACTTGGTTTGATTATTTATCCTTTTTATTTGTTTTATTTTATTTTTTTTCATTTCAAAGCTATTTCCTCCGAGCGACTGTGAGCAAAAGACTAAATGACATCAGCAAAGAGATGGACATTGTTGTGCACACACTCAGCACATATCCAGAGCTGAACTCCTCCATTAAGATGGAAGTTGGGATTGAGGATTGCCTGCACATCGAGTTTGAATACAACAAGTCCAAGTAAGTCTCAGAATTCTGAATCATGGAATCGGAACAAAATGACTGTCTAATTGGGTCTTTTGCAAAACATTGAGCTCACTGTTTGACTATCACATTCAGTTTCTCTTATGCTCCTCTAATTCTGAGGTCACCAACCACCAGGTCATGACCAAGTACATTTGCATTACATTTATGGCTTTTGGCAGACACCCTTATCCAGAGAGACTTACAACTGAGCAATTGAAGGTTAAGGGTCTTGCACAAGGGCCCACTTGTGGTAGCTTGGTGGTTGTGGGGTTTGAACCTTCTGGTCTAGAGGCCAACACTAAGACACCACCTCCCTCCATTCTGTGGCAGAGTTGCACAGGGATTAAAAAAATGTCTATAAATATGACATTATACATTTTTTGGGGACATTTTTTTTTATCTAAATTTACAAATGATGCGACCTGATGCACACACCACAAGCCAGTATGAGAATATTTTATAAATAAATTGTACATCATGGACACACAAGCAGTTCATGAAGCCCATTAGATGGATTATCATATTTCATAAATAATCTCTAATAACAGAAAAGTGTATATAATGTTTGTAACTATTCAGCTTTGGATCTATAAGGAGAAAAGACTGTATAAACCAAGTACATGTTTAGTTAATTGTTCTTCTCTCCCCTCTAGTGGAATATGAGTATAATTTTTTTAATGAAATTTTGGGTTTCAATTTAAATGACATTTTTTAATTTAATTTGATCGTGCCATATTAGAAACACGATCATGCTTTATGTTTGGCACCTGCAGTTTAGTGTGAGTTTATACCCTCAGGAGTGTACTTATTATTAGGAAAACATCTGCAGATTCCATTCATTCATTCATTCATTCATCTTCTACCGCTATATCCGATCTTCCCTCGGATCCCTCGAGCCTGTGCCTATCTCAGGCGTCTATGGGCATTAAGTCAGGATACACCCTGGATGGAATGCCAACCCATCGCAGGGTATACACACAAACACATTCACACACTAGGGACAATTTTCCAAGGTGCCAATCAACCTACTGTGCATGTTTTTGGACCGGGAGGAAACCCAGAGAACCCGCAGAAAACCCCCTGAGGCACGGGGAGAACATGGCGCACACACATGGCCGAGACGGGAATCGAACCCGGACCCTGGCGGTGTGAAGCGAACGTGCTAACCACTAAGCCACCATGCCCCTCTGCAGATTCCAGTTGTATATTCAAACCAATGTTACGTCATTTATGGTGCCAGTGTTGGTGGCCTTAATTGGGACATTTATAGGTACAGTTTCAGAGACATTTGCTTTCTCCTCAGTTACGGCATGAAAAGATGTTTTGAGTAATTATACACGTTCCCAATTGTCTTTTAGGTACCATCTCAAGGATGTGATCGTTGGGAAAATCTATTTCCTTTTGGTGCGGATTAAAATCAAGCATATGGAGATCGATATCATCAAGAGGGAGACGACCGGAACTGGGCCCAATGTGTACCATGAAAATGACACCATTGCAAAGTATGAAATCATGGATGGAGCACCGGTCAGAGGTAAGCACCGGTTGGGAAATATGTGTTGCCATTTGTTGGCAGCTACATTTCACTTTAGTTCTTTAGTTAATAGCTGATAACACGGCATTTAGCAGATTGTGCTTACAGCGCATTCAGGTATCAGATGGCGGATTGTTCCACATGTACAAATGACGAGTAATGTTATATCATTGAGTAATATGTCAGGGCGTGTGATGAGAGCCAGTTCAGCGTCCAGAAAATGCTGAGAAATGAAAACAAATTGATAATGGGGTTTAATGTGAGTGCAGTTGTGTAAATATCAGTTTATAATTTAATACACTAGTATTTGTGTCAGTACAGTGTTTTACCCCATAAAAAGTGTTGGACAGAATCGCTTTCTGAAGATTTCTTTTCCGATTTCCAGGTGAATCGATCCCAATCCGACTCTTCTTAGCCGGCTATGAAATGACACCCACAATGAGAGACATCAACAAAAAGTTCTCTGTCCGGTATTACCTCAACCTGGTGCTCATTGATGAAGAAGAGAGACGCTACTTCAAACAACAGGTAAACGCTGTTAAAGCCGGTGTTTAAATCTTCATCTAGGCTTTGAGCAGTTGTTTTTGGAGCAGGGCTTCACTGGCTTCCACTGTTCGATGATTGCCTTAAATGTTTACAATGACTCAGTATTGTTTTTACAAATCAAGACAAAAAAATAGTATCTATAGATATATAGATATATATATATATATATAGTATATATATATATATCTATATATATATATATATATATATATATATATATATATATTATACACTCAGATCCTGAATTCAGAATCCTCTTACGTTTTTGTTAAACGCAGATTCATAACATTGCAATATACTTATAGCAATGCTCTGTTAAAATCTGAATAATATATACATGTTCGTGTTTATTATTATGTTTTTAGTCTAGAGACTTTTTTAATATGATTATAAGTGAAAATGAATTCGTAGCCCTTTCCAGTATTCTTGAAACATGATTTTCTGCATTTTCTGTTTGCTGTGGCTGATTGCATCATAAGTCTTTATAACAGGAGCAATCTTGCTTCATAGATGCTTTACAACACGCATTCATCGTTTCATTTGAAAAGAATATCTTCTTTAAGAGGAATAAAACAATTGGGCATCTCTTTTATTTCGAAAACTGTAACCTCAACACAATTTGAGATGCAGTGTGAGCATTTATCCGAGAACCCCAAACACACATCACCCCTCCTCCAGCATGTAGGAACTGCAGAGGTAGTGAAGATATTGCAAAATGATTATGATGACATTTGATATAATGTATATAATGAATATACAGACGCTCCCCACCTTAAGAAAAAATACTTTACAGACTTTCGCAGATGCGAACAAACCAGTCCACAAAGTAAAATTTGTTCAGTTTTGAATAAAAAAAAAAAAAAAAAACATGCCGCTAGTCACGGAGCTTAACGAACGCAGAGCATAGAGACCGAGTGTAATACCCATGTAATACCTACCACCACCTCCTCCTCCTCCTCCTCCTCCTCCTTTTCCCACCATTCACACTCGTATTAACCACCACATTCCATGGTAAGTCCAGTACTTACTGTATACATTACTATATTATTGTATACTGTTTATTCATTTTAATTGTGTTATTGTTTTGTAACGTGTTCGTAGGGTGGGGACCGTCTGTAGTTTGTTTTTCCGGCGTGAAATGTATTTTTTAAACTGATTGTTAAATTAAATTCGATGTGTTGTGTCCTGATTGTGCAGGAGATTACGTTATGGAGAAAGGGGGACATTGTGAGGAAGAGCATGTCCCATCAAGCTGCCATCGCCTCCCAGCGCTTCGAGGGATCAGCGAGTGCAGAGAAAGCCATCGCCCAGGCCAAGGAGGAGGAAAACTAACAACCTGCAAAAAGAAGTGAAAACGTGTAGGGGTGTGTGTGTGTGTTTGTGCACGCTTGTACAAACACTTGTTTTGAATGTATACATATGGGGGTGCAGCTAAGGCATGACGGTCTTTTTCATTCCTAAACATTACGTTCTGTGATCAAAAAAAAAAAAAAAAAAAAACCTTGAAAATAGCATTTTAAGAAGAGACGTGTTCGATAGGAAAGTTAAAATGTTTATTTCCTTGTGGTTCGTGTACATTGCGCTCATTTGATTGGCAGTTGAAAAACAAATCGTGAATTACGATGCCTTCATCCATGTGTTTTTTTTTTTAATATCGAAAGCAGAAAAAGAAGAGAAAAATTACCCGTTTTCCTGCAAAGTGTATCCTAATGTGATCAATATACAACATAAAAGGGAATCTTTTCTTTTCTTAGGAAGAATTGTAGACTTTGGAGCCATGTGTACAAATGATCAATACTATGACACAAACTAGAGCAACATTATTAGTAAAGGACGAAGAGGGGTGGGATTTGTGAAGCCTAGGGCAGGGTGAGGTTGTGCATGGTATAATATTGTAAAAATACTTCATTTAAGATTCATATTCATTTAGTGTCCATATATACTTCTTGGATGAAAACACGCTTTTCACATCCGGGTTGTTCAGGAGCACCACAAAAACACAAAACGCGGTAAAAAAAAAAAAACGTTTCATCATTTGTTTTTCATTTTCCAAAAGAGCAATGAACGCAACATACACATACCTGTTATAGAGTCTCATTTGCCAATATATCATCAATGGAATGTTTGATTCGATCGTTTTACTTTTTCTTTTTTGCAAACCTTTTATTTACAAACTGTCCCAGATACAATATCTACAAACATGTGATCTTCATGAACTTTGCATATAGTAATGTCTTTTTAAATAGCAGTTAGTCAGTTGCGTACATGTTTATTGTGCTGTCCTGTCTAAGCACTTTGAGTTGAAAGTTCAATTTTAGTTGCCCTATAAGGGATAATGTAGCCATGAACAGGACCAAACTGAATTTAATTGTACATTTTTTCTTTCTTTTTCTTTTTTTTTTTTTAATAATAAATAAATCGTCCGCGTTGATACTTTGACTCTGCAAGCTCAGTGTTGAGATCTGTCGGATACTACTGACAAAGTATCTGATCAGACACCATTAACAGATCCTGTTTTGTAGACATGCCCTCTCATCATTCAGTGTTCCATATCATGCTGTAAATTTGATGCCAGAATTTGTTAGACTTTTGTGTGTGTGTGTGTGCCTAATTTTAATTATGCTAATTTACACTTTCTGCAGTACTGGAAAATAGAGCTCTTTGCTTAACAACTCGTAACTGTTGACTAACTCGTACAGAAATATTTGATTATAGCAAGTATAAATTAACTGTTTTTTTTTTTTTTTTTTTGAAAAGGGTATTCAAGTGTTAATGTGCACTATAGACTAGCATTTACATTTGAATGCAGTTACTAAATAGTCTGGACTTCTTTCCAGTGTAGTACTGTAACTGTTCAAATCTTCATCCTGTATAATCATTCCTTAATGTGACATTTTGCAGACATTTCTTTAAGCAGCAGGGACGTCCCGTGTGTGCCAAGTCCAGACAGACTACTGGCAGGTATTTTGCTCGTTTTCTAAAGAGATGGCACATTGAATTGCGTGTCAGATGACGTCATTTACAGATGAAGAGTGAGTGCGTGTGTATGTGGAACTGGTTTATTGGTTGAAATTCCCAGGAGGTTTTTTTTTTTTTTTTTTTGGGATGGGGGGGAAAAAACAAGTGTGGTTTTGTCTGGAAGCTATGATATGATAACCAGCCTCAGATGATTCTTATTGTTTTCGGAGAACAAGAAGAGGAAACAATGATTTTCTGTGCTGCTTGACTTTCTAACGTCCTAATCCTTCATTATAAGAAATGTTAAAAGAAAAAAAGGAAAAAAAAAATCAGTTCTATACTAGATTTATGTATGTACAAAATTTTACAGATATATGAAAGTCTATATATGTTTCAGAAACGACGTCTTTTAGAAATCGCAGGCTTTTAAGGTACTCGCAGGATTAGCGCAAAGGGAATTTTAAAGATCTTTTACCGTGCAGTACACGAGCTGCTGTCACCGCTTGTATTTCGTGGTCTGTAAATGAAAAATGTGTTTTTACTCAGATTTCCCTGATTAAAAGAACCCTCTGAAGTTTTCATTGTTTACTTTTTGCGAATGGTTTCTTCCACAACACGGCTTCTCAGAATCCATCCTGGACACGTCATCATTCGGGTTCATAAGCCAGTCGTATAGCGCTCGCAGAGGCGGAATTGTACTCCTATCGTTCGATATAATGCTTCTGACGAACTGCTTCACGAAATAAATAATGAAAACATTTTAAATGAATCAAGTGAACACTTTCTGATGAAGCAGCTTTCTTTGATGAAGGCCCTTTCAAATGTCTAAAAAGTCTTTATTTAAAATGTTTTTAAGGCACATATTCAGGCAATGAGCATTTGTGCTGCATTAAAAATGTCCGCTTAAATAATCATTTTTATTATTATTCATGCAGCATTCTTGAGTCTCATCATGATAGTTTCTGCTTTTTTAAAGTTTGTCCACAAGGGGTCGCACATGCTTGAAATTCTTTTGTCGTATTTTTCCTCGCATAACAGATCATTCTGCCCATTATCATATTAGACTGACCAGTATTTGATGAAGATAGAAGTCCCTGAATAAAGGCTTCACTTCATGGCATTTATTTATTTATTTATTTTTATACGTATACATGGGAAAAATAAAATAAAGCCATAAAATGTAGTCAAGCATGTAATCTATTTGTATTATGAGAATTTGCAAAATGCTAATTTCCCTGTCAGTACACTGCTCTTTGTCATGATAATCACTAGGGGGCAGCAGAACCACTCTAGCTCTTGGCTCTGTAGTGAGGTTTTTAAACCCACTGCAGTGTTTTAATCAGGAGTCAATGCAACCTCACCGAATTTGACTTTTTGTCCGGGTTCTCTCATGTTTCCACTCACTTCCCAAAAACATGCATTAAGGGGATTCTTTATGTAAGATTGCAATAGATGTAAACAGTAATTTCCGGAATGTACGTGATGGTGCCAGTAATCACGTAAAGTAATGGACTGCCATCTCAATCTGGATGGTGTCCAGGTTTTTGCATAATGTGATAGAATCCAAGTGCACGTAAACCCCTGACGAGAATCATTTAGTCTCTGAGACCAATTGCATGAATGTGCTATTGATGTTTTCTTATTAATGTTGTATAAATGTACACCATTATCCCATATGTGCAAAAGTAAAGTGCACATTGCTTCTGACCTGTAACACTACTATAGGAATTATACTTCATATATGAAATGATCTCTTTGGCTAAATTGCAGCATGTTTCGAAGGGTATTGTAGCTGGACAATGTCTTGCTTTTAGCAGCAGGAGAACGGTATCGATCAGAACGTGAGTGCTGCTGACGGCTGTGTTTTTCAGGCTGAAGTAGCAAGACGAGAAGCTGCTCTCTATATTGATCACAGGCCGAGGAAAGCGGGATGTTGCTGAATGCTCATTGGAAAAGGCCGACCTGAACCTGCAGTAATGCTGCTTGAAAGGTTTGGTTTACTGGAGGTATCCTATACCATGGAATAGTTTGATTTGTTCATCTGAAACTTCTTCGGTACGGTTCAAATCCGAGCGTGATCGGTGTTTAAGTTCCTTTGAAAAGACTTAATCGTAAGCTTGGAGAATAAATATACACATTATAATTTTACAAGGTTATAATTACTGATTATAATTGCACTGATTATCTCTTCACCATGGCACCACACAGGACAAAGACATTATTCGAAGCATAAGTGCTGTTCCTAATGAAATGGCATACAATTAATGGATAAAACGTAACATTGAGAGAGTTTTGTGTTAAGATCTGATTTAAAAGTGCCATTAACACTGTAAGTCCCATTCCACATTCTTAGGGTGAGAAAAGACCAGTATAGAGTCAAATCAAGCAATACATCTATATAAGGTAAAAATGTTTTTATATTTGAGGTAAAAAACTTGCTTTCAAAGACTTCTATCAAGATGTTGTTACTGACTAATTATGCAAAGCTTTTGCAGGGTGGAAAAGCGAGCGGAGGATCTGCTTTTCAATTTGAGCCAAACCAACAGCTTCAAGTGCAGTCCTCAGAGTTGCTGTGAGGTTGTTATAGCAACAGCTGCCTCTTCATCTTTCAGACCTTATGTTGACTGGGTTGTCGAGGGCCTGTGTGTGCGCGTGTGTGCGTGTTGGGTGGTAGGGGGCCTGTTCCTATTTTGGGGAAAAAAAAAATCAGGTCGTCACAGTTTGTCCTTCAGGAGGCTGGCTGATTTCTCCCACACGCTTCCGTGTGTAATGAAGGCTATAAACACTTCCTCATGTAATGAAGTTGGGAATTGAAGCTGACAAAATGGCCGAAAGACTGCCCATCTGACCCCCCCCACCCACCCAAACTATTTATAATTTACTATTTATCATTCCATGGAATTGTTATTTATTAAGATGACTATTCCGCGATAAAATGTTTGGCATATACATTAGATATGAGAATTTTCACAAATGATCCAGTTGCTTATGCATATGGAAATAAGACATCTTATCACTTAATGTAATTTACATGTACTTACTGCAAAATGGATGGTTTTTTTTTTTCTCCTGAAATCTGTTACAAGTCAAATATTTCGCTTTAAAATTGAATGAAACAACAACAACAACAATAATAACAATACGAAAACTACAAGAAAATAGAGCCTTGCATATACTCGAGGAGCTTTAAAGTGCGAGCCTCCAATGCTAGTTCAATAAACCCGATTAATCTAGAAGATTTTCTCCTATGAGATGAGTTTTGATATGATCAGATTTCTTATATCCGCCGCATCCTAAAAGAAAATGTGCTTTCCAACTGCTCCAAGTGCGAAAATGTCCCACTCGATTGTAAATATTCAACATCTTTTGTCTCCTGTCCTGTAAGGGAAAATGCTTTTCTTCCCTGTGTTGTCTTGACTCTGTAAGTGATGCTGAGAATAGAAAAGCGAGGAAGAAGATAAAGGGTTCCGTCATCACTTTTGCACATGGCAAGTGACAAAAGAGAGGAAGGTGTGAATGAAGCCCTGCAGCATCCCTCCATCCGCTCCCTCATTCCTCTTTCATGAATATACAGGCCTTTATCCCGGGGATGGAAAGCGATAAGGTGGAAAAAAAAAAGAGGAGGAGGAAGGGAGGGGAAGGCGTGGACAAAGCGAGCGAATGAGGTGGACGAAGAGAGCAGCGGATCGAGGAGGTGTGGAGGAGGGGGAAATGATGGGATGTCGGTTGCCGTGGCAATGCGCAGGCTCTGTGAGGAGAGCGAGGCTACTGCTGCTGCTGCTGCTTACTGATCAGGAGACGAGCTCCTGGGCTTTCTGTTAGCTTCCACTGGACAACAGTGGAGTAAGCCAGAGAGACACAGCGCAGCCATTGTTGGAGTTGCTTTCTCTCTCTCGGAGAGGAAGAGAAATGAATCAGTGCAGCACTGCTCATCATGCTGGGGATTTGCTGATGCTAGTGCAATTCTGACCTACTCGGACTAGGAGGGGCTTTCTCCAGTCTCAAGCCTGCTACACAACAACTAGGAGCTGCAACTAGAGGTGAATACTCTCTCCTACATTTCCAGTCCCTATTGTTTTCCCACCGTCTGCCTCTCTAGGGAACCCGTAACATTGATCTTCATCCATTCCTTCCATCATCCTGGTTTTTTTTATTCCCCCTCTTCTCTCTTTCCTCTTTTGTCCAGCTTCCTATTTTCCCTAGTTAGATATTATTTATTTATTTTTTCTCTTTTTGATGCACATATGTTCTTTCCGACAGCATAGTGTACGCATATTCCTAATCCCCAATTTGGCTCTGATTTCGAAGATATTATGATTCCATTTCTATTCATTCTCTTTAACATGCTGTTTTGATTGGTACGATGGCTTGGTTTTAGTCAGTCATGTTTTTTTCCCCCCGTCTCGTGCCGCCATATTTTTTTTTTTCTGCTTGATTTTCATTGCCTGTTCTATTCTTCCTTTCCATAGCAGGTGCATGGAATGGATGGAGAATCGAATTACATGTTGGATTGCTAATAAACCATCTAACATAGAAATAGTGTATTTATTAACAATAAAATTAGTTGTACATATGGAAATGATAATCTTAATTATTTCAGTTAATGTTTTGTCATTTTATTTGAGCACCATAGAGAGAAGTGTCAAATTGATTTGCAGTATTACACAATGCTTCTTTTCTGCTCGAATAAATCAGGGTCAGCCCCTTCGTCACCATGTCACCTCTGCTCCTAATCATTGACATTCATTTTAATGTGACGTTGTTGTGGTTGTGCTTTATCCGCGGAAAGAGAGAGAGAGAGAGAGAGAGATGTCCCAGAGGAGTCTAGATTAAGTAGATATGAAGGTCAAAGCTTTAGGTTCATAGAGTAAAACACATTGAATTATTTTTATGTCATTTTGTTGATTAATTGGAAATCCATGGTATATGTATTTCTGTTTTCTTCTGCTGTTGATGTACCGTGGACAGATATATTCCTAGCCAAAAGATATTGAGGTTAAAAAAAAAGGATTAATTTTATGTTTATCTCCAAATATAATACGATAATTTGAAGATTAAAATAAATATTATCAAGATATTTATTTTAAAACATAATAATAAGATAAACAAAAATATTACTTGGATTTGTCTATGATTCATATATTTTATAATAATAATTTGTTACAATTATCATCCTAGCTAATGTTTCTCATTCTTTATGCCATATTATGTCCCTTCAAATTGTCTTACTGTGCAAGAAAAGGAACATTTTCCTGGAGCCGGTACTTTCCTTCCTTCCTTCCTTTTAGACATTCATTCTCATGTCAGTGACACACCGTAAAACACATAAATATCTGTTCTGGGAAAAGTGCACTAGGCTTCTGGGAAAAGTGCACCTTGCAGAATATAGTTTTGAATCTAAAAGGGGGGACATATAAATAATAAATATTAAATCAATATTGAAAAGAAAACCAAATACATGTGGGCGTATGTAAGACTGACAGGACTAATTTTATTTAAAGAACACTGCTTTAGTTCTGCATAATTACTTTCTGCCTGGGTGTGTCTGTGAATTCATCACTGACTTTCCTCTGTAGTCCAGATTAATGTATTAAGGTAAGAAATATAGATTTAAAAATATGGACTTACAGCAATAGTACATTGTTTTATGTGCTTTATATGTAGAATTTACTTGTAATCCCTGAATCCCTGGTTTTTATATAGTCTTTATATATATATATATGTGTGTGTGTGTATATATATATATATATATATATATATATATATATATATATATATATATATATATCATTATTTTAATCTGTCTTTATCTGTCATAAGTAGATCAATCCCTTTTATCTAATTTGTTATATAATATACCTTTTCTTATACATTGAATATATGTATTCTTACTTTGCTATACTTTATAATTGAAATATAACCCTATACTTTTTATACTAAACTAAGTATACATTTTATACGAAACTTGTTGGACAGTCATATAAAGCATTTCACTAAATGTCATGTACTTTATGAATTTGTATGTGACAAATCAAAGTTGAATTCGAAGTGCTTAGATTTCTTGGGCACATGATCCAAAGCGTAAGTGGATCACTTTGGATCATGTTTCTTCCAAAATGAGAGGAGGTATGTGATCACCGGATAAAGTTTTCCATAATCCTAGAATTCCGCATTTTTAAAACACGACTAAAGCCTAGCCCTAGGATTGTAAACATATAATCGACACTACGAATATTAGACACCAGATTGTTGCGCATAAATAACGTGTTACATTTGCACTTACAAGTGCTTTCTCTTTCACCGCTAAATCTGTCCTGCATCTTTAAGTGCTTCCTTAATGGTACAAAACTGATATAGTCCTATGTTTCGACTGAACAGGGTTGTGATCGAACGGATTTTTAAGTGGACGTATAAGTGTGGGCAGAAGAATGGAGGCTCCGCTCGTCTGTCTCGATGAGGAGTTTGAGGATCTCCGGCCATGCAAAATGGAGGACCTGGGGATGGAAGAGGAAACACAGCGACCTTATGGGACCATTCCTCTTGCTCCGCTGTGCCGGGAGGACTTTTCTGAGTTGGAGAACTTCTCCGAGATGATGAGCTTCAAGTCCATGGAGGATCTGGTGAATGAGTTTGATGAGAAGCTGAACGTGTGCTTCCACAACTACAACACCAAAACGGAGGGCCTGGCTCCAGTACGCAATCAGGCACATGTTGAAGAGGATGAGGAGCGGCTGCAGGATGAAGAGTAAGTGTGTGTGGGTTTTATTATTATTTGAATGTAGCTTTTTCCATATAAAATTATACTCAGAGTTTCACCCAAATCCACAATCTTTTGAATTTGAGCTCATTTCATTTAGGAATTTGAGTATGAGTTTATATGTGATGTGCATGCTTCTGTCAAACAACATGAGAATGAAGTACATCACTTCATTTACATATTCTGACAGTATTTGTGTTTGTGTCCAGGCCTGTCTCTGTCACCTAATTGTTATTATTTATGCTATCTTTATCTCCTAGCTTTCAGGGTTTAGAATATCACAATCTAAACATAGCAGGTTTTGCTTAGAGATTATTTCGAGTGGGTGATCAAACTTACATAGGTACGGTTGAATTTGAGTGTGTATCAGGATAGCATATCTTTAACAGCATCAATGAGAACTCAGGAGATGGCTGTTTTCTGAGTTACGCTGTGTCAGCAAAAAAAAAAAGAGAAAAATCTATAAAATTATGGATTACCTCTTTTTTTTTATAGTGCAGTATGCTTCTAAATCACTGTATCAACAGAGATTCTTACTTCACAGCTTTGTTGTTTCTCTCTTTAGCCAGCTGATAGATACTTATCTCATCCTCCTAGTTTACAGACCTCTCAGAGCTTCAACCATATGTTCATGCTACCGGGAATTGCAGTTGTTAAGCACAGAAGGCTCGTTTGAAGGCTTATTGTGCTCTGAGTCAGATTTTTGGCCCGCATGCAGCACGTTTACTCAGAGATTCCTGCTGTGATGCTGTTCTTCTTCCTTGTGGCTCCTGTTCTTGGCCTGAATCAGTCACACACGAATCTGTGCCTTTAAAAAAAAACACACCCTCCACTTAATATTTTATATATATATATATATATATATATATATAGGCAGACCTAGCATTAAATAGACACAAAACCTATATACACACAAACACACTCAAATGCTTTCCTTTCAAATCCTTTCAAAAAGAGATCGTAGTTGTACTTTTTTTGCACTGTGCCATTTTATTTGCATGAAGAATCCATTTTTAATAATTATAATCCTTGTGTGTGTTTGTGTGTGTATGTGTATGTATGTATATATATATGTGTATATATATATATATATATATATATATATATATATATATATATATATATATATATATACTGTAAGCCTTGTGCATCTTGTATTGCAGTTCTATTTATTAGTAGCAATATTATTATGAAATGGACTGCATCAAGTGTGTGAGCACAAAGCTGTTTTGTTTATGGATATACTAGATTTAGGCTTTTAGATTTGATCTTTTTAAAGACACTACAATAGACAAGTGTTTTTAAAAACACACAGCAATATAAACGATGAACAAAATAAGGTCATTTTGTATATTGAGGAGACAAATGAGCTGAGACTGACCTTAAAATACAATGTTGTAGTCCCTCTTGGCATTTTTAATGGGCTGATTTATGTCAGGGCAAGCCAGCCGACTAATGTACATCTATGGGTGTGTCTGTTCTGTTGATGCTCAGGCCATTACTACATCTCCTTCCACACACACTTTTATTAAATTAGTTACATCTGTGCACACGAGTGAAAGGCTGATTTGCTCCATTTTCCTCAGTTCTTCTTGACATTTCTGAGGGGAATTATGTACATGTGTATTGTTACATCTTTCTTTATTTACTCCTAATTTTCCAGTGCTTTCCATGAGCACCATTACCCTTAGTGGAACCCCAGCAATCTGGCTCAAAGGAAGTGATATTAACTAGCCTAATGGTCATGATCATGATCGTATTTGAGATAAGCTGTGTGTGTGGTGACTAGTAATGATGCATGTATAGATAATAGATTAGATATATAAATGGATATTCTTATTAGTAAGACTTTTGATTGCATCTTTTAATCGTGTAGGGATCTTTAGGCTGATCAGTGTTAGAAGATTATGATGATTATCAGTTAAAAACGTATTCGGGAAGCTGATTTCTCCCACGTTCTGAAGATGTTCCACAAATGTATAGGACATCTTTGGATGTGCTTAAAATAGAATGTTGTATACATGTTCCCTTATCTTGGACTACCAGACCCAAACCTGTTTGACAATGCATATGTGCACAAAGCCAGTTAATGAAGATATTGGTTAGACTCAAAGATTTTGAGTGGCCTTCTATAGAGCTCTGACCTCAACCCAACTCTTCAACCCTATTGCATAACTCTGGAATTGACCTTCTCAGTATACATTAATACCTGAAAGTAGGAAACCAGGCTCACTCTAAAATCTATTGGAACATCTTTCCAGAAGATTGGAGCTTAATATTATAACAGAAAATAGGGAATACATGTGTAATGGGATGTTCAAAAAGTCTATGTATATATATATATATATATATATATATATATATATATATATATATATATATATATATATATATATATATATAGGGATGATTTCATTTCAAAACATTCATTTCATATTGTGAACACTTAAAATAGTTTTCAAGTAGTAGAACACACATTCTTGTGGCACAGGAGCAAAATGTTTTGTGCAGTTGCTTGAGAACAAAGAGTTAATATTTTTTGGTCTGACATTATATTAGTCAGCTGCTTTCAGATGCTATGGGAAGACAGTAGATCTGTACCAGGACCAGTTTGTCCCCGTTGTAGTGTCCCAGTAGCCTTTTGTGATGGTTTTCTGTGAGTTTATGTGGGTGTGAATGAGGGCTTGTTCTCTGATTATAACTGGTCTCCAGGATTAATATAATATATGGACAGATGCACAATACTGAAAATTTTAGTCTATTAGTTGAATATGGCTCATAGGGGTCATAATGGACATTATGAGAGTTTGGTCAAAACACAAAAAAAAGCATTATGTTTCTAATGATTCATTTTCAAATTTGCCCAAAATCTTAAAACAAGATTTAAAGCTATAGATTTGTGTGTGACTAGGCCTTACAGTATACATGTGGTCTCTGTGTTGCGTGTTTAACGGTGGCCTTGTGTGTATAATCGTGTGTGCTTGTGTCTGTAGTGTGTGGGACGCACTGACTGATAACTATCTGCCGTCCTCTGTGTCCAGCTGGGACGGCCCGAATTCAGAGACACTAAATGGCAACCTTACAGATGACGAGGTATACGAGCTATTTTCTTTACTTTTTGCAAAGTGTTTAATTAAGGAAACGATTAAATACTTTGCCTATAATAGACTGTAATGTCTTGCATGTGTCCTACAGTATTATAAAAAAAAAAATATATATATATATATATATATATATATATATATATATATATATATATAATAATCCAAATATCAGTCTGAAAATTTTTGACACCATTTGTATTCACAAGATGTCAAGTAGAAAAGATTACTCCTTTTCTCTCTCTCTCTGTCTCTCTCTCTCTCTCTCTCTCTCTCTCTCTCTCATATATATATATATATATATATATATATATATATATATATATATATATATATATATATATATATAGAATCACTCTCACTGTTTGGAATTGAAGCCTTGTTCTTTTTTCTACACCAGACGTATTGTATTTAAGCAGACGATAACAAGCAGCAAAATCACTTTAAGTGCCCTGAGTCTTGCATCAGCCCAGATATATGCTTTCCAGCAGAATGACAGCATGATTGTGTGCTTTTTTCCCCCTCTTAGCCCCGTCGTTCTTTTTCCCACTTCTACAAATTGTCCTTTTTTATCACAGAAAACTAAAAAGATGTCAATGATTAGTAATTTAGACTCCATTTGTCGCACATTGCGCGGTTAGAAAAGCTTTCTGCTTACGACAGTTATTGAGATTTAAAAAAAAGAAAAAGAAGAAGAAGACCTTCCATTAGGCACTATTTATCAAGCACACACGAGGCTGTACACTGCACACTCGACATATTAGGCAACATAATAATGCAATGATGTAGAGTCATTTGCCCTTCCACTCTGCCAAGTTGTCACGTGCCAGGATGACGTTAATACTAGCAGGCTTGTGCTGAGCGTTGTCATGACAACCATGTTTCTAACCTACTTTTTATAGATACATGAGAAAGAAGAGGATGAGATGAATGAGAAGAATGAAAATGCCAACTGTCTGCCTGAAGAACCTCTTGTCACAGCTGACCAGGTGAGAAGACCCCACAGCCTCGGGTTTCTGGGAAAACGGAAATCTGCCTGGTGTTTATTACGTCATTCAATGTCAAATCCTCAAGATCATAAGTGACAGCTTGATTCCATGAAGTTGATTTCCACTTTATTACATAATGATTTTTGAGCGACGTTATTCTCGACAAGACACTTTTCTATGGGCATTGTGAATGAGTTAACATGGTTACATATAGTACATAAACGAGTTTATATCATTTTTTTTTCTTTAGAGGACTCGTATTGTGTGCTTTATAGCGGTCATTTTATACATACAAACAATTGTTGTATCTGTATTAGAGTTGTCTCATTTGCTTTAACAATATTTATACAGTACTTCAGTATATAAATATATTTAATATATTGTATTAATTATATATTCATTATATTATTTATTTCCTGGTTGATATTTTTGTGTTAATTTTAATGTCATTGTTTCTATGGTAAGTGCTTACATTATTCACAAGGGCTTGGATAATAAAAGTAAATGCTTGTAGTGAATGAAAATGCTATTATTGATTTGCTGAAACCTATGGATGGTTTAGTGGTTAGGACGTTCTCCTCCAGGGTTGCGGGTTCGAATCTCACCATGTGTGTGTGGACTTTGCATGTTCTCCCTGAGCCCCAGGGTTTTTTTCTCCGGCTTCTCCAGTTTCACCCTGATCCAAAAACATGCATGATGCGTTGATTGGCACCTTGGAAAATTGCCCCTAGAGTGTGAATGAGTGTGTGTGTGTGTGTGTGTGTGTGTGCCCTGCGATGGGCTGACACCCCATACAGAACGTTTCCTGCCTTGATGCCCCTGAGATAGGCACAGGCTCCCCGTGACCCAAGGGAAGATCGGATAAAGCAGTAGAAGATGAATGGATGGAGATGAAACCTATAGGAGGCAGTATTTTTAGCTTGTCTTAGGTGTCAGTGCTTCCTAACAATCAATAGGTTTTATGTCACAGGAGAGTCTTTAAGACAGACGACTCTCTGTACTTTCAGATAAATATGACATGCCGTCTCTATTATGGTCTTTTTCAGTTCATTTCACTTTTTCATGTCTTGTAGATTTTAGAATGAAAATGATTACAAAACCCAACTGTTGTACTTCATTAAAAACACCTAAAATGCTTACAAATTGTCAATTGTTAAGTTATTAATGATAAATTTCTGTACAAAATAATAGCTCTTATGAATGTAAATAAGTCTGGTCCTATCACATCACTTCCTATTGTTTCCTGATGATGTTTGTTTTATTCCTCACACCATGAATGTTTTTGTTAGGTGATAGAGGAGATTGTCGAGATGATGGAGAACTCTCCTGACCCGGGTGAGACGGAGGAAGAGGAGGAGGAAGAGAGTGGAAACTCCTCCCCTAAGACTAATCCCTCCCTCTTGGAGGAGATCCGCATGCTGTCTCAGGCCGCCAACAACAACAACTGCTCCTATGAAGGTCACACTTCACATCTAAATTAATGCCTGTTAGTGTTTGTTTAATGTCTGCTTGCAAGTTTAGCAGTTTGTTTTATTAAATATGCAGATCTGTGCATACTTTTTCAATTATTTTGATTATATTTACAATTTTAAAATGTGGATCATTTTGAAAATGTGTACTTTGGAGCACATAGATAAAATGTGACATTTTGAAAATCAAAAAAAAAAATAGAAAACAATATTTATACTTTATAAAACATCTTAAAATCTGTTTTTATTGGAATTCTATTGGAAAAAAACTATATTGAATTAGTTGAAATCATCAACGCTTCAGCTTATTCAATTGCTGTATAATTATACTGTGTAAAAACCATGTATAAATACCACCCTCTTGTGGTGATGGGAGGAATTACCAATAACCAATGAAACAAATTGTTCCAGAATGGAGAACTGCTTTAGTGTCAAACGCAAAACTTAGTAAAAAAAAAAAAAAATACATGTTTGTGTTTAGGATTAAAGCTGATGCCCAGCTCGGATCTGATGGAGCTGTTGGGCCGAGTGGAGATGGCGGTGAGGGAGTACTCGGAGGAACTAGTGGCCCAGCTGGCACGGAGAGAGGAGCTCGAGTTTGAGAAGGAGGTGAAGAACACGTTTATCACGGCACTCATGGAGGTGCAGAACCGGCAAAAGGAGCAGCGGGAGCTCAGCAAGCGCCGGCGCCGGGACAAGGCCATGAGTCTGCAGGGGACCACCCGCCCTGAGAAGACCGGCGGCATGCCAGTGAAGGTGTGTGTGTGTGTGTGTGTGTGTCAATAGGACGAGGGGATAGTCGTGTGTTGGAGTAGCTGGAAGGTTATTAAATATGCTAATTAATATTTTAATTAAACACATGCATGCCTCCCTTAATGACCCAGATGAACTGTTTACTCTAAAATGATTTGTATTGTATTATGTGTTTGTGTGTGTGTGTGTGTTTGAGGAAGGTGTTTTCTGACGTCAGAGTGCATTGTTTGTATATCTCTGCTTAATGGACCTGCTTGCATCCATTAACTGAAATTGCACTTACAGGAAGAGAAAAGAAGCTTACCAGACATTGTGTCCTGCTCGTATCACTCCTCATGAAGCCTTGCATACCATTATGGAGGCTATTTTTTTGTGATTTTTCTTGATATGAAATCCTGTCTATTATATTTTATGCATTGAAATACTTGTGAAAATGCACGAGATCATTTTGGCACATTACAACATTCTGTTGCTAATTTTAGTTGCTCGTTTTGTTTACTGATTTTAGCCTGATAAAAACAGATGTGCATATAAAACACGTGTGTGTTATTTCATGTCTGTATATTCGCAGCGTTTCAGTATGGAGGGCCTGTCTAACATCCTGCAGACGGGGATCAGACAGACTTTTGGAAACTCAGGGATGGATAGACAGGTGAGGAAGCAGCAGTGCAATGCATGGATTTGGGCTTTGCAACAATAATAGATTACACATGATTCAGTGGCATTGGGACGATGGAAGTTTGGTTTCTCTCGGCATAACCCGTGTACGTATTTCCGTTGTGCAGTATCTAAACACAGTGATACCATATGAGAAGAAAGGAGCGTCTCCATCTGTTGAGGAGCTTCAAATGCTGACAAAAAGTAAGTCACCGTCTCGGCTTCAAACCGAACCTCCTCACAATTCCCGAGCACGAGCGTGCTGTTTCTCTCACAGTGTTTTCTTAGTATTTTATGAATTAGAAATGTAATGTTGACCTGGTGGAGATTAAAAAAAAAAAAAAAGTGAAATGTGTAGGATTTGCAATATGACGAGCACAAGGACGCTGTGGTGATTACACTGAATCGCAAACTTTGTAACCTGATCTGTTTGCTCTCGATGTGAGCAAAAAAAAAATCGAAAAAGCACTTAATAGCACTTAAAGGTTCACTAGCACTGCTATTGGAAAATCAGATGGAATTGTGGGTAAATGACAACACAGTTAATCAGAGGGAAACGTGTCAGCAACAAGGTAAAAAAAAAAAAAAAGGCAAACTTTGAAGATATGAAAGTTTGTTCTGCGAGAACGTTTCCTGTAATTATATCTTGAAGTTGATTACAGACACTCCAAGCACAATAAAAGGACCAGAACGGCAACATATAACAACAAGCTTATAATTGTATTAACGACGCATTGGTCAGAACATTAGAAAGAATGAGAGAACTACCTTGAGACCTTCTGCTCGATCATTTACTCACTTTGTCTATAGTGAACCAGAAATATTTCACCTATTTAATCGTCCTATTTGGCAAAATCCAGCTGCGAAAAGTCATCTAATGCTTTAGAATACTAATCCAGATTAATGCATTGCTTCAGTCAGTTTCTTTTTCCACACAAAACAATGCAACTGTTAAAAGTGTCTTAAATAAAGATTGATCAGCTTCAGGTTTTGGTCTCCAGATTTGAACCGTATAGAAAATGAACGGTTTCATATTAATTACAATTAAAACTAGAAACCTTTTTTTTTTTTAATTGCTCTGTAACTCTCGATTAAAGCCATCAACATCAACTAGAACTACACAAATTCTTTTTTCTTATATAGGAAGAAATCACAAGGAAATGTTATAACATGCGAAATGATTTTAGCTAATAATTTCATTCTTGTTTATTTCCTCACCACTGAATTGTTGCTAAAACCATTAAACGCCGCAATTTTTTATAATTTTATTTGTATCTTTGGTCCATGTTTTGCCGGGCAACACAAAAAGTTTTATTTAAATATATTTATATTTATATATCAATATAAATTTATATTTATCTAAACACAAAAATGCATTTATTAAAAAGTTACACTTGTACACTGACATTGTCGTCCTTTTTTCTTCCCATTCTCTCAGTCCTTTATGCCATGAAGGAGGACAGTGAGAAAGTCCCCACTCTGCTAACTGACTACATACTAAAAGGTGAACATCACTGAAAAGAATAATAATTTAATATTCCAGAATATTAAATGTATTATGGATACATTCAAAGTAAACGCACTTCTGTAGAAAAGACATTTTTTCGCTGTATATTTATTATGAGTCTCTTTTTTTTTTCTCTTTCAGTCCTGTGTCCCACGTAAAGCAGCCGTGTATGCCGTCCTGTCTCTGGAATTGTGAGGAAGGCCGAGGTCTGCCTCATTCTCTCTCTCTCTCTCTCTCTCTCTCTCTCTCTCTCTCTCTCTCTCTCTCTCTCTCTCTCTCTCTCTCTCTGAGTCTCTCTCCTCTCTCCTCTCTCTCTCTCTCTCTCTCACACACTTTCTGTACTTCAGTCCCAGCTGCATGAGCCTCTTGACCCTATCATCAACAAGGGACCCTTAAAATCTAACCATCCTCCTTTTTCGCTTAGCATAATCCAGCTCATCTCACTGCCCTCCCTGCGTGTGCACATATCCACAAGGCCAGTACATCAGAGCCCGGTGCTTTCCTATTTTTTTCTATACTTTACAAATGGGCCAAAGCCATATGGAGCATGTTAGGAGGAAACAGACAAATAAAGATTCGTTTCCATCAGGTATTCTCTATTCCTTTTTTTTTTTTTATAAAGAAAAGCCCACATGAGGGCTCAATGATGATCCTTCTGGTCTATTTAGAGGGTTTGCAGGTACATCGAGGAACATACAAGCACATTCTTGACTAGTTTGTCCTTCTGTCACCTTCTGCTTTTGCCGTTCCTGTACTGTGGTTTCATCTTAGTAGATAGCATGTTTTAATGTTTGTATTAATGCTAATTTATAGAATGACATCCACTGATATCCAGAGGCCACATATTTTATTTTTGATCATCATCAATTTGTTTCAGATGTTTTTTATTTAATTTTTTGTCACTAATTGTGTCAGACATTAATGCCCGGCAGTACAAATTCCATCCTGAGTTAGTGTCATTTAGTGTCATCTATGCCATGATATGAGCATATCTTTAATGTATATATTTCTTCTTTATTATGGGGCATGGAGGAAAGTAAAGTATGGCTGAGTCAAAGTCCAAATAAATGTCCAAAACTAAAACAAAAAAAAAAAAAAAAAAAAAAAAAAAACCCTAGCTGTTTTTTTTTTTCTTTCCGTTCTTTATTCAATTTCTCTCTGGTTTTAACTGATAAGCAAGTGAATTTTGCTTAGCACAAAAAAAAATATCATTTTAATTAAAAATGGTAAGACAGTAGAAAGTATTCCCGCGTACAGACGTCCCATATACATAACAGTTTATAATGCTCGTGAAGGCTGTGCATCTTATTAAACGCTCAGTTTGTGCTTTGTACTTGAAAATCTATAGGACTGGTTATACAAATTAAATTAGTCCACTCATACAAGTGCTTGATAGAGCATCCTGTTAATAATAAAAAATAATAATAATACAAAACCCTCCTGCAGGCCAAACCAAATAATAAAGCTTAATGTAATATTTGAAATTTGAAAAACATTACCCCAAGTCCAATAAAGTTCTAAAATGGTGTAAAATGTAAATAAAAACAGAATGCAATGATTTGCAATTCTCATATCCCAGTATTGTATTCACGAAATAACATAAACATAAACATAAGTTGTTAATAGTTGCTAAAATTTTGGGCGAGGAATGTCCTCCTATTTGTGTCCGATACAGGATTCTCACTATTCAGCAGTCTTGGGTTTTCTTCATCTGATTTTTTTGTTAATGAATGAAATGCACAATAAGAACACTTATTATATTACATTATTATATTTCATGTTTTCTATGTTCAATTGTAGGTATGTGGGTTTGTGAGATTTTGCATATCATTACATTCAGTTTTTTTTTCTACCCCTTTTTTAGTGTCTAAACTTTTTTGGAATTACAGTATAATTACACAATATATTACAAAATAACTGTAAGTAAAAAAACAAAAAAAAAAAACAACAACAAAACTTTTCACTTACAGAAAACAGTGTAGTAATTACTAATATACAGAATTCTGTATAGATTCATTGGGAAAATTGTAAAAGAAACTCAGTATTTTGGCATGTATAAGGATACAAACACCGCTCATCCATTGAC
The DNA here is from genome assembly GCA_030449085.1 of Kryptopterus vitreolus. Taxonomy (NCBI): domain Eukaryota; kingdom Metazoa; phylum Chordata; class Actinopteri; order Siluriformes; family Siluridae; genus Kryptopterus; species Kryptopterus vitreolus. The sequence continues at coordinate 6,518,344 of JACRUU010000009.1, read as the reverse complement.
ACAGTTTATTCTTTTTAAGTTCTCAGTACTAGAATATTAGAAAAGTAAATACTTTGCGTCATGTTGCCAAATATACCTAGTGTTGCACTGTATCTTGAGCAAAATACGTACTATTTCAGAACACACTGTATAGCTACTGTATTTCTCTCTCTACAAGTATAATATTCATTTACATTTGATACAACCAGAGCTACTTACAATTGACTTATCCATACAACTCAAGGGGCTTGCTTAAGGGCACAGACATGGCAGATTGGGAATGCTGGGTAATACTGAACTACCATTTGTGTGTTAATCTATGAATGGCATCCAGTTTTATTTTTTTTTTAAATGCCTCCTATGTTTATATTTATTCTATACATCTGCCACTTTAATAGTTGCTTATTCTAGCCAATTATTATAATGTATAATATCACAGTGTTCCTGCATGGCACAGGTTTTCCACCTTTTACCCAATTTTTTTTTTTATTCGAAACATTTTCCAATACAAAATGTATTTTTGGGCCGACATAAACTGGTCAAAAAGTGCTGGCCAGTCCCTGTCACAATTAGTCCCCAAGAATGGATGAAATAACTACATTATATTCATATACACATAAACCACTATGATGGCTACATTTCCTAATGTGTGTAGGATGTTCTTTTTTTTAAATAGGTATTTTGCCATCTGACACTAGTCCAAAAACATCCACTTTATTTATTTATTTTTTCTCTCTGCTTATTCTAATTATGTACATGTAAATAATAACATTAATATAAAAAGCTTTTACATAAAAATGTAACTAATGTGAACTAAACCTACATTTCTATTTAGAGATTTTAGCATATATAAAACATAAATGAAAAAAAGTCATTCAAGCTAACACTAATGTATGTCAGTCAATTCACACAAGAGACTTTCTGTAACTTTTCAGAAATTGTAAAAAAAAAGAAGATATTTAAAGGACTGAACGATGCTTTTATATCAATATATATATAAAACATAAAAATGTAAATTCTGTAAATAAGCTTACAATATACTACACGTTTTCAAAAGTCAGTGAAACGCTCTTCCGTCTTCTAACTCCATCTCAACTTTAAGTCATTTCCAGTGTAAGTTCCAGCAGATGGCGCTCTAAACAGTGAAACCATTTCTGTGCTAGACAAGAGAACCGGCTTGATTTTGGGCAGGAACCATGATGGGCACGCCTCCCATGCGAGAGAGGTTGGCAGCACTCACTCCACTCGGGGCGGGAACATAGCGTGTGGTCGGAGGCTGAAGAGCTTCTGTCCTGGGTAAGGAGCCTCCGTTGGAGCTGGCGGGTGCTGGGGGATTGGGTGGCACCGTGGCATTGGTGTTGTAGCCGGGCAGAGCTTTTTCCGGGGTGCTGGAGAGTCCTGTGGGTCTGGGCCTGTAGCTTGTGCTGCTTGTGATGATGGAGGCTGTATCAGAGGTGGCTTGCGTGATGGGGAAATTATGTTGGTGCTTGCGGTCAAGTGTGTCTTGCGGTAGAGGGCTGGAGCGAAGAGATGACAGCGTGCCGTTTTTAGAGATTATATCGGAGCCCGTGCCACTCTTCGCCCATGAGACACGTTTAGGGGCCTGAGCATCCTCCCTGTTTAAGACACGTGGTCAAATAAGTGTTTCAGTTCAGGTTAAATCAGAGTTATAACTTTAAGATGAAATGGTAAATTTGGATACCACTTGCATGTACTACAATTAAGAGATCTGGCTGGAGGAGAGGAATCGGACTCAAACAGAAAAATATTCATATCCATTGTGAAAACAGATAAAGGGATTATAAAAAATGATTCCTCTATAACCATACTCAGTGAAGCCAAACACTATACTTTGCTGCTCAAATTGTATAACATGCATTTACAATACTCTCTATTTACAGTATATATCTAGTGTATCTTTTCCTTCAAAAAGACAAATGCTATTATTTTCATGCATCTGTCAAGAGCTGTGTCAATCAAGAGTAATCTTTTGGCTACTTATTTGTCACTTGTGACTATTCCTGTGTCAGGACTAAATTTTGATATCAAATTAATATAGTAGCATTTCAGAGTAGCAGTGAATCTTACTTTATATCATTAGCCAGATCTTCCTCTGAGTCCTTACGTCTCCGTGTCCACAAGAAAACGAGGATGATGATAATGAGGATAAGGCCTACCAATGCACCCACTGTGGCACCAGCTATCACCCCGGCGTTATTTGCTAGTCGAAAAGAACAATATGTGTACCACATATGTTAAATCACTTTTAAACATATGTAAAGAAAAAAAAAAGAAAAATTTAACATGTAATAATTAACGAGCTAACTAACTAAACCTTGTTTGATGCAATTTTTGATTATGCTATATATGTGTGTGTGTGTGTGTGTGTGTGTGTGTGTGTGTGCGCGTGTGTGAGTGTATTAATTTTAACAAATAATGAATTCATTAAATAAATAACTGATTTTTACAAAAGACAATACAATCTGACATTAAAACAGGTACGACTTACAGGTGATGACTTCCAAGTTGATGTAACACTTGGCTTCTCCGGCCGAGTTGGAAGCAGTGCACTCATATTTTCCCGACATGCTGCTACTCAGGTTACTCAGCTTCAGGGTGCCTGCAGCTTCATCTGAAAGGGTGAACACACTTCTGCAATGTCTTGTATATGTAAGGGATCTGTTTGCATTATATTTTGTCAAATAACTTTTAGTGTTCAATATAATAGCAAACACTGAAGCCCTTATTTCTGCATAAAGAACTTACTGAGATCTGGGGGGTAATAATACTGAGAGTTTGGACTGGTTTTGGCCCATTTGTATGTGGGTACTGGTTTGCCAGAACTGGAGAGGCAGGAAAGTGTGACATTAGCTTTGAATTCTGTCTTTCCCTGAATCTTACAAACAGGCATCGTGGGAGGAACTGCAAAGAACAGGAAAAGTTAAACAGTTATAATCAATAAAGTCAGAACCAATAGATTTTATAGAAGCATAGACTATTTAGAATATTATTATCTGCTGCAATACATATACCAGTAATATGTGCTTCTCAGAGAGAATGAAAATGCATGCCCGAAGACGTTAATGTGTTTCCATTAGCAATCATTTATTATAATTTATAAGATGCACATTTTTTGCAAGTAAATTTTATTCATAGCCAACCATAACTAATTTATGATTTTGATCATTTATGATGTATGATGTCTGCATCTTACTGACATATACCTACATGCAAACAAACAGAAAAAAATTAAAAAAAAAAAAACATAAAAAAACCCAAAACCCCCCCCCCCCCCCCCCCCCAATACCCCCCCCCCCCCCCCCCCCCCCCCAAAAAAAAAGAAAGTAGATATATATATATATATATATATATATATATATATATATATATATATATATATATATATATATATATATAGTTAAGATTGAATGTGTTGAATATATGATTGAATATGAATATATACCGACCAAGCAAACATATATAAATTTGATGTGTCAAAAGCACGAAAAATGGGAAAGTGTGTCAGTTTGACCAGGGTCAATTTGTGATGGGTAAACGACTGGGTCAGAGCATCTCCAAAGCTTTTGTGTTGTGTGTCCCAGTCTGCAGGGGTCAGTGTCTATCAAAAGTTGTCCATGGAAGGAACGGTGGTGAACTGGTCAGAGGATCATAGTCAGAGGCAACTGAGGCACTGAGGTGGGGATGAAGGCTGGCCCGTGTGGTCCGATCCAACAGACGAGTTACTGTAGAAGTTATTGTTGTTAAAGCAACAATAGGTCAGGTGTTATTTTGGCAGCTACCAGGAGAACAAACAATATATTTTTGTTTGCAGGTGAACATATAGCTATGCTTGGTCGGTGTAAACATCATTAAATCCCTTCAAGCCATTGCGGCATTGTATGGTGCGTGAGTTTGGGACAGCTCTCGCAAAATAGGTTCGTATGGAACACTGTGTGGACATAATCCCTATTTCTCTGTGTCACCTACATTTAAACCATTTAGACATAGAAGATCTGCCTGATCACAGGTATAAATGTGTCTCTTGCCTTGTACTCACCTAGCACATTAAGCGTCAGCTCCTTTAGTGCTCCAGGAGTCCCAGGAAATACAACCTGGCACATATATCGCCCGGAATCTGACTCGGTTGTATTATATATTAAGATGGACACATTGTTATTGGGCATTTGATAGAGAAAGCTCACTCTGCCTTTATACTGATTGCCGATGACAGGTCCATTTAAATAGGAAATGATCTACGGAGAAACAGAGAGCATAGGACGGGAGATGAACAAATAAAAAACATGAATTCTTCAGAAAGGAGAAAGAGAAAGGTACCCACCATTTCAGGTTGAGTAGCCAGGTAGTTCCAAATGATGGTGGCTGAACTGAGATCACCTCCTGAGTATGAGGCCTGAAGAGTTACTGGCTGCCCCTGGACTACTACTACATTTGTGACAGGTAACTGAAGCTGTGTCAAAAAAACTAAGACAGAGAGAAAACACCATTTTATAGAATACTCTATATTATTCTGACTAATGATTCCTACCAAATAGTTTCAAATGACAATCAGAAGCATAAATAATAAAAAAAATAATATTCAACTTGAATTATATAAAAAATATAAAAATAATATTACTGAAATTCTGTTTTATTTAAAAAAAAAAACAAAACAAAACAACAACAACAACAACAAAAAACAGACAATGCAGTTGCCACGTTCTATTATGTCCATTAAAAATTGTATTTCACATCAATCACCTCATGAGGGCAGCAATTAGTCACCTCAACTTTTTTTTAGCATATTAGCTCACAATACTCTCATATTACTGTGCTACCAATTTTGAATAATTTTAATAATAAAATTTACCATTTACATTTACAGTATTTAGCAGACGCCCTTGTGCAGGGCGACGTACAATTACCACAGGACAAAACATAGATTCAGACATTTTTTGTGCATGAATTTGTCTGTATGCTACTTAGAAAAAAATAAATCTCTCCACTGTATTTTAAATCAATCCTGCTGCCTTAAATTTGAGACTTCACTTGATTTGAGCCACTTTAAGAAAAGGAATTCACACTATGAAGATACTAGATATGGCATGGAATGGAACATATTGGACACAAAGTGTTGGACATATTCCACTGAGATTCTGGTCTATATTCACATGACTATACCATACATGAGTGAAAGCTTAGGTGTTCTTTTTCTGATGTATTTCACACGGCTCAAGTTTCAGCATGTAGGTCCTGACATGCTTTTCACATATTACAGATGTAATACATAGTTACTTCAGTTACTGTAGTTTTCCTGACACCTCAAACCCGTCTGGATGTTTTTTGAACGTACGCAGATCTGCCACTAACTAAAATTCATTCTAATCATGTGACTATGTCTCAGTGTTTAGCTAAAAGGTAGATGTGTCAAAATATACTGGAGTCATAATCCCAATTTTGACAAAAGATGTCAAAATATGTTGGAAACTTTGTGAGTATACAGTGATTGGGCAGTAAAAAGTCAAGTGTAAGACATTCAGCTAATCCAAAAGCTATGAATGATCATCCATTATCACAGCTTTAATGATATAGCAAATCAGTCTGAGTGCTAATCTAATTTACTCCCATCTATCGCATCACATTAGCTCATCTAATGACCCGCAAAATGACTTTTGGCATTTCAATTTCAGTCTTTCTCATAACCATGATTGGATTGTTTTGTCTATCATCAAAACATATAGAAAAAAAAATAAATCCATCTTTTACAATAGTCTCAAAATACACAGTTAATGTATTTCACAATGAGATCTAATGATGCAATGTTCCCTTGAGGATTCAACAACTGTTATTTTCTACTGCAAAACTTTGCTTATCACAAATTGCTATTTGTTTCGTTATTTCAGTTTCATTAACTCAGCCAAATTCTTTGCAGCTAGGGAAATAAAAGATTAGTGACAAACCTAAAGGAGTAAGAGAAAATGAATAATATATTGCATATTTAACACTACAAAAGAGACATAGATAAACACAGCATGGCAAGACAGGAAAAAAAGAAAGACAAAAAAATGGATAAGAAACTCTTTAAAAGCTGCAGGAGAAAGATAAAGATGAAGATGGAGAAAAATGAGGGTGTTCAGCGGTGGGGATGACATAAAAAGAGATATGTGAGCCTGGTAATTAATGTGGAGCGAAGGACATTTTTGTGGTAATCTTGTATAATGGAGGATTCGCCCTTAGCTATGCTCCACACCAAGAACGTGAGATAAGCACTGCAAAATAGTCTGCCACTAGGTACGGAAATGAAATAGGGAATGAAAGAGAGAGAGCGTGCTATCTGCCCCTTCAGCTTTTGATATATAGTTGCTAGACGACTCACAGCAGCAGGTGTACTGAATCTAAATTACACTAGTGACAGGAACAAATTACTTTCAGAGTAGGAGCTAAAACTTGTGTTTATTTTATTTCAATCACTCATACGGAAGAAAACGAGGAATGGATCAACTGTCTGATATTTTGCAATACTAATAACAGATGGGATGATGGCTCTCAAAAGAGGGTCTGCAGAGCCGTGAGACCAGATCCATGTTTAGTTATTGTGGGTGAAAATATGTTATATTTATTATTCAATTATAATTGTAATTAACTTGTTCATTAATGAACAATAATTAACATGGGCTCAAACGAAACTACATTTCTAATCTAGATAAAGGCTTAATCATCTTGCTCAATGTATTGTTTGGAGCATTGAATTTATCCTTTACTAACATCTCGTTAAATGGATCACAACCGAACAGCAACTGATACCTGTAATATACTGCAGTATCTGCTTTACATACAGGTCAGGTTTATCCAAATGAATTATGATCTAAACACACCAATACCACTATGCTGACAAGGTTCTATAAATGCACTCTTATTCCTTTCCATTTGTACATAAACAATGCATTACAAAGTCTTTTTTGGCAGAATTATTGAGACAATGCTCATGTTCCGCATTTTCAAGGATTCCGAAATGTAAATGTAGATGGGATTAAAAACGTGTGTATTTAAATATTTCGTTCTCGAAAAATATGTCCATCTAGGACTCAAGAATTGCTGCCACATCACCACGATAAGGCATCATATTACACCAGCTCTTAAATCCCCTTATTATTAACCCAGGAGTTAAGGTACTTTTTATATATACATTTATATTATATATTTCTCCTGTATATGAACTAGAAGAGAAGGTGAGGAGACAGGCTCACCAAGCTTCATTGGGAAAAACTCTTCAAAGAATGAAAAAGCCAAGTTTCTAATTATCAGATAAACAGAAGAGGCCTGTTTGCCACACATATGCACATAGTAATTATAGACAGCACAGCGCTACAGTTCTTCTGAGATATATTTAAGAGGCTCTAGTTTAATTGCAGGATAAGACCCTTTAGGAGGAGCAATGTGGGTGTTTGTGTGTGTGTGTGTGTATGTATGTGTTTCTGAGTGTGTTTGTCTGTGTGTTTGTGTGAGTGGAATGCAAGCGAGCAGATAAGTATCCATTTATAATAATAGTTTAGCAGTCGGACGTTAATTGAAGCAGTAATTAATGTGTACTGAAATGTGAATTTTTTTTACACCAGTACTTCATGCCACTACCACTACCCCAAATTTGTCTCTGTTTTACTACCAAGCTTCCAACAGTCTTTGATGCAGTGTAGATCATCCTGGATTTGAATGCAAGAACAAGGTCAGGTAAGTACTGATTAATGTACATACTTGCAGACACCAGCAATATTGAGTTTAAATGTACAGGATACAGAACTTTATCCATACAGGCCGGTCCATCACTAAAGAAAATGGTTCATTACTGAGGTGTGCGACCATAGGTTTGATAATAGCAAACTAATCTACGTAAAAGTGAGGAGAAGCACAAATGAATCCCTAGACCCCCCCCCCCCTTTGCTTCCTTTGAGGGAGCAACGACCTGCACTTTGTGATAAAAACAATGCCTGGGATATAGGCTCAAAAATAGCAAGCAGCACACAATGACGTCTACATACACATGGCCATAGACAGATGCACGTAGATAAATAACATTATCCTATATAACAGAAGTTTCCAGAAATACTTAGCAAAAACACAAGCGACACTAATACTAGCACAACTTACTATTGTGTCAATGTTCCCCCAAAATAGCCAACAAAAAAACATGTCTTAAACATATAAAAACAGCTAGATTTTATTCAGAATAATGTGCTGTGAATTTTAGTGACTAAATCACAATTTGTTATCACCTGTCTATTGTTATCATTATACTACTACTACTATCTCAGGTGTCTATGGGCATTAAGGCAGGATACACACTGGATGGAATGTCAACCCATCGCAGGGCACACACACACACACACACACACACACACACACATTCACACACACATTCATACACTAGGGATACTTTTCCAAGGTGCCAATCAACCTACTGCGCATGTTTTTGGACCTGGAGGAAACCAGAGAACCCGGAGAAAAACCCCCTGAGGCACGGGGAGAACATGCAAACTCCACGCACACATGGCCGAGACAGGAATCGAACCCGGACCCTGGCTGTGTGAGGCGAACGTGCTAACCACTAAGCCACCGTGCCCCACCTATTATTATTATTATTATTATTATTATTATTATTATTACATAGCAACATAATGGTCCCTGATCAACAAATTCATGATCTAATTTTGTACATGGTGGTGCCTGACATGAGAAAGTGCTTGGGTATGATTGAACTTGGCTGATGTGCTGGAGGGACTGCTGTTCTCAGCAACTTTTGTGTTGTGTGAGAAAGGATGCTGCTCCTGAAACTCTGCTCATTATAGTCCGGGTTCCAGCCCGGCTGTGGAGATGTGATTCACTTCGGAGAACAGTTACAGCAATGATTTCTCTCACCTCCTAAGTTTTTCAGAAAGTTCCCGCATCGCTGCACAGCGGTTGCCTTGCAGTGAAATCCCCCCCCCCTCTTCATTTCATAGTCCTTGTGTTTCTACCCCATCATTAATTACAGCATGTCTCACTTTGCTCTTTCATTCTTTTTCTATATATCACTTCACACCATATTTCCCTCTTAAACAAAATGTTATTTGTATGCAACTGGTCAAACTACCACTAACAGTGTAATGCCCTTACTGATTCACTTATCATATGTCCTTGCATTGAGCATATTATATCAGATTTCATCACATTTACGTCTTTAATTGATCTTTGAGGATAACATCATCGCATCAACCAATGACCGATATTTTCCTGCACACAGTTTATGCAATTCTGTTCCTGACGTAGATAGGAACTGTTAGATAAGACCACGCTTTGTGTAAAAATGACAGCTTTCGGCTCAGTCTGTAGAACACCAGAGCATGACGCAATCCACCCAGGATTACGATGATGAGTTTTGTCTGGATTACATCACGAATTACAAGGCTGACCAAAATGTGATCATCTTGAGCACACAAACTTGTACACTAAACACACACACACTATATATATATATATATATATATATATATATATTATATATATATATATATATATATATATATATATATATATATATATATATATATATATTTATATATTTATATACTTTAAGGCTTTAAGGTTTGCGCTTTAAAGTTATTTAAATAAACAGAGATGTCAAAAAAAGGATATAGGACTGACTATAATGTTCACGTGTTAGATACAAGTAATTATGCCAAAATAATCCGAAGTGGTATAGTGCAGTGAATAACAAAAATAGCAAAGCCAAAGCAAAGACAGGCCTGACATGATGAAGATGGATTATATTTGTATATATAATCTAACCGAGTGTTTCCCACATGCTGTCAGATCGATTTAGGGATTCTTGTTGGTAAAACATCCGTCCCTCAGTAGTCAGTGTAATTCCTGTAGTCTGTAAGTAGTCTGTGAAGCCTGGTTCACACACGCAACTGAACAAACACATGCTAAATTCACTAAGAACAATCAACAGTAGGCTCTTAAAGAGGGTAAAAGGTGAAAGGAAGGAAAGAAAACTTTCAAAGGTTCATTGGTGACCGGAACTGTGAGGTATTGTACTTGGCTTGAAATAATCAGAGGTTGTTGTGTTTGAAGATGCTTAGTATTTGACTTGTGATTAGCCAAAAGTTCAACAGAGACAAACAGAATAAAAAGATGTCCAAAGTAACACATTAAACTCACTAGGTTATTATTTAAAAGACTTTTTTTTAGATTGTATCCATCCCTTGACGAACGTGTTAACCATTTACTGTACAGTTTAGTGAAGCAAAACTCTAGTCAGTGGAATGCAATACTAACTACACAAAATTCTTTTTTGTTTTGGGTAAACAGTAAATGATGATGTACTGTTTATGGAAAAAATACTAATTTGTTGGTTGTCACTATTCTTGGGTGCATTCCTAAAGCACCAACTTTAGGCCAGACATTACTGTCTTAACCCCAATGTCATGAAATAAGGCATTATAGTGCCTTATAAGTCCTGGCATAATAACACAATCTCCATTTGAACATAGCAAAACAGAAAGATATATGCCTGTGAGTAACATACATTTAGACAACACTAATGGTTACATCATTGAAAAAATAAAATATATTGTAAAAATAATAAAAATAATATTGTTGAGATTATTTCTATACCTTGAATTTGAAGTGACTTAACCTAAAATGTTATTTTTACAAAAAGTCATAACACTTTATTCTGTGTTTTAAACATGCAGACCTTTGAGCATAACTTAATCACGTCTATATCTATGAGCATATGTATTCACCGAGTGCAAACAGAAAACACCCAGACTTTATAAATATCAGAGCACTAATCTTTAAGTGTAAGAATATATTCAGCAATGGTCTTAGATGGAAAATGTGTCATGAACTATGTCATCTATTATTAATCTCCCGGATTTATAATGAAATAATGAGACGCGCTTCTATCATGGAAAGGAAAATGGTACCATAAACATGAACCGTGGTTCCAAAGCAATAGACATAATGATAAAACGTAATAATGACAAACACAATGACAAACTAGAAATTCAAACTGGAATGTAAAAAGGGGTGACACTTAATAGTGAAAACACTTTACTGCAATGATCACTCTAATGAGAAGAGTAAATCCTATTGCTAGTAATTGTTTTCTTGATTATTTGGCCAAATGCTGTTCTGATTATTTGAAATGTTTTAAAAGAATTAGAAAAATGCTATAATTTAACAAAAGCAAAAGCAGTAGTACAAAATAAACCTTAGGAGCTTTTTAAAAATGTAAAAGTGTATTTTACTGGATATGAACCATAAGTGTTTTCACGCTTATGAGAAGACAAACTCTGACCTAAATCATGATTCATATTTGCAAAATAACAGAATTCATAGTAAACAGTGGAGTCATGTTCAGCTGGGTTTCCTACAAAAGAGCGTGAGCTCATAAATATTTACGTTAATTAAATTTTGTCAGTGAACTCAAGCAATCCAGGGCAGTATAAGGAATTATTTGTATTGTTACCTTATATTTAAGAGTAAATAATAGCTCCGATATAGCAAATATTAATTCCTTGGAACTGCTGATACATAAAACATGGTCAAAACTGACTTGCAGCGCTCTTGGTTTAGGTGCTCACTCATGCATTTTGTTGCTGTGCAAGTTCGTTTAGTCTTCACTGAATGTAACCATTTTCTTTGCTCTATTTTGTCAACCATCTTTATTTTAGTCCTGTGTGGAAAAAGATTTCTGTTCCACTACACCATAAGCTGGGTCGTTATTGGAAAATAATCAATCTCAGGGTGGAGGGATGCTGCCCCAAAGTCAAACAACAAACTGACATGGTAATTTGTCAATTTCCTCCTTAATACTGAAAAACAGTTTAATTCTATTCAATTATAGTTGGGTTCAATGTTGCAGAATCTTTTCTAAATGAAAAAATATAGGATTGACATGTTCTGAGATAATATAAACACCAACATATGCTAAGCTTTGTCCCCTTTTAGAAAAATGTAATGTTCAGCTTAATGACAATGGATACTACATTTATATTTGCTAATTATATATCTCTTTACAGAAAGGTTCAGAACTTTTTGGAGAAAATAAAACATAAAAAATATTTGAAGGTCCTGTCCCTATATATATATAAACATTATGGACATGAGATAAGTCAGGAGTGTGAAACTCATGAGCCACATCACCCGTGGGCCATATCAGCATTACGTTTGGACTCGAAGGGGCAGTTGTAACTATAAGAGTGTATATAATGTTTGATGAGCGACGCCGCCTCATAACACAAAAGACATTGAGCTTGTTCTCCTTGAAGCACTAACGTATTCACTTTCCCAACTTATTTGGAAGTGACTTCTATCTGCATCAATTTTTCGTATCTATTTTTCCTAGACATTTTGGGATAATTTGTAGAAATTTCTGTTACTGTTTTTCTCTCTTGGAAAAATTAACACTTTAAAGCAGCATAGCCTTATTTTCAGACAATCAAACACCTTTTAAGCTCTTGTGGGAGACATAAAATGACATGGTGGGCCACTTTTGGCCTGAATTTGACACGCGCGAGAGAAGTCACTCAGCCATTCAACATGTCACAAAGTTCCATTAACTGCTTGTGGTCTTTGCTAAAATATTTTTGTTCACTTACTTCTTTGTGTGCATTGTAGCTAGCTATATTCCCTCAAAAATTCAAGTACACGTAATATACTTCTGATCTTAAACCGAAGTGAGCCTGCAGCGAAAAAAGTCTAAATCACACCCCTGAGCAGTATGAATGTAAATTTTCCTCAAATTGTTAGGTACCTGTCAAACAAAATTGTGTAGTTGCATCAGGTTTAAATGTACTGGACACATAATTAATATATGTCATGACTCTAAATTTGTATCACAGGAGCAGGACGGTTGATCCAACAGCAAAAGTTAAAGAATAATATGATCCATAACACGTATAAGAAACTAAACTTGTAAACAAAAACAGCCAAACCACACAGTAATAGAAACACACTAATGATACTGGGAGGCAGGACTTCTACTGCAACATCAGTGGCTCGGCAATCAATAAGACAGGAGAAGTCAAACTTTCAGGAGTTGCTGTGAAGAGATTGTGAATTCCAGTTTATTTTAGTCTGGCTGGATGATTTTTTTTCTCTTGGAAATTTGCTGGAAACATTCTCTTTCCTGTTCAAGTGAACTTGTATGATGTAATGTTCAGTGAGATTGCGTGAGTAATTTAAAGCACACAAAGGAAAAGATGTGTACGTCTGAAACACACACACACACACACACACACACACGCACACACACAATCAGATCTTATCATATTTCATAATGGCCAACTGGGTGAACACATAACATGAAGAGAGATGACCAAAAGCATGTGACACATATGACAGTGTCTTTAGTGTGCATTTTAAACAATGACAAAAAACCCTCCAATTTCTTCATATGAATAAGTGATAAGAAATGTCTTTTACTTGCCATCAATTCCAAAGAAAAACCCACTAATAACTATGTTTGTCGCATTCATCTATACACAATGTGACCTGACATCACATCTTAACACCCCATCTTGTATTCTTTTTACTGTCACTGACACTGTGGATACTAACAACTAAGGATACTTAGTTAACTCATTACTGTCTTATCATTATTGTTATAGTTGTAGAGTGAATGATGACTTGGCCATTTTTTTGTATATCAGCAAACAAATCACTGGTCAGCAAAAAAAATATGCTAGATTAAGCAAATATCCCTTGTTCATTATACTAGCAAGAAAAACAATGTGGTTATAATAATATGGCAAAACTAGGTTAGTAAAGGTTAGTAAACTAGGTATTGAATGCCACCCAGTCACAGTGTCTGAAACACCCCAGTTTCTGAAGTGTCTGCTCTTGTAAATAACACGCCTACGGCAGATTTTAGTCTCCAACTGAGGGTGTCTTTTGGATGTGGCCTACTTCTTACAAACCCACTACTCCAATAAAGACTATTATATCAGACGTTTATATGTGTTAAACATGACGTAGACATTTCATCCAATGCCTTTTCAAAGATCAGACGGTCACGGGGTCACCAAGTCACCAATGACACACTAAGCCACAATCTCTTATTTAAATGTCCACAGCCCAAATCCTATCTATCCTATAATCCACCAACTGCACACTTTAGTCACAATTAAATACTTCACATTCTATATAATCAAACTCGTTTCAGGCACCCAAACCGTCCACAGTCCACCAATTAAAGTCCCTTAACTAGACTCTTAAAAGTATGACCTGCTACTAGTAATCCTGTGTATCACTATTCAGGCTGATCATTTTCTCACGGTGACAGGAAAATAAAGCGGTTTTTTGGATCACGTTTATGTAATGGCGCATTAGAAGACTGCATATACTATATAATCCTTCATGTGTTCCTTGTTTTCCTGTTATCTGAGCTTGAGTTTAAACTCCCCCTGCTCTTGGTAACAAATTGGAGGCTATGGAGATGCGAGTCACTGACCTTGGGATCTGCACTACTGTGATTGTGTGCTTTATCTATGACCACTAACCTCAGTGTGTAAGACAGGATCCACATCCTCCTCACAAAAAGAGCCAAAGGAAGTGACTTCAGGCCAAAGGAAGTGATTTAAAAACAAGATTCAAGAACCACATTTTCATATGTTTCTTGTACAATACACATTTAGGTTGTTCATCCTTATTGGTTCTGCAGGAGATAACTAAAAACAACTAATTAAGTAAACAAATAAATCATTGTTTGCAATTTGTTAAGCATAATTTAGATGTTTTTAGCAGACATGTGGCTACAAGTTTGTGCTACAGCACAGAAGGGACTTGCAGTATTATTTTGTCATTGAAACTTTCTATTTAGTTTGGGGCATTGTTTAAATATCACTAACAAAAAACGCATCAGTCAACGAACATGACTTGAACACTGAATCCCATGAGACAGCAGACAATAGTCCAGCTCTGCTGGACCCTACAAAGCACCTCTTTACTGCTCTGCCTACCCGGGATCCAATAACAGGAAAGATGGGTGGAGGCCAGGCTAAGAGAGTCACGTTTCCCCCTATAATGTGGAGATTAGACAACAACCTAATTGAAAACTGCCTTTAAATATGTATGCTTTTTCTTTTGGAATGCACAGCTATTATACTAGTAACCATGTACAAAAAATATAGTAGGTGAAAATTGTATAGACTTCCTATCTTGTAGTAGAGATTCCTCTAAAGCCCCCCTCACTCGCTCTCTCTCTCTCTCTTTCTCTATCTCCCCAGATTATTTCAAAACCCAATCCGTCAAAGTCCGGACACTTCCTCTATCTCAGCCCTTTGCCTGCATACATTCAAATCACCAGGCCCTTGAAAAAAAAATGGGCTAAAATGTATTTATTTACTTTGTGGCATTATCGAGGTGATCTGAGAGCAGTGGAATTGCCGGCCACACAAAGGCTTATCAGGGAGTGGCAGGCAGCTGGGAAAGGAAGTGTAGAGGAAAAGAGAGGAAAAGCACAAATTTCCTGGAGATACACAAGCGCAGAGATCCTCTGCAGCCTTTATGCATGCAATATTTTTTATCCACTTTTTTTGCCTCTTTGAATTCAAAAGAAAACACAAAGGATATTGCTGGTAAACTAATGCAATTTAGTACACATAAAAAATAACTCTCAATGCCTGTCATCAGGTACAATTACACCTGTGCATTTAATTAGCCTAAGCACTTATCTGTATGTATGTATGATTCCGTACTTTTTTCTTTCTAACACACACACACACACACACACACGCACACACACAATATATTCATGTTATATTATATTATACATTATAGCAGTTATAAGAAAATAGGAGTTTAACAATGAATAACTAATACAACACAATACCATTAATGTATTTTAATTTCTTCCATCAAGCTTTTTTTAAAAATTATTAATAATTAATAATTTCCTCCCTTAACTTATGTGATACATCTTCGGATTAAAATTAATGTTTTTAAATTATTTGCTTGCCTGCAAAATAATTTCTGTAGGAATTCACTGAACACAATAATCTGAACTGAATTTTGGTGAACTAAATGATAATGTACATTAATCGTATTGAAAGAGTTTCACTTGTAAATGCGAAAAAAAAAATTATAATGCTGTCTAATAAAGTTACCCTCATATCAAAATAATGCAAATAAATGCAATATATTTTACCTATGCACACCAATGATGTCTTCCCTACTGGGTTATAGACACAAGAGCAGTGTAGATTACTATTGAAAGTTATATTGTCTTCTCTATATTAATGTAGCCTGACATAATGGACATTTATTGATTTGAAATAAAATGGTTTTATTATCATTTCCCCCAAATGACAAGCTATAACCCTACATGAATGTTGGCGTGTAAATCAGGAAACAAAATCCAATAACTAAAATTGACAGAAATTTGACAAAATCACTTGTTTTCAATTAGGAGTTTGAAGTAGTAGTGTAAACTACGATCGAGGGGAGGGTTTATTTAGAGAAGAGACATTTGTATTATTTGGGCTTATTTATCACTTACCGGGGAAGAGAATATAGGCCACTGAAAAAAAGCAATTACTTTCTCCTTTCAATTTCCAGCAAACATTTGCTATGGTGTTGTCTTCTTCATTGTCTATAAACCAGAACATATTCTGAAACCAAATTCTCATGCACCTTCAGTTGTCATGCTACTAATTTACATTTGTTGTTACAAATTCAGTACTTATTATATATATATATACTATATATATTATATATATATATATATATGCTATATATATATAATATATATATATATATATATATATCTATATATAGATATATATATATATGCTATTAATAAACATCATCCTGCCAAAATATAACAAAACTAAAACATTGGTTTACAGCGATTTCCAACTTTAGTGCAAATCTCATTTCGTGCAAATCTCAAACTGACATCGGCACTGCTACTGTTCGTCTTGCACGTAATCCACATGATAAACACAGTGTGACCACACAGATCAAGCCTTTGATCAACAAGGGTAATTATGGAAGTGATAGGGTGTGTTTGTGGAGATGAGAGGGGTCTTTCAGCAAACATATCCTCCATCTCAAATTCTCACAAACATGCAGCATTCCACACACAAATACACACATCCTCAGGACTGAATAACACTGATGGCATGCATTAGTCAGAAAACTGATATGTGGAAACCAAGATTAAATAGAACTGAATGGAAACAACAGAATATAAAAGATTCTTATCTTAAGGAAAATGTGCTTATTTGATATTTCTCTTCTGCATGCAGAAGTTTTACTTAAGCTATAACTTTGAGCCGAAAGGATTTGAAAAGCAATTCCTTTTCTTTTGACGCCTCAGTGCCTTTCGCAGAGTGTGCAAACCAAAAAAAGCCCTTAGCTTGCAGCCCTGTTGTCCAGAGTAAAAAAACACTGCAACATCTAAATGTGAAACGATCACTACAGTCTCTTTACCTCCTCAGCCTCCTAGTCACCTGTCCCCAAATGTAACACCTTATTTTCTACTTTCTCAGGTCTTGCATATTAGAATAGACAGAAGAGGAAGCCCAGATGCTGCACTCAAAGATCCATGGAAAACTAATTTCTTACTCTGTGAACCCAATATTGATGTTGCTGTTGGATAATTCTTGAAACTGCAGTAAATCAGGTAATATAGCAAAGCTTTGTCATATAAAACATCATTAAACACCTGCATTTTTACACCTGCTGGATTTTGCCACTTCACCCATTTGCTGTCTACAAAAAGCTGTGTGCACTGAAGCACATACTGTGTGTATGTGTCAATAAATCCAACATGAATGTGAAGAACTGAGATTAACCCCCCCTCCGATCTGAAAAAAAAAAAAACACTCCAGTGACTAAAGGAGATAGAAAAAGCAGGGGGAAGGGAGGACAAGTCTGTAAAACCAACCAACCAACCAGACACACACGGATGCACCCACTCTTTATGATAGACCCCCACTTAAAACATGCTTCTTTGTCCTCCTTATATTAAAGCCAAAAGCTAATTTACTGATACTTTGCCATGCCCTCATAATCCCTGAAGAACTACTCACCAGAAAGATTAAGTCGACAAATCTCTGCAGAAAACTCAGTAGAAAGCAAATAAATAAATAAGACAAGCCACTCAAGAGCACATTTAGATGGCAGATTTTAATGAAAGGTTTCCACATATCCATAGCAGGACTCCATGAAATATCAGCGATTATATTAGTGTAAATAATAGAATTGGCATCACCTAGTATTTCCATTTTTCGACTGCTCAGGACCGGTGATTCTGAGATCACTAACGTGTTATTTTCCTGTTTTTAGCTGAAAGCACTTGATATTGATGGGGCTTTCTACGACTGGTTATTTGTATTACCGTAGTTCAATAGCTCGATCAAGCCATGTATGACTTATCAACACGATGGATAGGTAACTGCATTTCACTGGATGTTTTTTTTTGTGGTTCACATTTTTGTCTATAAACACATTTGGCTTTTTCTAACCATTCTGACATTTGAACATTAACTGAAGCTCTTTCGCTGCCTTTACAGGATCTTACAAATTGCACGGCTGCCACGTGAAGTGCTGATTGGATGACTGGACGAGTGATCGTTTACAGATGTCCCTGTGGATAGTGAGTCTATATATAAGTGTCAAATGCAAATTTCAAATGACAAAAATGCACCCCAGTCCAATACAGGATTAAAACTGCTAACATTCCACTGGGAGTGATTTCAGCCGCACAGCTGAATTGGACAGACTCATTAACATGCCTTTCCTCACCTTTGCCGACAGATTTCTCAGCTAGAGACGGTTAAGGGTGAAACTGTTCAAACGAACATTTCACAGATTTTTCATCAAGTGCTCAATTATGTATAACACAGTAATTAAGGCCTGCATTAACGATAGTGTCAGGAGAAAGAGAGAGAGAGAGAGAGAGAGAGAGAGAGAGAGAGAGAGTCCTGATCCTGACAGCTGGAGCTATTTTTAAAATGAGACAGGAGAAAATGAGCTCCCTGCTGCTTCTTCCTGCAGATTATTCCAGATCACAGTGCGGAAATGAACAGCCAGTGACAGGTACTGACAGCGAGGGAATACTAACCAATCTTATAGTCTTAATGCAGGTTTGTATGAAGTTCTACATCTGGGCACTGGAGCGTTATTGTTTCCATGAGTGTCTCTGCAAATGTCAAACATCGAGCGAGGCTTGCAGGCCGAGGACGCTTACTGGTATTCCCATTATGATGAAACGTTGGAAAGACACACACAGAGATGGAAAATGACACTGAAGAGCCTGCACAGTGGGAAGAACGATAGGGGAGTGATGAATGGAATCAAAGGCACCATTAAAGTGTGAATTATGTGTCTTAGGAAGAGCATTCAGTCTGGAATTGCTATGTGGTGCCAGCGATAGCTCCCAAATGAGCGTAAAAGCAGTGGTGTGTTGTGTGAAAGATGTGCTCTCGTTGAACTGCTGGGAAAAGGGAAGGAAGAGAGCAAGATCTGCTTTAGGCACAAACCTAGCATCTGGTGTCACACAAAATCAACTCATACACACATGCTGATCTGCGCATGCATGCGTTTCACTTTGGGCCACATCCGGAGATTTACTTTGCGTAATGACTACAAAAATATCATAAGTACATTATTAAATAATAGTACTACTATAGCATGGATATGTACCTGACACAGGCTGTAAGTAGTGTTTGTATTTGTTTAAATTCATGAAAATAATGATAATAAAACAACCAAAAGTAGATACAGAATATAACTTCAAAACCTGAAAAACATCAAACATTAAGCAGCATTGCCTTAATGGCTGGATAGCGAAAGTGAGAAAATCAATAACAGTAATGATCAGTCACTAATGAACCAAGCACCATGCATTCAAAATGTCAATAAGATTTAGAGGAAGACGACCGATAAGTTATTTAGTGTCAATTACTAGGTAGAAATAACATCATCACCCTGCCACACACAATATACAATTAGGTGCTGCAGACAGACAAGAGTTATACTGAAAGGCTGAAGACAATTCAACATGTAATGTGCTAGAACATATTTGAAGTTGGATAATATGGTAAGAGGTGGCATTTTTTTTTTCTCCACCAGAAAATATTTCTGAGCTACTTTAAATCCAGATATAATCCGAACAGATCCGGCTTTCAGTTTGTTCTCCCTTGGCATTTGAAGACATTGCGTATTCCACTAATGCTCTTAGAAGTGGCCCATATATAGATATTGCTTATTGTAGAAATAAATACTCTTTATACACTTGTTCAACATTTTATACGGAAAACTGAGGAAGACAAAATGTCTTCGCAGAATCTCGGTTGTATGTAGCAGATGAGCTGGTTTTAAGGATCTCAGAAACCACTTCTCTGCAGTACAATAACTTAGCACTGAATACAATATTTAAAAATGAAACAATTAAACAATCTTTTAAAATTCTGTGGACATTTGCAAAAGGATGCCTTTGTAAAAACACATTTACACCTAAATCAGATTTGTTGAGCACATTCTTCAGAGAAAAAAAGCTAAATATATACAAAAAGCATGATTTTAATACGAAATCTGTTTGAAATAGCAATGTTTTGTACCATTTAATCAATTCCCACTAAAAGGAGAAGGGTGTAAAAGGAATGCTCATCGCCAGAGGCAGACTTTAAAGATCAATGCTTTTTCAGCGCCATTTTTCTTTTATAGGGCATTGTCCATTTAGACAGTGACAGAAAGGATTTTGTGTGTTTTGGCAGTGACAGTGGAAATAACATTTGTCCATTAAAAGAATTACAGCATTTTTTAGAGCACAATTTGGCCTCCAAAGTCTCTTTATTAAATTATCCTTTTCCCCTGTCATGCAAAATAAGTAATCATCCTCAATTTCCTAAAACTTGTCAGGGGGTCAAGACAACATTACAACAATAAAAATGGGAGTATTGATTGCATTGTATTTCACCTGGGACTATGAATCTGTCTCATGCAACTATGACATCATCCCAGTGCATGTATTGAAGACATATAACAGCATATAGAGGAGCAGTAATGTTTATCAACTCACTGAAACTGTGGTACTTGTCTCATACAGTAAACGCCAAGGTATAATGTAGAAGCATTAGAGCGGAAATCCAGTAATCACAATGTATAAAGAAAATAGGAGTGAAATGACAGTTATAGAGACCAAAACACAGGTTCAGGAAGCTCTAGTCAGTAATGGTTTCTGTGTATAATTATGTACCTCTTAGAGATGGTGTGTGTGTTT
>JACRUU010000009.1:6352094-6492094 GCA_030449085.1 Kryptopterus vitreolus | reverse complement strand
GATATTTACTTGAATATTAAGCTTTGAAATGGTCTTTTTTTATTAAAATCATGTATTAAACAAACACAAAACCACGGTGTTTATTATTAACTGTTAAACACTCTCTGGGAGAAATAAATGACATACTGAAACATCATTTTGTTATTATACTATTTTGATTTCGTTTCTGATCATATCCGCGTCGTTGTTTTACTGGGAAATAACTTGTGTACCTTTAAAAAACTAAAATTAAGTTTTCAAATTATGTTATACGGAACTTTCCAAGTTAGTAAACGTACACAAAATGCACAAGACAGGTATGTATTTAGAGCAATTATCCAGTAATAAGGACTGGTCCAGAAGCCTGTGTCTGGGAGTGTGGGGGGAAATTAGGAGTTGGCGTCGTCTCATTATAGTTAAGACCCTATATTCAAGTGTTTTAAGCAAGAGTGCTATTATGGTAATCACAGTGAATTAGTGTTTAGCCTATTCTATATGAGTGTATTCAGTGTACATGCACATAAACCATTGATAAAAAAAAAAAAAAAAAAAAAAAAAAAATATATATATATATATATATATATATATATATATATATATATATATATATATATATATATATATATTCGTTTGTTTTTGAAATTCAGGGTAACACCTACCTGGGCAAAGGCACAGCAGCGTCAGAAAGGACAGCAGTGGGTCAAGTTTCTCCCAAGAACGGCTCTCCATTTCTCACTACAAGTCCTTCTGTCGCTCTTTTCCTTCTGTTTTAATGTCCTCTTTTCGTGGCGTCTTCCGAAACAACCGCTATTTACAAAAAGAATAATCTGCTTTCGGCGACAAGTGGCTCTCTTCCTGGGTAACTACACGCTGTTGAACAGGTCAGCTCCTCGATGCGGAGGTAAAACAGATATATATGTACATGTATATACAAATGTTCGACTCCAAAGTGGAAAAGTCGACAGCGCACCCGCAACAGTTATCCACGCACTCAGAAACAAACAAACTGTACCTTTGTTAAAAATGCTGTAACGTGCGTGTGTTTTTTTTTCTTTATCCTTGCACTTCGACCTCGAAAGCCTGGCGACACGACAGAGTGGAGTTGATAAGCGGAGTTACTGTAGGAGCGAATGTTCCTGAGCTCTGAGGACGAGAGAAAAGCGGCACCTGCGTACTAAGGCCACGCCCCCGGGAGGCTCACGACATGAAACTCCGCCTCTGCTCCAGGTAACTGTGCTAAATAATAATAATAATAATAATAATAATAATAATAATAATAATAATAATATAATAAATAATATAATATAATTATTATTATTATTATTACTATTATTATTATTGTGTTTTTAAAATCTCATTATGATTATTATTATGATTGTTATCATTGTGATTGATAATACTACAACTTCTACTACTACTACTACTACTACTACTCCTACTACTACTACTATTACTACTAATAATAATAATTATAATAATAATAGGAGGCACGGTGGCTTAGTGGTTAGCACGTTCGCATCACACCGCCAGGGTCCGGGTTTGATTCCCGTCTCGGCCATGTATGTGTGTGTGGAGTTTGCACATTCTCCCCATGCCTCAGGGTTTTTTTCTCCGGGTTCTCCGGGTTCTCCGGTTTCCTCCCCCAGTCCAAAAACATGCACGGTAGGTTGATTGGCACCTTGGAGAATTGTCCCTAGTGTGTAAATGTGAGTGTGTTTGCCCTGCGATGGGTTGGCATTCCATCCAGGGTGTATCCTGCCTTAATGCCCATAGACACCTGAGATAGGCACAGGACTCCCCTGTGACCCAAGGGAAGATCGGATATAGCTGTGTAGAAAATGAATGAATAATAATAATAATAATAATAATAATAATAATAATAATAATAACCAGTGGCAGGCTGTGCATTTCACACAGAGATTTTCATTTCTTACCAGGACCTCACTTTCTGTTTATTAGTTTTCCTTCAGATTTGAAAATATGTGTTTCTGTGCAAATACTACACAGAAAAATGCAAGAGTATAAAGGTTTCATGAAAATGTTCATGCTGGAGGGAAATGAAAGTCAGTAGGAGTAAGACAAAGTACATGTGTGTGTGAAGGGACGGCAGTGCAAGGGTTCGGTTTCAAGAGAAGAGGCGGTGAAGGTTGGTGGGTTTAAGTACCTGGGGTCAACAGTGCAAAGTAAGAGGCAAGTGTGTTAAAGTAGTGAAGAAAAGAGTTCAAGCAGGGTGGAGTGGGTGGAGAAGAATAGCAGGAGTGTTTTGTGATAGAAAGGTATCTGCAAAAGGGAAAGTGTATAGGACAGAGTTGAAGATGTTGAGATTTTAATTGGGTGTGACAAGGATGGACAGGAGTAGAAATGAATTTATTAAAGGGACTGTGCACGTGTAACATTCTGGAACCAAGGTGAGGGAAACTAGATTGAGATGGCTTAGACATGCTTTTAGACATTAAATATTCAGGGCAAGTCATGGCAATAAAGCTTTGGGAATTAAAAGTACGATTAAAAGTATTTGTGTCTATTGTTGTGCTTCTTTTGGAAAGATGAAAAGTATGCAGGGGATTTATGCAGAATCTTTGTTTTGTTTGAGACCAAAACTGAAGAAATAAAGACATTATTACATAGTATATATGTATAATTATATAAATCTACTACTACAATAATAAAACTATGCCTAGTCAATTCAGTAAACCATCATGTGTAAAATAAACCTTCAAATACACCTAAAGACTCATGAAAGATTATTATGAACCAGTAATTTCTTTTCATTGTGGATGGTAAGTACTGTTTTTGATCACTCTACTGTACTGAACATCTACACTTGTCTGCTCTGCTTTGTCTTCTCTCTTGACTTTGGTAGCAGTGTGCTAACCTCTGGCTCACCCTCTGATCTTTTTTGAGCAGACAGACAGGAATAAAAGGGCTATGCAGACCTGGCTTTAGGTGAACTACTTACACTTATTCACCAGGCTGACTTGTTGCCATAGAAACAGGCTCAGGCTGATGCAACATGACGCCCGGTTATTAGAGGGGGATGAGGTCTGGTTTGCTGTTATTAAGAGATATACAGTTGCTTTGCTGCACAGGTAAAAAAAAAAAGTACTCACCACCTGTAACCGCTCAAGCAGACAGATTGGAAATAACTGGGATGCAATCAGTATACGTGAAGTGCCTGCAGATCTGTATCTCTGAAAAAGAACAAAAAAAGATGGATCCTACAGACTTTTACATGCTTTCATAATACAGTAAACAATGTGAATAACTTCTTTAAGTCTGAACTTTTAGTTTCACCATATGGTGAATATTTTGTAATATGTTTTACAATGTACTATAATCACCTAACACACCTCACTTTACTGAATGTCTTATTTCCCTTAATATTTAAACAACTGCATTCCGGTCATAATGATCTAAAGTTTTACAAGGCAGGGTAGTATAAGCCTAGAGCAAGAGTCATGCAAATATTTTGTACTTTATCAGTTGTATTTTAACTGTATTTTATTTTACATACACACAAACACCTGACTATAAGATCCATATGTCATTTTGAATATCCCATTCCACATTTAGTCCTCAGTTGCTGTTATAACAACCTGCACTCTTCTGTGTAAATATTGTATTATGCTTGTGAACAGTTGTGCTGATTTAGACTCAAAGCATTCAAATATACAGCCAATATACTTAAGAAATGTATATATATATATATATATATATATAGAAATATATATATATATATATATATATATATATATATATATATATATATATATATATATATATATATATATATACATATATATATATATATATATATATTTGAATCATATATGTTGTACATATTATTAAATGCCTTATGGCAGCTCTACTGCCATCTGTTGGTCACATTGAGAATAATCTTGACTTTGAATAAAACATGAAGAGATAATTATATACACGATTAAAAAAAGTTTATATTAATTTTACCATAATTAATAATTAGCAATTTATTTATATGCTTGCTGAAATGCTGAGCAAGCTGTAAGTTTCACCAAACTGAATGATAGTACACAGACCGTTAATAGCTATTTATTCAGTAGACACATTTTTTTCTTGCATTTCATCTAGTCTGGGTGAATAACTCAATTACAACTGGCTTGACTCTTGAAGCGTTAGAAAAAAATTGCAAATAATCATTAAAAAATTATTTTAAGTTATACTACACTGTCAAAAGTATGCAAACACATATTTGCATATCTTGCATAAAATATCATAAAACAGCAATCACTTAATTGTCTAGAATTTGTAGAATATGTAGACGGTATACATATATACATACTTTCATATAATATATATCATTCATATTTCATATTCATATATATAATTTCAATGGAAATGGAAATGGAAAATACAAATGTGTTTTAGTATGACATGACACCCTGTGAAAGCACATGTGAAGACATGGTTTTGCCAAGGTCGAATAAGGAGAAATTCAAGTATCCTGCACAGAGCACTGACCATAACCCCAATGAACATCTTTGGAATGACTATCAGGTCTCCTCACTTCATATCAGTGCCTGAACACAATAACACTCTTGTGGCTGAATGAGCACGGGCATAGTGAAATTCCCACAGGCATACTGTAATAGAGGGATGTGGCCAAATCTTTGGACCTGGAGAGTCTTTTTACAAGATTTCTTTGCTGATAAAGACTACATTTTGCACTTAAGGTAATTGAGCAAAGGGGTTGGGTTTTTCATTGCGTGTATATAACATTTCAGTTTGTTAATTTTCAATAGGATTGGCAAATTCAATGTGTTCAAATAATTGGCAGTAAAAGAAAGGGTGAATGAATTAAGTTTTTTTTTTAATTCACAAGTCTTTAAAAAAAATGGACCATGCAAAACACTCATGTAACACAAA
Organism: Kryptopterus vitreolus; assembly: GCA_030449085.1. NCBI lineage: Eukaryota > Metazoa > Chordata > Actinopteri > Siluriformes > Siluridae > Kryptopterus > Kryptopterus vitreolus. The sequence goes on along the minus strand of JACRUU010000009.1, from coordinate 6,487,213 downwards.
TAAGACATAATAAATAAGTGTTAATATTGTCCCTTTTGGTCATTTTTATTTATTCATTTATTTATTTATTTTTCTTCCATTCATGTAAACAATACTGTGATCTGGAAACAGTTATACATAAAGACACTGTGTGAGTTCACAAGAAAAAAAAAGAAATATAAACAAATACTGATATAGTGAAAACAGCCGAATGCAATTTGTCCTAAAAATGCTGGAATGCTTAACATCAATATTCATAAATATATATTATATAGTCCTCTACAGCAATAAACTTTCCTTTCCCCTCATTTTTCACTGATGGGAAATGTAAAAAGTGCCATGTCTGCACATCAACTTGAATCATTTGAAGCACTGGTTGGATGATAAAAAAATAAAGGCAGTTTTGAAAAGAAACCCGACATCGCTCGGATGCCGCTCGGTCCGCCGTGTTAACTCCAAAAGGTCCACAACTCAGTGATTACGTCTACTGCAAAGGGAGGAACATTAACCTTCCTGAACATTCCTGAACAACTGCTGTTACAACGTCACCTTAGAGACCTGGGTGCTGTCCATTTTCAGATCTAGATTTCTTTACTGGCTGATCAATCTAGATTGATGGAGATCTCTGCAGTATAGTCGTGCAAATCCACAGAACAAATTATTCGTCACAAGTTGTCTTTTTTGTTGTACTTCAAGGCATACCCAATAGCCGTTTCTAAACATTCCACTAAGGATCCAGCCGAGAGAAAGTCCAACTCCACTTCAATAAATTTAATGTACACGGAAGAAGAGCCGCCGACCTTCGAGCAGTTGTCTTGCAAAAACCTATTGATGGCAGGCTCGGGACGACTACAACACTTCCCTGAACTCTGAAAGTGCTGGAAGAGGCATTGCTGAAGAGTGCGATCTTCCGCTATGCCGAGGTAGCAGTAAGTTACTTTGGATGAAGTCCTTCTTCGCTTATTCTCGCTCTCGCCAAGTTCTCTGTTCTGTTCTCCAGCTAAGGAAGTGCTGTTTTCCGAGTTGAAGCTACTAGCCTCTCCTTCCTCCTCGTATCCAATAGCGTAGAGACCATAGGTTTTTGGAATGCCGCCCGGAAGCAAGTACTGCGATCCGTTGCTGTAACCAGAAGAGCTCGTTTGTGCAATAGAAATCCAGTCCACTTCCATGTGGAGCTCGAGGCAGCGTGCTTCGCTGATCGTGATGTCCAGAAATTTGTAATATACATTCTTCCAGTTCATTTTCTGCACCTTGGTCATAATCTCCCTGCCCTCTGTCTTCTCCGGGTTGAAGTACTCCCGCAGCCGCTTCCCGAGGGGCACCTGCGAGCTGATCTCCGCGTAGTGGTAGCGGATTTCCTCCCGCCACCGCGTGTTGTATCCCACGCCAAAAATGGCGAGCTTGTTGGAAAGGTGCAAGCGTGAGAAGTCCGTCCATGTCTGGAAGTGCTCCCATTTGACGTCCACCGATTCCAGGATGCGTATTACATTCTGCATCACTTCCTGCCGCCTGCAGGAATTCACAGCACGCTGTGGGCTTTGAAAAGACACACAAAAAAATTATCGTTATTCAATCATTTATAAAAGTGATTTTTATTTAATATGTACAAAAATACTGTAGATTGATAACTTATATTGAAATTGTCAAGTACACAAACTGAGAACATATTTCATCATATTTCTGCAGTGAGATTTCCTGCAGAGAATAATGTAGGTTATCGAGTGAGAGAGATTAATGCAACAGTTCTATAAAAATATTCCGGGATATGTCATTCGGTGACATGGATTTTGCATAACAGACTGTGAAAGGTTTAGTAGCTCGAACAAATGTGTGAAAATCGTTGGCATTAATCTGAATTGATTTATTGAAGGATTTGTCAGCAGTATATGAAAAGTATAATCAAAATAGCATCTACATTTACCCAAACTTCAAGCAATGTAAAATCTATCTACATGCTTTCTACTACGACAGGGCTGAAGGATAAAAAATAGAAATGCAGGTAGGAGGAAAATATTCTGAAAGTAGACTGACTACAGTAGGTACTTACTCAGAAGCCTCTGTTTTTAACTGTAAAACTCTATTCTTTGGAAGTTGGATTTCCTCTGTGAAACACAAAAAACTAAATATTAGATATGTTAATGCTGCACAATAATTTACATACAAGCACACAGATGCAAGCACACAGATTTAATAGACACAGATGCCACTTTTTGGTTAATTAAAAATATTTATATAAATGTTCTAATGCTCTGCTCCATAATGAAACACTCTTATGTCTGCCTTCACATGCAAAGGAACTTGAGTAACATCCCATTCTTTATCCATGGCTTTAATATGAAACCTCCACTCTTTGCTGCTAGAACAGATTCATCTCTTCTTTCACACAAAGTTTAGGAGTGTGTTCATGGTCATTTTTGACTACTCTAGAAGCCCATTTGTGAGGTCAGACACTGATCTGGGCCAGAAGGAATGGAACGAGTAAGAAATAATCTAAATATGTATCAGCTGCTTTCATTTTCTGTAATTATAGTGACTGGACATACATTTATAGCCTAAAATTGTGTTATACTGCCAAAACAGTCCTGATCTCTTGGATCAGACAACATGGGCCAGTCTTCACACCCCATATACATCAACTGTTGATGCTTGTTTGGACCACTTTTGATAGATACTGACCACTGCAGACCAGGAACACCCCAGAAGGAAACTTGAATTCATGAAGATAGTCTCCTGCCATCAGTCAGAGAGCTGAAGCTGGGCCAAAAATGGGTGGAGGCAATAAGACAATGACCCTAAGCATTTCAACAAATTCAAGGCATGGCTTAAACGAAAGAAGTTTCACACTCTTGACTGGCCTAGCCAGAGTTTGGGTCCCAATCCAATTGAAATGTTGTGGCTAGACCTGAAGTGCGCACTACATGCCAGATGTCCTTACAACCTTTCTCAACTGGCTTTCTGCAATCCAATGGATGTGGCATCGAATACAAAACTTATAAACAAAACAAATCATGTTCTCTTTTGTTTGGGTAGCTTCTCATCATGTCACTCAACTGTATAACCCATTTTCCTCAGGGCCTGATACTTTACTATTACATACAACACAATGTGTTTTGGACGGCTCTTTAATCTTCAGATCGACTATTTATTATAATTGTCTGTAACGGGGAAAGTTGTGCAGAGCTCCCCTGTTTATCTACACATGCCACTAAATAACATGACATAATGACATGCAGCTTCTATACGTTTCTGCTGCCTGGACATCAATATATACCTCCTCTAGGTTCTACAAGGTTAACCTCACAAATGCATGAATTCATTAATACTTTACTGTAGCACAGATATAACCTGCTCTTGTAGCTCGTTCAGGTTCAACATTCTACAAGCCACTTTTCTGCTCCACATGTGTGTAGAGAGTTTTTATTTGAGTTATTATTTGCTATTTCTTTGAGTTATTTTGAGCTTAATCCAGTCTGTCAATTGCACGACTATGTTTTTTCCATGCCTGTTACCCAACAAAATCATGTGAAATACACAAATCAGCTCATCTGGCACCAGCAACAACGCCTTGATCAAAGTCACTGAATTCCCAATTTGAATCCATTGTGATGATTGATGTGAACAATAACAGAAGCTCTGGGCCTATATATGAGTTAATGCACTGCTTGAGTTGCATGAATGAGCAGATGAACATGAACATAAAGGGCCTGGTGAGTGTTTTGAATTTTGAAATGAAAAATTATTATCTAATTATTGGTGTCAGCACAAAACCATCCAACCAACCTTAGTGGATGGTTTCTGTATGGTCAATATTAATGTGTAGTGAAGGCCCTTTCTGTACCTCTGCACACAGTAGTGTACCATAGAGGAGGAGCTCATTTCCCCATCTTATCTCTCAAAGTGTACAGATTACAGTTTACTCACCAGCTTCTATCTCTCCTTCCTGGAAAGCAGCAGAAAGTTCCTGACTGCACCAGTCCTCTTGTGGGTAGTCCTCCATCGTGCTGCCATCCGACTCCATCTCCTGATATAGGCCACTGCTGTTTATCAGCACAGGCTGGCAGCTCTGAGAGTCCCATCCACCCTGGCCAAACACTTTTTCCAGCTGCTCTATGGAGTAACTGCTCTTCCTCTTCCCAATGCCATGCTCCTTCACTCGGCTGTAGCATCTCCGTAATGTCTGTTAAAGATATTTCCAAATTTAGCTACATGACATTTTCAATTACAAACAACAATGCTTGTTGTTGCTATTGTGCCCTCCAACACACACACATAAAAAAAATACCCAGGATTTAAAAATAAAAACTTTTTATATGCAGAAATGGTTAAAGAAGCACAAAATCTATGAGCAGATCAGTTTCTAAACTTCCGTTTTTATTGGGAAATGTGAAAAACGACCAAACTGAAAATCAGAAAGTATCTTGAAATGTTCTGCATAGAGGAGTGTACCAAGATCCCAACACAAGTATGACTAAGCTTATGCCTTACACATAGATCTTTCTCTATCCACTTAAAATAAACGTGTACTTGTACGAGAGCAGATGATTGATTCTGAAACCGGGGGACCTGTGGTTTAATTTGACCAACTACAAAATTATAGTGCAAGTGAAGACCCACGTTAACAAAGCCCTCTCTATTCACTAACAGTCCACTATATCCTTAAATGACCCGCTTTTTCAAATGTAACATTTATTAGTAGATCAATAATTACTAATAGCCAGCAATATATAATATATAGAACAAAATAATGGAACACCAGAGGCATATATATATATATATATATATATATATATATATATATATATATATATATATATCTATACACACACATACACATATATATACACACACATACATATATATACATATATATTGAATATTGACATTCCATATTGAATTCAATATGGAATGTCACAAACGTTTTGGCACCTTTATCAACAGTCCAGCAGCAATCAGTCAACTTTAATTATCATTAATTTCCTAAACGCAGAGTGCTCCGCTTGGACATTACCTTCATCCTCTCCCGGCACTGAGACGGAGTCCTGTCATACCCGAGATCTGCCAAGGCTCTGGAAACCCGCTCATACATAGCTGGTCCGGGGGCTTTTCCGGAAAATACGGTCCCTGCGACTTCCAGCTGCTGCATGCGTGCCTCGGCGAGTCTTTCGCTTCCCCACACAGCGATGAGCGCGTTTGTTTCGGATGGAGTCCACGACATGCCACGGCACACCGTGAATCCGCCGCCGCCTCCACCGCCGCTGCTGTTGTTGTTGGAGGCAGAGGCCGGGCCGCCTCCGGCCCCCAGCGCTGACGATATGGACACATTCAGTGAGGGGAACCTGTTGGGAGTGGACGGGTCTGAAAGGTACTGGCTGCCATCACACAGCTCGTCCGATTCGGGAGACGGGAGCTCGGTTTTCGGTGTCTTCAGCGGCGCCGACCTCTCAGGAGAGCGCTCGGCGTTACTGGGGGCAGCCATCTTTGCTGCTGCTCTGTTGCTAAGAGGAGGGGTAGCGGGAAGAGGAAAGAGCGCGCATGCGCACTCGCACCGGCCATGGCAGCTAGGAATAAGCAATACAATCGATACTTGTGTATATAAAGACATTTGGAAATATGTTTATAGAGAATTATATCGTATATCAGTTATCAATCATATTTTTATGGTAGCGTTTTATTACAGACAAAAAGTAAAAGATTAAAAGAATATCAATAAACATAAATAATATATTAAAATACATTATCTGAAAACATTGAAAATTGTTATAATAATAATAATAATAATAATAATAATAATAATATTACTCACACAAACACTATCATTCATGCCCCTTCTTTTACATTGTCCCCATCGCCCAATTCATATCACATCCATGTTGAAAATGTGAATTATGAAATTAATCAGTCCATTAATTCGTTCATTTTCTTTCCACCTTTCATTCATTGCTTCATGCTTTCCTCATTGATCATGAGTTTCTTCTGTTATAAGATAGTTTATACAATACACATTTGCTTGAATTTAATTTAAAGTACAGTATATTTTAGAACTTTTGATTATTTTAAGGTAACCGATATTGGTGGTATAATATGACGACCAATTCATATTTTGTCCACTAGGCGGTGATGTCAGTCTTTTTGCTAACAGCAGGTGAGGTTAAAGATAAAAACAAAACTGTATCAAGGGAACTGAAACTCTATGGGTCTATGTGGAATAATATATATGGATATTGTATTTCTGCATTATGTATTACAGGTGATCAGGGCCTGGGACCTATAGTCTCATAATTAAACAACAGAAAAGTGAAAACTGCAGCACAGATCTGAGGGTCATGTGGATCTGTTACACACTGTTTATGGGTGTATGGTAGTCAGCTTTTTAAAACATAATACATTCAGCACTGCTACAACAAAAGAAGGGATTTTCTCTATAAAACTTAAATATATCTCAACATTGCACATCAACAAGAACCTATAAAAACATGTTTATATGCTTTGGTGCTCTAAACAAGTTAACTATACAACCAATAAAATGCAATAAAATATGTAGTAAGAAGTATATATTGGTCAAAACATTACAACCTGTAAGCCTGAAATGCCTTTCCCTTTTTAATATCTGCACACTAAATGCTGAGTTACATTTTTGCAGAGTTTCTTTTTTTCTTTTTTTTTCACAAACCAAGTAAATTCCCTGTAGTTGCTGATAGATTTAAGTTTACTATCTGTTTAGGTGTAGATTAGAAGCTTAAGTCCATTTATAAATGTAATATAAACAAAAATGAAGTCACCTATAGTTTTGAGTGATCATAATTTATAGATTTATACTATTTATAGATTTACATTCTATACGTCTATTTTTCATATTAACACACACACACACACACATATGTATATATATATAAATAAACTAAAAATAAAACAGTCCACCTTTATGCTAAATTTGATTTAGTGCAAAATGTACATTTTTAATTTTTAATCTTTTTAATATTTTAAATCTCACTTTCTCTCTTGTCTCTTCTCTCCAATCATAAATATAATGTGCTCTAAAATCTCTCATAGATTGTTTCTATTTATTAATATATTTATATATTTTCTATGTATTTTCTATTTGCACAGGAATTAAAAAGCGATGCGTTTATATTTGCTTTCTTACTTCAAGTAAATGTGTAAATGATTCGCCCATTAAATCGTTCAATCGTATGAATATGTACTATTAATTTGCATCAAAAAGTTTATCATGAGGGTATTTTCAGGTATATTTTATAGATCTCTGGTGGCATCTGGTGGTGAGACACCAAAATCCTCCTCAATGACTATAATGATTTAAAAAGCTAAATTTAACCGTGTACTCTATATATGTCTGTATTTTTGTACATTAATCTATTTTGTCAGAGGTTATATACTTTTAAATGAATATTTTATTACATTGTGATTTTCTTATATCGAATACTAATTTGACTTAAAAGTAACACATTCTCATAATACCACACTTATTCTTTGGCTTTTCAAATCAAAGTACCCTAGTAACTTAATGGTGGGTGCGAGTTCCTTCAGAACAACTGGAGACAATATAACAAAGGTATCACCAGGGTCTGTAACTATGTCCTGGCTATGCAGCCCTATATATCAACCATCCTTTATTAACAATGAGCCTGGCAAAGAATATGATTCCAATTGTTGTATTCAAGATAAAACTAAAACTAAATGCGTACATTGTCTTCCCCAGACAAACAATCACCCAGTCTCAACACTGCTTTTCACTGAAGATGACAATCACTCAAATTCACCATAAGGCACATTTGGACACGTGGTCTGTCCAGCAACATTTAATGTGGAAAAGGTGACTGGTGAGACCCATATGACAACAATCACAGTGCCTTTTAACCTGTGTAATTACTTCTCTGAAGAGAAAAAGGTATAATATCTCTTTATATGTAGTTTATAACTCTCCTCAGAGCACACTTCAGTTAGTTTGTGGGCAACAATATGCCAATAAACATACCGTCTTTTGCAGAATCACTTCTGATTTGGTGTTCATGTCGATTCATGTGAAATATTACCATTGGGCCATCGATTCATTTTCATGGTTCCTGAAAATTGTGTAGCTACACACATCGCAGATTCACTGGGGGACGTTTGTCATTATAATTTCTCTGCAGAAAGAAATATATTAATCTATTATATTTTGCTTGTCCTAACACATTGCACTTAGCATTTACCTGGCAGGAAAACTGCAAGTATGCTTTTTTACTTAAGTTTCAGTAAAGAGGCTAGGGCTCTGGGTACGTAAGTAAAAGAAAAAGTTTTTAGTGTCATGCTGAACGGAGCGCACATCATATTAATGTATTAATGACAAAATGATTTTCCCATTTTCTTACCTAATGAATGAGCCTGGTTTCAAAATGTAAGAAGTAGAAGGCACATATACTGTGTAAAAAAATGTAGGCGTGCAAGTAAAAATAGGAGTGAAAGTAAAAAGGTAAAAATGAATAGTACAGCATTTGTACTTTATTACTTCCTCACCTCTGTAAGTGGCAAGGTATTTGAAAATATGATGATTTCATGCTCCGGCGCTTTTGGCAAATTATTGCAGTGAACCTAAGTCTGCTCACACCCTTATTGGTATTTCTGCACTCTATACTTCACAAACCATCAATCCAGTGACATCCAGTCAGCCACTCACTCAGGTGCACGTCTGTTTTTGCCAAGATCAAGATTCCATTTTATAATACAATATCTAAATCATTAATAAAGCACTTATGAAATCACAGGGGGGCATGGTGGCTTAGTGGTTAGCACGTTCGCCTCACACCTCCAGGGTCCGGGTTCGATTCCTGTCTTGGCCATGTGTGTGTGGAGTTTGCATGTTCTCCCTGTGCCTCAGGGTTTTTTTTCTCCGGGTTCTCCGGAGAATAGATGAATGGATGAAATCACAAAATAATTTAAACTAAAATTCATTTTTCAAACCTTTTACAATTTATATAGATAAATACTGGACAAATATCATCGCATCATTTATATTAAAGATCACTCATCTGGAGTCTGCTATAAGGATAACATATGCAAAAACTATATCAGTAGAATCTTCTTTCAGTATATTTAACACTTGTTAATATAATTGAGCAATGTGAAACATAAAGGAAAAAAAGACAGGCTTGTTGACACATTCATTTTAATGTAAATTTGAAAAATAATTTTTTCAGGAATACATAAACAAATCCTTTATTTCTGCATGTGAAATCTTTCTGAAAAAAATTATACGAAATACAATTAATTATACAATTATTTGAACACATTTTGAGTTTTGTAGAAATTTGCACCTGGTCTGTAACATGTTATTAACACAAGTTCAACAACAACAAAAAAAAAACACTATTTAAGCTACCCTAGATGATGCAAGGTTACAGTAGCTAATTGTGGTCAAACATGCTTAATGCTGATGAAGCATACAACTCTCTCTCTCTCTCTCTCTCACACACTTTACTGCATTAATTGATAGCGATTAAAGCTCACTCTATATATACTGCTGTGGAATAGATCACGGAATATCAAGCTTTAAATGGTTTTAACAACACATTATTGGTTTAAATACAACTCCAATTCCAAAACAGTAGTAATGCCTAAAATATGCCAGCGCAAGTACACGTCACCATGTGAATACTTCACATTTTAATCAGCGCACAAGCAATTACCATAGTGATAGAACACCACACTCTCAGGGACTAGGCTACTACAATACATATTAGGAAAATGTAGACTGACTTACATGTAATTTTAACAAGAATCCTGTACACTGGTGTATTTGGGAAGGAGATGTTATAGAACGTAGAACTGCTGGTGATGGAGAAATAGATCAATTAAAGTTAGCACTAGCAGAGCTTTTCAGCTCCTTACTACTTGAGATTGATGATGCCAGAATATCTGAATTCTTTTCTTCCGGCGGCCCCATAGCATCTTTTTGACTACGCTGCTCTGTTTCATTTTAGTTGTACATAGCTAACTAAACTCCAGTGTCTCACTGTGAAGTGTGTTTGGTGGGCAAGGGAGAGGGTATCAGCATAGAACATGAGGGCCAAAGGGTGCCCAAAACAGACTCACAGAAGATAGAATAACTTCTGACATGCCAGAAAATCCTGAATATGAATAAAGGCATGTCTAAAGGTATTCCAGTAGTCAAATCAAACTCTGCTGTAGCTAGGCGGCAAGATGCTGTTCGCAATCTGACTGCGAAATGCACTACAGGACTTCTCACAAAATCACCACTTCATCACTATATGGCAAACAAGAGTCAATGCATGATTTATATCTATACTTCAAATACTGTGAACAGAATTCACTCATTAATGATTAGGCTGATTTACATGACTAGACTGGTCTGACTGAAAAGTGGGCGGGCTTGGTTGCAAATATAACCAATATATTATTCACAAATGTACATAGAATACAAATCAATAATTAGAGATGCTTGTAAAGCTTGCAAAGCATCACTATTATAATCTCTCTCTAACTTCCGTCAAATTTTCAGCCCGTAACTAATCCCGCAGTTTTTGTCCTTACATATCATACCTCATATCGTGCGGACTGATGGTGTGAAGTGTGCTATTACTTTTATAAGGAATAGCCCCGCGGAATTCCAAACCCGGGGCAAAAAGTGAGAATTTTTTTCCCGTAAATGAATGGGGTTGAAATTTCGTGCCTCACATAACGGCCTGCGAGCGTCCGACATGCACATATGGGATATCCACTCATAAGGGGTCCGGAGTGGACCATGATCATATATCTCCCAAACCCCACACACGTTCAGAATTTCAGGAAATCTATGACATTCCGGTCCCATACAGATAAATGGGAAACATTTTGACGCTCCGCAAGGACAGTGCACTGATATGACACCCGGTCTGAAAAACCACAGGGAATTATTGGTAATCGAGACAAATGTGTTTTTTTGACCCGGGATGAATTTTTACTATAGAAAATGAATATCAACTCTAAATATTAAACGGACCAGGCTCTAAGGGGTCGTGCCCGGAGCCGAATTTTGCATGGCAAGCATCACTCACATTTTCTTCAGGAAATGTCTAGTTACAATTTTGGATTTGACGGCTCTCAAAAAAGTGGTCAACAAAATTCTGTTAAGAAAATTAAACAAGTCAAAAAAACAACAATTTCTCAATTAATTAGGTTAATAGACAACAGGCCAGTAAGATGATATAAATAGGGTATAAATACTATGTCATACAAAGATGGGCAGAGCTTCACCAGTCTGTGAAAGACGGTATCTACAAATATTGGAACAAATTCCTCAATGCAAAATTTCCGAACAATGGAATATTGTCAGCATTTCCTGTACATAATATTATCCAAAGTTTCAAAGAATCCAGAGAAATGTCCTAGCGCAAGGGACAAGGACAAAAAAATCAATATTAGGCGTGATCTTCGAACCCTCAGGAGGCACTGCATGTAAAACAGTCTTTATAATGTAATGGAAATCACTGCATGTGCTCATTAACACCTCCAAAAATCATTGTCTGTGTACACAGTATTCCATGTCGTTCATAAATGCAGGTTAAACCTCTATCATGCTAAGAAGAAGGCTTGTGTAAACATGATGGCTGAGAAATGCTGCCATGCTATCTGGGCCAAAGCTCATTTAAAATGCACTGGGGCAAAGTGGGAAACTGTTCTATTCAATTCAGTTCATTTTTCTTTGTATAGTACTTTTAACTAGATATGGGACATTTCCTGAAGAAAATGTGAGTGATGCTTGCCGATGCAAACTGCAGCTCCGGGCGCGACCCCTTAGAGCCTGGTCCGTTTATTTAATATTTAGCGGTGACTATGAAATGCGAGCTCGTTCGGAGAGATGAGTGTTTAAACACTACGTCGTTTTGGGTGTTTTTTTTTTCGGGAGTGGGTGGAGCCAGTCACACACGTGACATCATCAAATTATCCAGGGTCTGACTCCTGTCGATATGCTGATCGTTTAGACATGTCACATGACAGTGTCCGAGTTTCACTGTTTCGCAGATTTTTCACGTTTGCGGCCAGGTGATGCCATGCAACAGTCATATGTTCGCGACCTACTCCATCTCAGCTATGAGTGGATATATCAAATGTGCATTTCGGGAAAACAGTGGAGAGTCAAATTTCCCCACATTCATTCTCTATGGGGCCGGAATGTCGCGGATTTCCCGAAATTCCGAAACAGGTGTGGGTGAGGTATATAATCGGGAGGTATATGATCGTGATCCACTCCGGACCCCCCTACGAGTGGATATGACAGATGTGCATGTCGGACGCTCACAGGCCAAACTGTGATGCATGAAAGTTCGGCCCCATTCCCTCTTTTTGGCACCGTGTTTGGAATTCCGCCGGGCGATTCCTTATAAAAGTAATAGCACACCTCACACCATCGGGCCGCACGATATGAGGTGACGATCGGACAAAAACTGCGGAAATAGTTAGTAGATATTAAGTCTCTTATCCTCCATATTTTCTGCCTTTTTTATTATATTATAGTCAGAATTCTGCGTTGTAAATATTTATCATATATTAAAGGACATTTTTCCATGTCCTATATCATGTTTTTATTGATTTGTTTTTACAATTAACGCTCTAGTCTCTTATGTAGATGTGGAAATTAAGGACATTAATTTCACGTTTTAGGTCATTATTTGCTAACCATTGATTTGCTTCTATCTGTTTTTGTTTGAGGCAAATTATTAGATTGTGCATCGGATTCGTGTGCTGTAGTGATCAGCTCATGAATGCATTTCCCTTAAGTGGCCACTAAGGATTGAAGTGATGCTTTTGAGTTCATTTTTTGTGCTGAAGAGCTGTCATTTGTCATCCTACAGAGACTACAGCTCAATTCAGCGACAGCCTCGCCAGCTGTCTACCACAGTTACTTCATATGAGGTCAGAAGGTGTGACCTGAATCGAATGGACTTATACTCTATGCTCGTGTTGTGTGTTTGTGTGACTGTGTACGAGGGTGTGTGTGTGTGTGTATGTGTGTGTGTGTGTTTTTTGACAACCTCCATGAGGTTTATGTCTCCTAAAGGTTAGATATGAAGAATCAAGAGACATTGTAACCTTTAAACACTTTCCTTGGTCAGGCAGCTGTGATAAAAGTAATGGTTCTTAAAGGTCCCGCAGATGCTTTTTTTTTTGCAGTTCAACGATGTGCATGGAAAAACAACATTAAAGCTATCACACACATAGTGTACTTAAACAGCAATGAATAATGCTTCATTATTTAAAATAAACAAGGCGTTAAATGCCCACGATAATATTCTCTTCATATAAAGCATTTAAACAAACCATATAAATCTATCACAATATAGGGTGTAATATTTCCCAATGCAAATCGTCAACGTGAATTGCTTATCATGCGCATATTATTCTCCTTAGTTATGCACGGACACACATGCACATTAATGAAGTGAGGTTGATGCTTGCTCATGCCCAAAAATGAGGCAGCATGATCTGACCCATTCCTGAAGCACTCCCCTCTTTCTTTTTTTTCCGCTGCTATTTAACTGCTGATATTCTTAGTCTGGTCACATAGATTGCAGAGATCAGACAATTCCTCTCATGGTTAAACCATGGCACTACCTTTATACTGAGAGTGGTCTGCTTATATTATGCGGTGTAAAAACCAAGTATAATCATCAGAAATATCACCGAAACATTCAAATGGATTGGCAGGGATTTTAATTGGGGAAAAAAAATACATTGCTTTTTGAAATGCTTTAAGAAGTGAAATCATAAAGGAGTGAAAGTCCATAGCATTTCATGTGATAAACTGTATACCTTTATGTATTTCACAGTTATTTTATCCAAATGCACACAGATACAAAGTCAGTCTCCATTTAAACTGTCTTCACATGCTATTGGTTGCCAAAAAAAAACAGTTTCTTGTCATTTTAGTGATGCCATATTTTGGACAGTCCATTCTTGGGATCACAGATGTGTTGCATTGCTCAGTGCAAAATCAGTAAATCCTGGAGTCACTGTGCAGGTAAAGATAATACAAAGAAAAAAATGCTATCAAGAGAGATATAAAAGCCTGAGTGGAGCTGGTTGAGTGAGATTTGATTGTATGTGAGTAAGTCGTTACTGCCAAGTGCTTTTTTAAACACAGGGCATCACATTCAGTCTTATTTCAGCTGGCCCCCGATCAGATCATTTTCACAGCACTGTGAATCATCATACCCACTCATTGCTATGGCTGATTGCTGGTCAGGTTGTAATTAAAACAGTTCAGTGTTTAATCATTATGAAACACAAAGTAAGTTTTAAAGCTGATCGAGGTTTAAAAAAATGTAGAAGAATTTCTGAAATCTTTAGAAACCCCATCATTTCAGTTCTTGTCACATTTATATAAAAACATGGTAAGAATATACTGAAGTCTATGGATATGGAAAAGTTCTTAACTTATAACACACATAGATCCTGCTCATTATATAATATATAACATATCTATAGATATGGTTTGATGTTTAAACATAGCTTTTAAAATAAATAAATAAATAAATAAATAAATAAATAAATAAATCCCATATCACTTATTTAATATTCACCTCACTAACTGGCAAAATATTTCTAGCATGGATGGACCAAATGAAAATCTCAATAGACAAATTAAAATGGCACCACATGCCAGACAAATTTTTATGGGCTGCATCCTTTATCTTATTAATTGCTGTCCTGTCCTGGTGGATTCTTCTGCATGTCTCCAAACAATAGCCACTCTTCCTCATCAAAGCACACGAGAAAAAGCCCATCACAGCCACCCACTGTCCCAATGTGGATTTACCTTCATGCCTTTCGCAGCTGAGACCTGGTCTCCAAGGAGCTCCCCGCCTGTGTTTTACCCCTCCAGTGGTGAGGCCCAGGTGTCTCGCCTCCATCAGACGTCAGGTTAATTCAGCCAAGACTCTTGGACCACACGTGCCCCCTCATCAGTACGCTGGAGCACATTTACATTACAGCGCGCTCTCATTAGGGCAATGTAGACAGGGACATAGATAATGAGAGAGGGTGTAATGAAGGAACGCCTCTGCTCTCTAAAAGAATATAGGTAACAGGGTCAGGGCCAAAGCCATGTCATGTCTCAGAGGATATAACGGAAGGTCACGTGGGGACTGATCAGTGAGGGAATCCAAGTTCAAGTGCCCATGGTTTGTTTTGGCAGTGTTTGCTGTGTAGTAAAATCTGGAAAATCTTTCTTTGTCTTGGGTCATTATTCTATGGGTTTATAGTGCAGTATAAAGCTGTAGATATCAGCAAATTATTTAATATTAAATTATATGTACTCTACAGGATTTGAGAATACAAACACTAGGTTTGCCAACCGTTTAAAAGAATTTTCATCAACGTGACCTCACTTTTTATAGTGAAAATTGCATAAAGCAAAAGAAAAGAGCTATATTTAATACAATTTGCTAACATTCATGTGTTAATATTACAATTAGAATAAAAAATATTATACAACATAAAAAAGTTTGCATTTGTCTTTATCATACAAACACAATATAAATATATATATATATATATATATATATATATATATATATATATATATATATATATATATATATATATATATATATATATATATATATAGATAGATAGATAGATAGATAGATAGATAGATAGATAGATACTAGTTTGTAATAACCTCCTCTCTTGTAAGATAGGTGCTCCATTAGATTTTGGAGTGTGCTTGAGGATATTTGTGCTCATTCAGCCACAAGGACATTAGTATAATCATTTAGGTCTGCATGCTACTCAAGATCTTCCACTCCAAACCATGCAAATTATATTTTTCATGGAGTTGGCTTTGTGCATCTGGGCCTTATCCATCCATTAGAATTGTGTGCCTACTGTATAACATTGTGGAAAAAGTTTGGGGGGGATGGCTGCCTCTTAACTCTCTATTATTTGAATATATTTGGTCCACCTCCTAAACATTCATACATTCTCCTTTACATGTTTGTTATGCCAATGCCATATGTCATGCATGCAACCAAAAGGATTATCTAAGACCCTCTTTTCTTCTATCTTTCTGTTAATTCAGCTTTATAAAAGGATGCTTATAAAAGGATGCTTTTATAAAAGGGGGGAAAGGAGGAATTCTGGTATCAGCCATATGTATATTTACAGGATAATGAGCTTTGCATTATTTTCACATTAGAGAACCAATTGGCTAGCTAATTGTGCTAATTTACATGATAATTAAATGTCTTTTGATGAACCTAATTGAAGTAGTTCAGCAGTTGAAAATAACCTCAGGCCATATCTCGAGATTTAAATGAGCATGTCAAGAGGAACAAAGGAAAGGCTTGAAATTACTGGACAGCACCCTCAGGTTCATTAGGAATTTAATAAATAAGAAAAATATTACATATTTGATAACAGAAATTATATAGAATAATAATAACAGCAATAATAATAATAATAATAATAATAATAATAAAAAATTTGCATTTATTGCAAAATCCTTAAATTCCATTTTATTTAAATAAATATATAAAAATTTATTAAAAAGTATAAAAAAGTGTTTTCCCCCATTTATCTGTCAAGAATTTTTTTTTAATCGATTGTTAAAAATCACGTCTGAGTTGAGATAATGCTCCATTATTGTTCAAAATGGTATTGATGTTGGGGTGAATGTAGGCGTGTATGGGAGCTTCATAATAAGGCGTCAGTGAAGTGTGGTGAGTGTGAATAAAGAAGTGTGGCACAGATTGATGTGCATTGTGAGTAATATACGAGTGATGCTCTGGTCAGGCTGGATTGTGTGGGTGGAGGGAGGTTTTGAGGATGGCTGAAGCAGGTCTGTGGCCCGTGCTGGCCAGCTGTGTCCAGGTTGCATTTTGGCCCCTGGAGCAGCGGGATCAGGCCCTGACCCCAGCACTGTCCACAACTCAATACACCATTAGCCCCAGCAGCTGCTCTTACTGACCAGTGTTCTCACCCTCAAATTTGTCACTGCTCAATACCACGAGGGGTACAACAGAAAGCTGGTTTGAGTAATTGCTCTGCCAAAACCAAGAAGGTACAATAAAATCAGATCAAATCAGATGGAGCACAGATTTTATTAATGAGAAGCTTATACTAAAACTTCAAATAGTACATCGTAGCTTTTAATAACAAATAGAGATAAAGTTTTAATCCAATTTTCTACAATGATATAGAATACAGATTTTTTTTCCTATATAAAATGTGAATTATTCTGTGCAATAACCCTTAATTCTCTTATTTAACTTTTAATTTCCATCCTACATTAAAATATGTAAAAACTTACTTTTAAGTCCAATCCTACTTGGCAATAAAGCTCTTTCTGAAGTGTGGCATGGCAACTAGATACACATACAAGCTTTAGCACCACTTACATACTGTACTTAAAAAAGTATTGGAATTGCAAGAAGAGATCAAATGATGTGTATATACCTGTGCATGTGCCTTTTGAAGTATTTTTGAACATATATTCTCTTAAAGTAAATACCACTTCCCTAGTTCCAATAACTGCACCATGCTGGTGACCCACTTACAACACCAAACTTGCATTGGTCTTTAATGGTGCTTTTCCAGGCTTTTGCCACAGATTCGTTCAGTTGTTCACATCAGTTGAAATTCAGGGTTAACTGGGTTAAAGTCTGGTTTTAAAACTTTCTACATTTTCCTCTGATGATGTCTTTAGGTCAGATCATTGTCTTGTCTGCATGATGAAGTTGTTGGTCTTCCTATAGATTCCTTAATTAATTCTGCAGCTACCATCATTTGTGAGACTGTTCCAAAAGCAGCCATGCAAAGCCTAATCCATTACACTACCTTCACTGTACTTCACAGATGAGCTCATATGTCTTATATTTTGAGCAGATACTGTGTTCCTCCAAACTATGGCATTTCACTTTTATAGAGGTTAATCTTGGTACTGCTGATATGTGTGTTTCCCCTTGTGATATGGCTTTTGGTGTATCTGTATGCTAAATAGTAAGAACACAATATTATTTTCTCTGTTCTCTAGTCCATTTTGAAGTCTGGCTGTTTGTAAACCAGTTGTTTCTTTTTTAAGGCATTCCAGATTTTCCCAATTGGCAGTAAATTGGTATTCATGTTGACTTTATATTGAGTTTGCATTAAAAATCAGATATTCTAATGAGCTAATTTAGCTCACTAAGAGCCTATCTGGACAGATTTTAGCACTTCAAATGTAATATAATTATTTATATTATCATTTGAATTATTTAGAACTTTTAAAACTGCACATGACATTTACAGCACATTTACCAGAGCTTTTAAAAAGCAATGATTTAAAATGTATGAAAGGTTGATCTCAATGTAAGGTGACATTGAGGGTTTAATGACGCTGTCTCAGCATAAAAGAAAGAAGAGACAAGAGCAATCATTTTCATGATATGCTGCATTATTTACATGGTAACTGTTTTTTTTACAATATCTTTGTATTTTTAAAGGTATATGTTTAAAAAATACACAGGAATTTGATTGCCAGGTCATAACAAAAATGATTCTGATGGCATAAGGGCCTCATACTGTAAGTAAATGCCGATTTATTGGTATGTATATTGGTAAGTGCGCTTCCTTCCTTCTCTCTCTCTCTCTCTCTCTCTCTCTCTCTCTCTCTCTCTCTCTCTCTCTCTCTCTCTCTCTCTCTCTCTCTCTCTCTCTCAGACACTCTCTCACACACACAATCACATCTCAGCATTTGGGGTTTGACATACGCATTATATAATCATCCATGAATTTCCATTCAGTTTTTTTTCTCCTCTCATATCTAATATAGAGAACCTATATAGAAATAGCACAAGGTATGTCTGAGAAATGCTCTTAGTAACCACATTCAGGCGTTGCACATTAGAATGTGTTTAATGTAATCTCGTATGTTTTACCATGTTATAAAAAAAATGCTTACCCTCTATATCCAGGCAGCAAATAAGTAGAGACTGCTTTTTTCTTGCAATAGTGTATTATTTTTTCTAAAGAGCAAATATATAACTGTCAAACATATTAATCCATGAACTGAAAGGTTAGCTCATTACATGCTCAAAAAATCAAAGCAAAGCATTCATTGGCAGCCAATATACCGTAAGAAATGAGATGACAGTATGTTGTATGGTACATTTTTATTAAATAACAAATTAACTCTAAAAAATATCACTATAAAGAAGTATGAGTTTAAACTTATGGCTTCTCACACTGATCAAGATTTCAAATAAAAAAAAGTAAAAAAAAAAATTCTCAAATATCTATCTATCTATCTATCTATCTATCTATCTATCTATCTATCTATCTATCTATCTATCTATCTATCTATCTATCTATCTATAGTAGATATCTATACGTAATATATATATATATAAAAGTTTTTTTTATATATATATATATATATATATATATATATATATATATATATATATATATATATATATATATATATATATATACAGTGGCAAGAAAAAGTATGTGAACCTTTCTGGAATTTCGTGGTTTTCTGAATAACATTTGTCATAAAATGTTATCTGATCTTAATCTAATTCATTGGTATTGACAAACACAATGTGTCTAAAAATAATAACACCAAAAAAAATCCAATCTTTCTTGTCTTTATTGAACACAATCATTCAACATTCAAAATGGCAGTGGAAAAAGTAAGTGAAACCTTAGAATTAATAACTGGTTGACCCCCCCTGGCAGCAATAACCTCAACCAGGCGCTTCCTGTAGCTGTGGATCAGGAGGAATTTTAGCCCATTCTTCCTGGCAGAACTGCTTTAGCTCTGTCATATTCTTTGGACGTCTCATGTGTATGGCCCTCTTCAAGTCAATCCATAGCATCTCTATTGGGTTGAGGTCTGGGCTCTGACTTGGCCACTCCAAAAGGCGGATTTTGTTTTTCTGAAGCCATTCTGAAGAATTGTCTGATATACTTGGGAATTCATCTTCCCCTTCAATGATTGCAAGCTGGCCAGGCCCTGATGCAGCAAAGCAGGCCCAAATCATGATGCTTCCTCCACCATACTTTACAGTTGGGATGATGTTTTCATGACGATATGCCGTGCCCTTTCTACGCCAGATGTAGTGCTGTGTGTTTTTTCCAAATAGTTCAATCTTAGTTTCATCAGTCCACAAAACATTTTGCCAATACCGCTGTGGAGTGTCAATGTGCTCTTTTGCAAACTTAAGGCGTGCAGCAATGTTCTTTTTAGTAAGCAGCGGCTTCCTTCGCGGTGTCCTGCCGTGGATACCCTGCTTGTTCAGTGTTTTACGTATTGTAGACTCATGAACAGATATGTTAGCAAGTTCCAATGATGCCTTCAAATCTTTGGCTGTCATTCGGGGTTGTTTCTTTACCTCATTGATGAGTGTTCGTTGTGCTCTTGGTGTCATTTTGACGGGGCGCCCACTTCTAGGTAGAGTAGCAACAGTCCAAAATTGTTTCCATTTGTAGATTGTTTGCCGAACTGTAGACTGGTGAATTTCTAAAGTCTTTGAAATAACTTTGTAACCCTCGCCAGCTTCATGTAAATCAACAATTCTTGATCGTAGGTCCTCTGAAAGCTCTTTTTGGCGAGGCATGGCTCACATAATCATGTTCTTCTTGTGCAGAGCAAACTCCAAAGGTTTGAGGGGTTTTTATCAGTCAAAGTAGCTGTAGTCCACACCTCCAAACGTATTATCTTAACAAGACTCCAGGTGTGATAAAACCAATTAGCTCCAATTAGCTTTTTTGAGGTCATTAACTCAAGGTTTCACTTACTTTTTCCACTGCCATTTTGAATGTTGAATGATTGTGTTCAATAAAGACAAGAAAGATCGGATTTTTTTGGTGTTATTATTTTTAGACACATTGTGTTTGTCAATACCAATGAATTAGATGAAGATCAGATAACATTTTATGACAAATTTATTCAGAAAACCATGAAATTCCAAAAAGGTTCACATACTTTTTCTTGCCACTATATATATATATATATATATATATATATATATATATATATAGATATATAATATATGTGACCGAAATGTATAAACACATCCCCTCAATTCCTGTCTCTCTAAAACGTAGCATGGTTATTCATTCAGCCGCCACCTTTCAACTACCTCGTAATGAGTGGGATCGGTGTGTGGAAATTGGCCCACTTGCTGTCGCTTCACTTCGTATGCTGCTGATTGATAACCGCAATAAAGGCCGGAACTGCTTCATGGTGAGTTTGCATCTGTGTGCCTGCATAGAGTCCGTTGGGACTGATTCAAGATACATGTCACACTCTGCTAATAGTGAGCGATAAAAGTCGTGCTTAAAGTTTTCCGAAACTGACGAGATGGCAATGAGGCAGTAAAGCTTATGATAGGCTCCCAGATGAGCTGTGACTTCAGGTTGTCAGTTTAGGCGGTGTCAGTTGCAGAGAGAAGATAGAGGTTAAAAGAGATGCCATATTTAACCCAACCATCTGGGGAAAAAATGTCTTATTAAAAACCCTCACTAATGAATCAAGCGCGTTTGCAGGCGGACCTGCTTGTCAGCGCTAAACTGTGTGGAGTTCACGGGGTTTTGTCCTGGGCAGAAGTCCTGTAGCATGACATTTTCCTGCAGGGTTAAAGGTCTCCAGCCAAATGTCAGTGCGCTAGGGAGTGGGCAGATGGCCAGCAGCTCTTTCTAGCCAGGATTTCTGTTTAAATCAGACTGACAGGTAACCTTATATCAAAGTGCTTCATTTGGGCCGATCCAGAGTTTATATTGGAAAGATGTAACATTTTCTTAGCAAGTCTTGCTAAGTGTTTAGTCTTAGAAAATAAGTGTTTTGTTTCACTTTTAAGAATTTCGGTAAATAAAATTTACACACATTTAATTGGTTTCAGGCCAGTAATGGACATTTCATCACCCTAACCAGCCACCCGTACTGCACCTCGCAGCATGAGAATGTCTAGCACTGCTGGACTGGTTCCACCTTCGCTCAAGGTAAGAGGCAAGATAAGCTCAAGGCTCTTCTCTGTTCTGGCACTGTGGTGGTGGAATAAACTTCCACCTGGAAGTCTGAACAGCAGAGTCACTGGCTATCTTCAAGACCCCTATCTCTTCCAGCAACACCTAACCTAACACTTCATCCTACTCACTGTCCAAAAAAAAACCACCTCAACTGATAAGGGCGTCTGCTAAATGCTGTAAATATAAATGCACTGAAAATCTTACTGAGTCTTGAAGTTTGTGCTTTGATCGTATCAGGTCACCTTGATATAACTTATTTTTCCTTGCTTAGTGAAGAATGGACGAGCGGTTAATAGGCCGTTAAAGAAAGTGAAATGGATGACGAAATTGACGGAGAGGCATCGAGTTCGGTGTGTAAGGAGGCACCCCTGCTGTGAGTCCAATTAAAAGGCATTTGGAACAGAGGGGCTTCTGAGTAGCGCGGCAGAGCTTTACTTCTATCCGTTTCTTTATTTCACGCTGAGCACCATCCAATACCTCATAGCACATTCTCTTCTCCTCTCCTCTCCCCTCCTCTCTTCTCCCACAGTAAACATACCCACGTTATAATTTGCCGATTACGGTTTTGCCACATGAGTTTATATCCACAGTAATCTTGTCTGTAATTACATTGTAATTACATTTTACGGTCTCCCAGGCGTAGAGTGGTGTTACTAACTCCCTCTCAGGGCCTGAAGGACCTATTTCCTATTCGACTAAAGGTCAGGATGCTCTTCTGTGTCCCTATCTATTCACTGAACCCCTAATCCTTCCATTCAGACTTTGAAAAGATCAGATTGCATCAATCACTTGCTCCATCTTGTGTTGACACATAAGTAAATGTTAATATGTTTTTGTTTTTGTCAGTAGGACAGAGCTGTTGGTGTTGTGACTTCTTGAAATTCATCAAGATTTGTTTGAACAAGATTAGACATTGAACTAGAATATCTTTATTTGTCTTCCTCTTTTGTGTGGGTTCTTGGTGTGGGAGAAAATGCTCCGTAACTGTGTGTGAAACTCAAACGCACACTCCTTTCAATTCATACACACCTTCAGCACCAACCATATTAAATTATAATCATATTACACTGTTTACATGAGATTGCTGCCCTTGCTGTTTCTGCTTAGCATTGTTTTTGTTTACTAATATGTTTATAATTTTATTTTGCATATTGTACTGTATAATGTATTATACAGTAGGTTTATTGGTCAGCACTTATATATGTATATGTCCCAAACTGTCTAATATTACACTGTGTTTTGTCTTGCACTTTTTACATTAGGCTGCACACAATGCACTTTATGCGGATGGGACAACTCACTTCAGAGTTTATCTCTATGCTCTGTTATGTAACTCTATGATGTTTTATATAGCACCCGGGTTCTGGAGAAATGTTGTCTCATTTCACTGTGAACTGCGTCAGCTATATATGCTCGAAAAGGACAATAAATGTTTCTTGACTTGACTTGACTTATATGTGTGTGTGGGTGTGCAAGAGAGGCACCGCTATTCACTGGTTTAAAAATTGACTGGTTTAAAAATACATTCACAGATACAGCATTGATGAATTCTATTCAACCCATGTAATGAAGCCCTCTATGATTTTTTCCCTTTTCCCACTTCTCCGTCTGGCTAATAAGATAGTTAACTTTTAGCATACTCTAGTGAGTTGCACTGTAACCCGGGACACTTAACCCCTTGCCCTGCTGCGCACGTCCTCTTGTGTCAGACTTCTTCTCAAATCTTGTTCAAAGCCAATTAATCACAGTTAATATAATTTCCCATTGTTTCTGCAAGACTCTCGCAAGGTCAGAGGATTCCTTCTCTAGGTTGTGGAACTCCCTCCCCAGTGCTGGTATGCCTTTCATTAGCATCAGACCTTCATTAGCGCTGTTAAATTCTAGGGTACTAGAGGAAGCTTGTCTTTGTTCCCAAAAAATTCCCTCCCCCTATATATTGCACGGGCTGCTCGTCCATCAAGCTGTCATGGCGCATGGCTCTTGGGGACCAAGCCATAGCAGTCCATACATATTCATCCAGCCAACACCCCACAAGCCCCTAAAGCAGGACAAATGTGGCCCAGGTAAGGTGGCCGTTGGCATGCAATCCCCCCCCCACCACCACCAATATTAATGCACTAATAAAGAGACAGCAGATTTCTCCTCATTGATATATCCCACAGGACAAGAAGGATAATTAAAGGCCTCATGCTGTATATGAATACCAATCACTCACTTCCACAATGGACACGGACATGCAAAATGACATAAGAAATGTGACAGCACCTCAGGATAAAAATAATATCGTCACAGAACTCATTCCTGTGTTATGCAAATGTAAATGTAGCTATGTGTATGTGAAAGCAACGTCCAAGGTGGAAACAATGCTGACACTTTTATTTATTTATTTATTTGACATATTTTTTTTTTTTTTAGAAAACTTTTTAGGGACGTCTAGACAAGGCAACTTAAAAGCAAATCCTTTTTAACGTTACATACGCTCCTCTCCATTTTAAGACCACTTCAAATGTACTTTCTGCAGTGGGGTGTATATACACTATATATATTTAACCACAGTGCCTAGTGAAGGCTACACTTCAATACATGATTTATTCCAAACTTGATTCAGTATACAAAATCTGTCTGAACAAGTATTGTTAAATAGTAGAGGAAAAAGCGAATGAAATGACTAAATTGAACTACTACTAATATGTTTGTTGTTGACAAGAACAGAAATAATAGTAATAAAAAAACAAGATATTTAGACTATGTATGTGTAGAGTACTCTTAAGCAGATGATTATTCAAAAGCATCTTTGCATTCCATCACTTTTAATAGGACATTAATAAGTGTTGACGAGAATGTGATAATTAGGCAAATGAAAAGTTTCATGCGTAATTACAAGCCCTGCTCATTATATTAGGAAGTGAGGGTGAGTTGGCTTTTTGTGTTTGGAATAAGAGAGCTCTCAGGGGAGTCGGGCACACTCTGGTCATCTACTTACACAATAATCAGCTTGTCAGATAGAGAGGGAGAGACAGAGAGAGAGAGATAGAGAGAGAGAATTTTATTATTAAACCTGACTTATATACAGATACGCTGTAGGCACTGCTCTTGCTTTTAACCTCTAAGTGCCATTTATTATCATATGCCGTTTTAACAGTGATTTGTGTTTCCTTATTCTGTAGTGAAGTTCCAATGGTTTCTGTGAGTTTATATGGATCTTGGTGGAAACCTCTATCCAATGGCAAACTGTGGTTAAAAAAAACACATTTGAATTTTGACCTTGACCTGTCTGCGTCCACATTACGAGTAGTTACATTTTTGAAAAGGTGTCCGTCAGGTTATGGCATAAGCTACGGCATAGAGTAACTTCGACGCAGGAGTATAAATCGGTCTTTAGTTGACTTTGACTGTCAGCATGAATTGTAGCATTGAACTGCTGCCACAAAATTGCCCTGATTAGATAACGAATGTTCCTAGTAAAGTCAACAGTGAATTTAAACTCTAAATATTATATCATACAAGGACATTCACCTTGCATGGAGTCCTTGTCTTTGTAAAACATTCATCATCTCCCCTGGTTCAGTTTCTTGGCAGATATGATTGACTCCTCCTTTAATATGTCCCAGTACATCACTCTATTCAAGTTTCCTTCGAGGAAAAGCAATGCCCCTTTCCAGAGAAAAAGACTCAACTTTTCTTGCTTTCATCTTCATACTACACTGTGGGTATGGTGTTCTCGAGATCAAATGTGCAGCCATTTTTTCTCTAAAAACAATACGTTTATTTCAATCCTAGGACTTCTTGTTCTATGGAGAAGGTCATTACTGTAACATTTCCGCATTTTAATTTTTTTAAAAACAAAATATATTTTTAATGATATTTGTTTATATTTATTAATGCTTTTTATGGTTCATGCAAGTTCCTGAATACTTTCATCTCTCAACTGTACTGTATACTGGAAGATTATTGTGAAACTTACTGTGGTGCTGTCTTAGCCTGGCCATCTGAGCGAAATTCAAAGATCAAAAAAAAAAAAAGTTACGATGCTGCCATTTCCTCTGTGCATCATTAGCTATGTTCCCTGGCCAAGCATCTTAATGACTTTAGAGAGAGAGATCTGAAAGAAAGGTGAAGGCAGATTCCAGGTCAACTCAGCAAGACATAAAGTGTAATGCACCTTCTCTTTCATTTATTTAACTAATAAAGGAGCTTCTTCTTTTCTAATGACCACCTTACCCTTAGAATGAGGTATTAAGGGACAAGTATGGGGTGAAGGGGGCCTGCTGTTAAACTGGCTCTCTTCTCTCTTCGTTTAAAGAGGCTTAAGAAGGGCAGTCAAATGGCAATCCAAGGAAAAGAGCATGACAATATTTACATGTTATTGCTGCATGTGGAACTGTTATAGGTTTAGTTTACGTCATACAAAAAGAGTTAGATTATGTTTTTTTTTTAAATCTAATGTTTATTTTGGAAAGTTGAAAAATGTTTTTTTTTAATTACTATCCCTTTATAATGATATTACAATTTGATATGAAATTTCAATATGTCAAAACTGAAGTTACACAGAGGACATATTTGATCATGTTTTCTGTTTAGCTTTCTTTATTACCGTTTTATGAAAGTTCCTGACACATTGGATGAAAACCATATGGGTTAAAACACACATATCATTTGTTAATATCACTGGAGGGTTCGTTATCGTCTGAGACTTCTAATTTTCCAGAGCCTGATCTCTATGGACACTGTTAACCAAGCGAGTCTCTATTTGGCATTGGCATGGGGGGAGACCCTCAAAAAATGAACAAAATAAATTGAGAAGGAAAGGCAGACAATGAGGCCAGCTCATTGTGCAGTCTGTTAATCATTGTCCTGCCCCTCTGGCTTCAATAAAAGGAGAATAAAAGAGAATAAAAGAACAATTTGGGTTGCCCCAGCTGTGAATACCCAGCCTATCAGCCACACAATGACTGAGTGACTGCTGCCGTAATTCAGCGTGTGATCTCGGAAACGCCCCTGTTCTCTCTCCATCTTTGTTTAAGTTGACTCTTGGCCGAGCATCCGTCACATGGCCAGATGGGGAAATCCATAATGCAGAATAAGGATGACTGAAACCCCCACTTGCTCCCTCCTTCTTTCTAGTTACCCCATTCTGGCTTCACAAACTGGCCCATTACAGACCAATAGGGGCTCCCTTTCGGCTAATTAAGCGCAGCTTTGCTTGTGCCAGGCGCAATGGGTTAGCGACCCCCAATAAGCTCGAGCACCTGGGGATGCTACCTGTTACTCAGCCGAGTCATCAGCCCTGAGGAGGGGCTCAGCTGCTAAGGGACAGCCCTGGCTAAGCCTGGCTGGTGATGCATGGTGCCTGTATCTGATTTGTCTACACTGTCTTAACAGACATTGTGGGAGGTTTGATGTCTTTGTATTTGGACAAACATTTTGTCCTGTGATGCTGGTGCCTTTGTTTGCTTAATGTGGGTCTTTGTATAGGCATCTTCATTTACTTTGATTGTTGATTTGGTCATATACTGGCATTGTCAATGTCATTCTGCAATAATGATTAATAATGATAATAATGATTAATAATGATAAGATTTACTCATATATT
The DNA here is from genome assembly GCA_030449085.1 of Kryptopterus vitreolus. NCBI lineage: Eukaryota > Metazoa > Chordata > Actinopteri > Siluriformes > Siluridae > Kryptopterus > Kryptopterus vitreolus. Next base: position 6,459,633 of record JACRUU010000009.1, on the reverse strand, counting down.
CTTCACATTTGACTTCTGAAATATTATTCTTATACGTGTGTGCCATCCTGATGTACTTTGCTCATGACTGCCAATTGTCTGTAAGGTGTGCTGTCAATATTTGAAAGACAATGGATCAGAATCAAAGACCTAAAGAACTGACAAACAGTCAATGCAGCATTGTAATAGAGAAAATAGCTTTTTAAGTAGTGCCACTCAATAGTAAAAACCTATACTGGTGTCAGGTCAGTCTGAGAATGAGCTAGGATTCTTTTCTGAGGGACTTGGCCAGTCTCACATTGATTTTCCCCAAGGTTAAATGACCTGCAGACCATGTCTGTGTGTTTCTGCAAGTTGCTGAATGTCACGTCCTCTTGAACAAAGCTGATCATGCAACTCTTCTTCTCCTATTCTCAAATGGCAGTGCCAGCAAATAATTCATCTCTCTGTAACAATCAATACAGAGCACTCTTCCGTCGCCTCGATATCTCTTTGTGCTGTTGATTGAGACGAACCCTGCTCTAGTCAGGTCCAGACACTCTGATTGCTGGAAAGTGCATCTCCAAAAAAGCCATAGCAATGTGCTATGAGATTCAAGGGGGTTAAGAGGCTTGTCGCTCGAAACTCACTGAGATGAGCAGAGTCCCTGTGTATGTGTACACATACATGTATAACACACAGTTTGTGTGCGCTTTTAAAATTCACCACCCTGTTTTTGTAATGCTCTATGCATATCTAACATATTTCAATAATTGCTTTGCAAATTTTTGCAGATTAGATGTTTATTTAAAAAAATGAATCTGGGTCTAAAATAATGCATGAAAATGCAAATATCTGAAGGGAAGGAATGGTGGAGGCATGCGTATAGAGTTAATATGCGTGAGGTCGTGACTAATTGTGGCTTTGTTATGCGATTACACTGTGTTTGCTCTGGCTTTATGGAAAGTTGACCAAAGCTGGGGGGGGTTTGTTTGACTTTGTAGCCCTGGGCCTCAAGTGTATCCCCGATCTCCAGAGGCTGGTTAGTCCCTTGGTACCCCAACATATTGCCCCTGTCACCTTGGCCTGCCTCCCCAATTTCCTGTCCTAAAAGAGGAATTAGTTTGTGGACATATCAGCATTAGTGGGCATAATTGGAAAGTTGTTCTATGTTGTTTACGTTGTCTCTCAAATTGGCAGGGTGTCAATGATTGAAGCAGTGTGACTTCCTTGCTCAAAAGTAAAAATGTTGCTTTTGGGACGTCTCCCATGGCATCTATATGGGGAGCTGATCAAGCCATAAAGCTCAAATTATGCGACTTGGCATATGGACAGTGCAGCCTAATGACAAAAAAAGACCAAATGCTTAAGAAGTAAAGGTCAAATTCAGTTTGTGACAGTGCCAATAGAAGCCCAATTACAGGAAGAGCTTTACCCCACTGGAAACTCTAGATCCAGCTGTGGGAGCGCGACTCTGCACCTGCACAGCCTGCTGGCATGAAGACACACACACGAACACAGCAGACATATACACACCTGCACTCTGGCACCCTGAGACAACGAGCCTGTCTTTCAACTACAAGCTGCTGTCCATGAACAGACACACATACAGATACAGACACTGTATTTATGACACACTTCCAGGCTCCATGGGGACACTTGGGACAGCAGCATCGCATCACAGTGCCATGGCTGTGGCAGAAGGCCCTAGCACAGCTTGGTATGCTGGCAATGATCGGTCGGATCTCAGCTGCGGGTCTTTTGAGATTTACTCTCCTTATTACCACATGCCAAACACAGCAATCCCTACATATGGCACCATGTCCAGAGTGGCATGTGCGTGTGTTTGTGTGTGTGTGTGCATATGTAAATGTGTTTATGTTGGCTTCCTGCTTGTGTGCTAACATATCAATATCGTTCCGCTCTTAAATCCTTGAGTATGTGAAACAGATTTAAAACAAACCCCAAAAGAGGTTATGTATAGAGTGTTTCACTTTCACTGTCAGAGGCAGAGACTCGCAGCTTAGAGCAAAGTTCAGTGCAATCAATCTCTCACAATAAACCACAAATTACTAACTCTGGTGGCTCCATTATGGAGAATCACTCAAACACTTGTAAAATAAAGCAAGACCTTTCAACAATAGTTTTGCAGCGAAGTTTACTGACAGAGGACTTTGTCAATTAATTGAGTCAAACTAATTGTTGTGGTTTCAGTGACAAAGTGGTGGCGGTGCAGTGATGAAAGTTCAATTTGGATCGTCTGACTGATAATGGGAAAGCACTCGGGTGTCGTATCAGTATGCCTTTTTGATACCCTTGATGCGAGACTACTATTCAAAGTTGTTCGAGAGAAGATTGAGAGTAAACTGGCACACTGACTACATGGTTTGGGGTTTTCAGGTTCATAAATGACCTCAGTATGGGATTTGTCATGCTTCATCATTCAAGCTCTATTAATATGTACCTTATGGTGCTGTACCAGACCTTTTATAGACTTCTGTCTTGGTTGTAACATATATTATAGCAGCATGGTACACATACGTATAAAAGACATACAATATATAAATCGGGGCAGAGAATGCTAAGTAGGCGTAGCAGCACAGATGCGTATGGATATAAACTGGTGCAATTATCTTTAGATTGTAAACTGCACAACATATTACGAGAAGCAAGATCAGTAGTACAAGTGCCTTGAAGCTGCATAATAGCATTTCCTTCAAAATGATACTGCCATTTTTAAACACGTGTGTAACTTAAGTAACCATGGCGGGGTGGAAACGGGTCTTCATTCGATTCACAACAGGAAAAGGAATACACTTATGGCTTGTAATTATTGAATCAAGAGCTTTCTTCCTGCCGAATTATAGTGCCGTATCAGGGACTTATTTGCCACTGGAGAACAATTTCCCCATTTCACCCGGGACTGCATTACTGTAACAAGATCATAATATACTGCAAGCCGGTGACTTTTTTATGTTGACTTCTTTTATTATTCCTGCACCATTCCCCAGATTGATTGCTATTGTTTGCTATTAAAAATTAGTCCGACACACCACTGGCTGATTTTATATTTCAAGCTTTACCTTCCAATATCAACCTCAACGTGTCATTACAGAGTCCCCTGAGTCCCGTGATGAAGGCACTTTTGAAGTTGTTTTATTATGTAGGGGATCACAAATAAACTAGTATTGACTCACTGCAGTTGAAGTGCTAGCTACTGGCTAGAAATACATTGCTGCACTTGTATCTTTGCTTCAGTTATCCTTAAATCTCATCAGAATGTCACCATCATTAAATGGCAATTCATTTGATGTTAATCATTCCATTTAATGCGGATATGACAGCTCATGATGAAGTAATGCTATATTCTGTATATCCTGCATATCATACTGCATCTTTGCACAAAATTATCACGTTAAATAACTGCATTAGGTGCTTATAACAGTTATGTTGCTATTTCCTGTCAGTTCACGTTAACGTTTCCAGGTGAAAAAATAAAAACACCCTTTTATTTGAAGGATCCTTAGGTTTTCGAACCTCTGCATAATTGCACAGAAAGCGAGTGTTGGCATGGTTGAGTCATGAATACAAAACATCAGTAGTGGAGGAGGGCAGAAACTTCCTTTCCAAGAGCAAGCACGCTCGCCGGGGGTCGTCACGCTAACTTTGTAGCTGTAACGCATCTCTTTGTCCCCGAATGAGCAGGGGAAGGGCCACACTAATGAGAATCACACCGAGTGTGTCAACTGACATACACAGAGCACATGGGACCAGCTCCGCCAACCTGGACACACACATACAAGCACAACACAGACATACACACACACACACACACACACACACACACACACACACACACACATGCACACAAGCACATTCACATGCATACAGATGAATAGATTGCTAAGCTGACCTGTTGTGAAGCCTGGACTTCCTGATAAAGGAATTAAACCTCACACATATGGGGATATACAGTAGTGCAACGTGGAAGGAAATAATTTCATTTCTAGTATGTGATGTTTGAAAGAGATTTGTTGTTTTGAATTGTATTTGCTCTGGCGGGCGGGTGGCGGGCGGGGGGGGGGGGGGTGGGGCGGGGTAGGGGGGTTGCTTATTCTAAGACAAATGACTTTAGATACGAAGGAAAAAAGAATGCTGACGGTGACAAATACGGCAGACAAAAGAAAGCCTAATGCAGCTTTATGAACCCATCACAAAAGAGACCACGTTCATTAAAGTTTCATCTTGTCAAAGGGAGTTCGAACTAAAAAGAATATGAACTGATATTGTGCTTTTTGATATATGAGATAGTATTGAGTGAGGAAAATGCTTTTGACGCTCCAATCAGTTTCCCTGAAATGAAAAAAAAAAAAATGACATAACGTGGCAGTAATTAACACATCATACAAAGAAGGAGGAGTAGATGCTGTCTCATGTTTGTATTTGTGTGCGAGTGTGTGTGTGTGTGTGTGTGTGTGTGTGTGTGTGCATGATTATCAGTCCGCTACAGTGAACAGTTTCAAACACTCATGTATATCTATCTTTTAAGCTAGTATAGGACAGTGATAGTGTATTCTGCTGTTTCTTTACACCTCAAGGGATGATTATTAATCCAATAATTAAACATTTATTGCCAGATGCACCTGCTCCTCGAGAGGCTTCTACTCTTCTCTCTCTCTCTCTCTCTCTCTCTCTCTCTTTACTGAGCCCTCCACCCCAGGGACTTGATCAGAGGAAGCCAGAGGACTGAGAGAGAGAGAGAGTAACAGAGGGGAGGGATGAGAGAAAGGGAGGGAGGTATAGAGAGAGCGAGAAAGAGAGTGAGAAGGAGGGGTGGGGAAAAAAAGAGCAGTGATTCAGAAGGGTCATCAGATAGCAGGATTCTTTCACACCGGCGAGGTGTTATTGTGCGGGAGGACAAAACGTGTGGAGTTATGTGAGTCCAGAACAAAAGAAACCACCGGAAGGAGGATGAGGCTGTCACGTTCCACCAGAGGACAAGAATAGAAAAGTGAAAGAGGGACTGTGCCCCCCTAGAGGGAGACACTTTATTTAAGATCATACAGCAAAACTTTTTTTCTACGTTTCTTTTATTTCTTTCTCTTTTTTTTGGGAGTTTTCTCATTTTCATCCTTTTTTTTTAATCATCCTGTGGAAGAAAAAGAAACGTATTTTTCTACAACAGTCGACTTTCAACAGCAAAGTTTCATACACACCTGAGCAACTGATCAAGAGGAAGCCTGGGATAGAGGGACCCCGTGTCCTCCTGCAGCTGGAGCCAAGATGCTGCGCTACCTGATCAAGACACTGCTCCAGATGAACCTGTTCACAGACACAATGCGTGACTCCAACGGTACAGACCTCTTCTACAACCTCTCCAGTCCCACCTTCAACAGCTCGCTGCTTGACTGGGCTAACTTCACCAGCTTCAACGGTTAGTACACACACTACACATGATGTCTATCATCAGGAAAAGTTACAAACGCAGGAATACGTAATATGTGGAAGTAAAGGGTCGGCAGAAAGGATTATTGACAAGGAAGTCTTACCTGTTATTTTTGCTAAGTTTTACTGGTATAAGTACATGGTATACTTGTAATGATGAGTATATTTGATATATATAAACTCTATGGACGAGAGCAGTTGAGTCTTGCAGTCTATAAATATAATATATAACACAAAAAGAATAGAAAATGTGTATTATTTTTCTAATTTCCCTTAAAGTTTCTAATTCACGAACAAAATTTAGGAAATTTAGAAACAAAATGCTTGTGTGTGTATATATGTGTGTGTGTGTGTGTGTGTGTGTGTGTGTGTGTGTGTGTGTGTGTGTGTGTGTGTGTGTGTGTGTGTGTGCGTGGGTGTGTGTGCATGTGTGTATACGCTCAAGTCAGCCGGTACTTAAACAGTGTGAGTAATGGGATGCTCCTGCCGTGTATTCATCCTCAGATGGTGTAATGATAAAGCAGTGTGTTGTGTGTGTGTGTGTGTATGTGTGTGTGTGTGTGTGTGTGTGTGTGTGTGTGTAGGTGTTTGTGGCTATGAGTGAGGGTGTGTGTAGTTAATTAATAATAAGAGTTTAGTTCAACCTGATTTCCTTGTGTGCTGACTGTTTAAATAATTACCACATGGTTCCACAAACACAAATGGCCCCCACAACATACAAGACCATATGATGACTCTATATTTGATTGATGGGCTATAATGAGCCTCTTATACTGTATAATGTGATAATTGTTTAAGTTGGTCATTGTCTCGTGTTTTCTTTTCTTCTATTTGGTCTGAATACCTTTTCTGTCTTTTTTTTGTTATTTCCTGTAGTATTATATATTCCACTCCTCCGTAGCTTCACTGCAGGTGAAGGGTTGTGTATCTGAGGGAGTGAAAAAGAAAGAGAGAGAGAGAGAGAGAGAGACAGAGAGAGAGAGAGCTTGTATGAACCACATTTGCTATTAAAATGCAGCTCGGATAAGCGGCTTATCTCCAAGGTGTTCTGAATATTGATAATATGAAGTAATAGTGTGAGCTCCTGTTGTTTCTTATACCATATACTTAAAGGATACAAATATCACACGTACACACACACACACACACACACACACAAACACACACACACACATACACACACACAAACAGTGCTCAAAGCACCATGTCTGTTTCCACTGATTGGTAGTGAAGGATAATTCTGTCTCATGCTGTGTTTGTGTTGTACACAAAGTCTTTGCTCTTGCTTCTCTGTGATTTGCATGAATTTGTCACACAAATGTCTATATGCTCTCTTGACATGCATGCTCTGAATATATCACAAATGCTAATGAGGTGCTGTCACATTCTGTGACATGTAATTACCATGTCTGCACACACACACACACACACACACACACACACACACACACACACACACACACACACACACACACATACACAGAGAGTTGTATGACCACTGTCGTCACCACAGTGTGCCACTAATAGAGCCACAGATCAGGGATCAGGAGCATTCTATCTATCTATCTATCTATCTATCTATCTATCTATCTATCTATCTATCTATCTATCTATCTATCTATCTATCTATCTATCTATCTATCTGTCTGTCTGTCTGTCTGTCTGTCTGTCTGTCTGTCTGTCTGTCTGTCTGTCTGTCTGTCTGTCTGTCTGTCTGTCTGAATATCTAAATATATTAAAGTAAATAATAAAGGCTAGAAAAAGGAAGATATGACAGAATTAATACAAAAAAATGAATACTCCAATCTCAGATGCTTTCAGATATTTACTTTGTCTCATGAAGTTGTCACAAAAAATGAATATATAGCTTTTCTAAAAAATAAAAAAGGCAAGTTGGGCAAGTATTATATTCTTGATAAAGTGCTTAGTGTTGTCTAATTATAGATAATGGACAACAGTGTTAAAATCAATTATATTATGAGTATTATAATGGATTCTAATGAATAAAACAGTTGAAAGGAAAACAATTATGTGTTCATGGTAAGTAGGGAAGCTGCTCAGGTACCAGTAAATCTTTTTCCAGGCTCTAAAATAGAAGCGTAGAGCAGCAGGAGTTTGCGTGTGTAGAGAATAGTGCAGTGTGTATGTGTGTGTTTGTGTGTGTGTATGTGTGTGTAAGGTGCTGAGCACTATATTCTGACATTGTCCAGGTTTTTCTTCTTAAAACCTTGTGCCTTGGGCTTTTGCTTCTCTCCTTGGTTTTCTGTATCCTTCTCTCTCGCTGTTGTCATTGTTTAGTGACTCTTTGCTCCCTGCCTCTGCCTGCTGTTGTCTCCTCTGCTGTCTCTCGTGTGACTTTATATTGCCTTCCTATTTCTGTCTCCCAAGAACTATTCCTTTTCTTCTGACTCTCTCTCTCTCTCTCTCTCTCTCCCTCTCGTTTTCTTCCCATCTCTGTAATTCAGTCCCACCCTTGCTCCCTCTCCTTATTTCTGTTTTTCTGCCTTATGAAGTTTGTAACATCTTGTCTATTTAGCTCAATCCATAACACCCAGTCTCAGTCATTGACATCTTTATTTTCAGCACCGTATGAGCTTGATTCAGTCTGCCGGAGCTAATTGAAGGTGGAGAAAATCAATATTGTCCAATAACTAAAGCAGGGAATTGTAGTGAATTTGCACAGACATGGACCACAACACTCTTATGGGGATCATGCAGTTGATCTTTAGTTTCTTGCCGTGTCTCATTTCCGCATGCCCATCTTCATAAAGCAGCTGAGGGTAATTGTGAGGAAATTCCATTTGTTTGGCTGAAATGGGATGGTTGGCATTTTTTAAGACAGCCGAAGAATTTCCCCTTCGTAGCTAAAACTCTGGTCATGCTGGACCTTAGACTCAAACATATTGAATTTCTTTGGGTTGAACAGGCTATTATGACTCTAAATTGTTTTATCACACTGTACCACATATCGCCCTTTGGAAAGCTCGGCACACGGTGATCCTATATCTTCTAATGTGCAGAGACTGAAAGCCTCACGCCATTCAACTTTCATGTGTGTGGTCTGTCTGTGTACGGAACTGTAATTGACTCGGATCTAGAAAATCAAATTTGCGGAGAATGCCATGACAGCTTATTTTCTGTGACTAATGTGACAGTGAATATGAATTCATGAATTTACAATGAATAGTAACAATAAATTACTTTAGTCACGTGCACCCCAGCCACCCACCTGGGTTCACACGTGGCTTTTCGTGTTTATGCATGTGCGTACTTCTAAATAAGATATCCGTATAAATGACACAATGAAAAACCTATATCCTAGTGTATTGTGGAATCATCTACTCATCTACTCATCTATTATCATTACATATATATATATATATATATATATATATATATATATATATATATATATATATATATATATATATATATATATACATTTAATCATTGAATCATTGCACAATTTACAACAATGTTGATTACTTTTAAATAAATAGGCAGCTCAGTACAGTAATGTACCCCCACTTTTGGTTGTTTTCCTGCTAATTAATCCCTCACTCAGTGGGGCCTAATCCTGTGTCCTCTAATTGGTAATGCTGTTGTTGGGTACAATGGGACATTGTTCTAATCCCGCAGTGATAATGGGGGTGTTAGTGTGCTCTCAGGGTTCAACTGGGCTACTGCCTCATCATTACTACATCCTCACAGGCTGTTTGGCTCCCTATTGGTTTCAATACCTGAAGTGATGTCAGATTTGCTTAACAAACTGCTTAACATAATTAATAAATTAGCAGTTAAAAGGGACAGTAATAAAGTTTATGGTATTTTTTTTTTGCTTTCAATCTGTTGCTTCTATATTATGATGTGCAATTAGTACTAAAGTACATATTATGCATAGGTATGAGTGCCAAGGTATAATAATTCAGTGATCTATATCTATATCTATATATATCTATCTATCTATATATATATATATATATATATATATATATATAGATATATATATAAATATATAGTATAAAGATATGATGCTTTTGTGATCCTCTGCTCTCTAAAGCCTTTAAGTAGTAGAATCTGTTCTGCTTTTGGTGTTCATTCGCCTTCGATTTAGTGTAGGCTTTCTGTAAGTTTTCGTCCTTCAACCTTTTTCTGGTGTAGAACTGCCGTTTTTACACTGTTTTATATCAACTCTAGAGAGTGTGTGAAATTCCCTAAAGAACACTCATTTCAGAAATAATCAAACCAGCCCTTACGGCCCCCAAAACCAAGTTACAAAGATAACAATGTTTCTCCGTTTAATCTTTGGTGTGAACACTAAATGATGCACTTGACCTGTATCTTCAAGCTTTTATGCACGCCACCTGATTGGCTGATTGAATAATAGCATGAATGAACATGAACTTTAATAAAGTGGATGATACTGTGAAATAGATGGGTCTGTGCAGAAAAAACGAAGAAAAAAAGCATGAATAAATATGAGCAGTGCTAAATGGAGTATAATATGTGTGAATGGATAGGTAAAAAAATGTGTGTGAAAAGATCTGTGCAAAAAGTCCCTTTAAGCGTGATCAATTTTCCATGTCAGCTTTTAAAACAGTGTTTTCAAAAAGCCCTTTATTAAGTAAAATACATTTTCAATGTCAGCTTTTAAAAGCAATGTTTCTTTTTACTAGGCAATGTTTTTGTCCATTCATCATCCTAATTATGACTAAAAGCCTGCCAAAGGAAAAAAAAGAAGTAAAGTCTAACATATTCAGCTTGTTAATGCTTCCTAATGAAGCTCTTTGTAATTGAAAAATCACATTCAGAAATTAAGTCCAATTAGCGAGCTACTCTTCTGAGGTGAGAGAAGAACAAACAAACTGAGGTTTTACAGTCTTTCTCTCTTTCTGTCTCTCTCTATCTCTCTCTTTCTCTCTCTCTCTCTCTCTCTCTCTCTCTCTCTCTCTCTCTCTCTCTCTCTCTGCTCTCTCTCTCTCTCTCTCTCTCACATACACACACCCACACAGAGCTTCGGTTAATTTTTGAGGACGAGAAAGTTGTGTTTCCTTGGTACAGTCACTTCTTGATCCTTTAGACATTATCCAGAGACCTTATATCTCCCGGGGACACTTATTTAATCTGTAATTGTGGGGGGGGGCGGTCAAATATGCATTATTAATGAAACAGTGGGGACTCCTTGCACAAAAGCCAAATATGTTTATTCATAACCAGCTGAATAATTTGGAATAGAAAGTAGTCCCCAGCTGTCTGTGTGTCTTGTAAATTTACCACAATCAAGCTCTCTGGTACCCTAAGTGTTGTGGGCTTAACCTGTCATAAAGGTTCATTAAAATGCACCAGATTCTGCGATACGCTAAGAAACAAACGCATATCTCATAAGAACGTGCTGCAGAATGCATATTTGGTTTTTGAAGAAAGCTTTTCTTGTTTTCCAGATTATAAAAAGTCTTTCTCTCTCTGAGTGTAGCTCACCTCAGGACAAAACAGAATATCACATATGGTCAACATGCAATATTTATTACATTGAAGACGTTGGAAAGAGTGTGTATGTAAGAAAAAGACTCTATATCCGTAACAAAAATATCATGCATCCATTATCATGTACAAATTGATATGTGAATGTGCTTTACATACTGGAATGCCAGCTCAGGTTTCATCTATAAGGGCTATATGACCTCAGTAAAACAGATCTTTCTTACATGGTGATCTAGAATTTTCATTGCCTGGAAGTGTGTGGGCAATTTCTTTTTTCATTTATCTATTCAGCTAAGGACCAGTTCGCCCATTTGTAAATTTCTCACATTCTCTCCGTCTCTGTCTCTCTCTCCCTCTCTCTCTCTCTCTCTCTCTCTCTCTCTCTCTCTTTCTCTCTCTTTTTTCTCTGAATCTTTCTTCGTCCGGAGTGGCAGCTGGTAAATACAGATTGAGTACTGACAGATGTGTGTGCAGCAGCAGATGACTGTTATTTGTTCTTCTCGTCCCTGAAATGAGCTTTTCTCCACCTTAATCAGACATATGGAAACACTTACAGATTCTATATACTCTATATTACATACTGCCACTCACTCTCTCTCTCTCTCTCTCTCTCTCTCTCTCTTTCACACACATATACATATATATATATATCTATATATATATATATATATATATGCTCTCAAGGGTTGCACCTCACTACACACACACACACACACACACACACACACACACACACACACACACACACACATATATATATATATATATATATATATATATATATATATATATATATATATATATATATCTATATATATATATATATATTTCACCAGTGTCCTGTTTCTCAGCATGATAAGTACAAATATCCACACACACACACACACACACATTTGCGCTCGTGCGCACACACAAAACCTAAACCTGATTATCTACGCAAATGTGCTGGGTATTATAAGCCTTCAGCTCTGAATGTTATGCAGAATTATGTACATAATAATCAAAATATGCATACAGGGAATCAAACTGTATTCTGCATCTATATCTGTGTATTAGATGAGCCTAGAAAAGCATGCTCTGATATAATCTTTCGGCAGCGATGCAAATTACAGATGCCTTCAACTTTTTCAATTACTCTGAGGATTTCGCAGACGCAGATTGGAAAGTGGTGTGACTGAAAGTCAGAGGGATTTATTCATTTCGACGCACGATCATATAATGCTGTGTGACAGCTGTGCAACCACCAATATTTCAGTGTGGCTCTCCTAATTATTGTCAGGCTACACTTGGTGGCATTTTAATAAGAAAGAGTTATTGATGACTGAGATGAATGTAATTGTTCTTCAGTCAGGTGAGTGTAGAGATCGTGTACATTAGTGCTCACGTTGTATCCTCGCATATTTGTTGTTTTCATTTGCAGATTTCTTCTGCATCATGGATTTAATCACGTTTCCTTACATTCCATTTGGAATATTGTTCAAATCACACATATATATGATCTTAACAGTAATTGTATGTCCACTAGGGAAAACATCTGAACAAGCATAAAGTCAATGGGTTTGCAGGGTTAAGTGTGCTGATGATGCGGGGATCAGGGAGAAGGGTCATGCCCCTGAAGCCTCCTTCGCAAGCAATGATACTGCTGCTGAGTTCATTAATTTCTCGGTGTCAGACACGCATGGATGCTCATTGCCCACGTGGCCTCTAGGCGAGCAGTCCACTCAATTGTCCCCTAACATCTGCCCCCTGCTTTCATATTCTAATCAGGGTGATTCCCTAGTCACTGCCCAAGAGCCTTATTTGTACTCACACGCTAATATACACCCTGAATTTTGAAATAATATTTTTCTAAGAGAATATCAAATCTATATTTAAATGTTTTAGTTAATTTATGTAACACATACAAATGGCCAAATGGATTTTCTCTTAATATGATGTTGAATATCAATTGGGAAATGGTTAATTATAAAAAATAGTGGACTTTTCCTCTAATCAAAATGCCAAGTTTCAGTTTTCCTCCTAGGAATTCTGCCAAATGCCACTTTATTAACCCTTTGCTTCTAATTTACTATAATAATATCTATATCACTATAGAAAGTCTTATTTTCTTTGCTTTACTGGAAGATACATTTTGCCACGTTGCCAAAGAAAACCACAAAGGCATAAAGTAAGGTAAGAAATTATGTATTTATTATTAAGTTAAAGCTTTTATTATTAAAATATAATTATTTAAAAAAGCCATTCCATTTGTAAAAGAAAAATATTCAAGTAGAGATTCTTGGAAGGCTCCAGACCTGCAGTGTTTTATACCAACGCTGCTCCAACATACATACCATATAGTTTTTAAATATGCCTTAATGGCGTGATTAGTTGGATCAGGTGTTTTTTTAATTATGGTTGAAGCTAAAATCTGTAGGGCTGTGACCCTGCAGGAACTGAGTTTGAGACCCCTGCTCTATATGAATAAATTCAATATAATTCATGTTGGCTTAGGTCAGTAAATAGTGTTTTCTCCCAAGCAATGTATCTAAACATTGTATAAATAGTACTAATGTATTATCAATATACAAAGTCTTGCTTTCCGAAACCTTTATCTAAGTACTTGTTTGTACTGTATATTAACATTTGTCTCTGAGCTACTTTTGCTGACATTGCTCTGCTTACGACCAGTCTATCTTTTTTTTCCAGTTTTCTATACGTTGCATTATTTCACCTGTATAAGAGTGACAGTAATTTATCTTGACATTCAGTATGAAGAAGAATCGACCAGCAGCATTTCATCCTGACATAGTCAAGAACGGATCTTCCTTCGAAATGTATGTAATGAATTTTAATGAATCTTTTTTTAATTTTTATTTTTTGTTCCTTTAAGATCAAATAAATGTGTTGAAAGTATTTGTTGAAAATGTGCATCTTTCAAAACATTGTCCATGTTATATCGTCTGCAGAGTTAAAATAAATGGCTATATATCTATAATACATATGGATATTTTAAAATGAACACTTTACTTTTGCTTATTTTGACCTAAATGCGACAATGCAGAGAAAAATTGAATCCAAACCATATGGTACATTATTGCGTAAAACTGCACACCATACATTTACAAATTCTCAAACTAAAAATACATTTAAAAAATAAACACATCCAAAACTTTCATAATTAGATGTATAAAATGTAAATCATGTATTCCAAGCCTTCACTACCGTGAAATGTGAATAAACCGTGAATAAACCGTGAATATTCAGATGTGCACCCTCACCAGCACATTATTAATAGACGTTCTGTTTGGTCATATTAAGGAATTAATTCATTATTATACCTGTATAGCTCTTATTTAAACAGGCAAAAACACTCTATACACCATGACTGTGTTACACCAGACACTCACACATGAACACAGAGAGCTGTTTTTTTTTTTAAACCTTAATATTATAATTAACCAATGATGTAATTTTACAATTGGCATTTCAAATATAAATCTTGCTGTCTTGCGTATTATTTCACTATATGTTTGTAAATGTGTTTCACATTTTCAGTTATGGTGTGGAGTGCATGTGAATGAGTCCTACCCAACACCCTGTGCTCCTGTTTAGGCTCCAGATCCTCCTCTCTTCTCCTTAACAGAGCAATTGTGGTAATAATGAATGAATGAATGAATGAATAATACATTTTAAATTGGTTATTTGTAATGGAACTCATTATAACTTTTATAATATGAAGATGAATCACTATACTAACAAAAACCTACTATCTAACATCCAAATAACCATCTGCTTCAGGTCTTAAGTCTCACACCACAGCCCCTTTTATGATTTTATGGTCTCTATTGTAGTCGTAGACCACTGGAATCCTGCCCCCTACTGGACACCATTTAGTCACATTGAAGAATAATTCGGAGAACGTCCAACACTATTTGCATACCAAAATACTTTCCAATCTTTTAAGCTATTCTCCTTTCCTTAAATCAAATTTGCCAGAGAAATTCATATTTATGGACAAAATAATATGTAATTATGCAGCATGTGTAGTTCATGACATTATAATTAGTATTATTATTGCTTATTTTCTCTCTCGCATTTCCAAGCAGTGTCATTATGTTTGAATGTGACCATGGAGCAACAATGATTTCATTAATTCTGACTATGGTCAGAGAGAAAAGAGGAATGGATGGGGCGGAGAGGGGGGTTTTGTATAGACTCCTGCACTGAAATGTCGTTTTGCCAATCAATGAGTATTTCACACTTTAACACTAATTAAGTTGTTATGGGGCCAGCAGTGTCACACACGCACACAGTGTCACGCACATACATTATTCCCTTGAGACAGGAGAGTGAATAGCAGGAAAGCAATACACTACACTACATTAGGAAATATCACTGACGCAGCTATAGCTCACAATCCTGATAACCCTACAAAGGTTTCACATCCACACATTTGCATGTACTCACAACGTAATTTCCAATTTAAAATAATTAGTCACTGTTTTATTAGTTAAATAGATTTTCTTTGCAACAAACATTCAGCATAAAGTAAAAATATATCAGTAATTTTATAAATCAATACATCAATGCACATAGTTATTATTACATATTTGAAAATATATATAGACCTTATATTTATCGTCGCTGATCAGACACAGCATTATGACAATGTGTCTAACATTATGTGGGTCAAACTTGCTTCCTCTTGTTAATTTTTTCCTGCTTATTACGAGTCACTGGTCATAATGTATGTATTTACATTCATTATTTTGCTAGTCTGATAAAGTTCCTATAAAGGCGATCATATATTATTCATATTATAGTATGTTATATATATATATATATATATATATATATATATATATATATAGATATATATATATATATATATATTCATTCATATATCATTCAAATATATTCATTCATTCATTCATTCATTCATTCATCTTCTACCACTTTATCCGATCTTCCCTCGGGTCACGGGGAGTCTGTGCCTATCTCAGGCGTCTATGGGCATTAAGGCAGGATACACCCTGGATGGAATGCCAACCCATCATCACAGGGCACACACACACACACACACACTCACACTCACACTCACACACACTAGGGACCACAATTTTTCCAAGGTGCCAATCAACCTAATGCATGTTTTTGGACCGGGGGGGAAACCGGAGAACCCGGAGAAAAAACCCTGAGGCACGTGGGGGGGGAACATGCAAAACTCCACACACACATGGGCCGAGACATCTCTCTCGCTCTCTCTCTCTCTCTCTCTTATATATATATATATATATATATATATATATATATATATATATATATATATATATATATATATATATATATATATATATATAGATATAGTATAGTACTGTTTATATTATTCAGAGAACTTTCTCTGTCTTTCTCCCAGTTATTTTTGTACTGTTCTGAAGTTGTGTAATTAGCAGGAATTGAATTCCCTAGATTAAAAAAAATAAATATCCTACTTCAAAAAAAATTTAAATGGCTGCTGGAAAAGACCACTTATGAGAAACGCATTAGAAAAGTCCGACAATCAATGAGCTGTGTCAGAATGTCCAAAGTGAGATCCAAAAGTACTGATTTTCCACCGAATTAAATGTATATCTTGGGTTTATAGTCCAATTGCTGATGCAGTGGTGGCTGAATTGTATTTAAGGAGGGGGAAAAATAATAATCTCTGTTTCCAACCTTTTTTATTGTGCAGGCGGGAGGTTATAATGATGACTGGGTTGTCTGAGGAGATCATTAGCGTGTGCAGCAGCATGTTGAAACAGACACTGTCTCTGAGAATAGGCAAGAATACGCCCGGCTGGACCTGACTGGTGCCTCTCCCTGCGTGCGCAGTGGCTAGTTAGTATTCAGGGTCTGCGATCAAGCCGAGTACCTGTTGAACACTGAGTTACAACAGATGTGTGCAAGTGTCTCAGTAGACCCCAGTCTTTATACAGGGGTTCCTGGAAAAGCTGAGGGAGGCCATGGCATGCTATTTGCAATGCCAAGTGCAAATTATGCATGTGACAGCGAGGCCTACATGAATAGGCTCAACTCTTGTCTGACTATCCACATAACACCACAGGTTGCCAATTTTGTGTGAAGAGTGCGAGAAGTAGAGGCAGAGGTAAAGAAAAAAAAGGGTGCGGTGCAAATGAAGGTGTGAGAGACAGTGCGGGTGTGAGAGTACAGGGGGCCACCGAGTGGCCGGTGTGTCCCTCCATGTGATGGAAATTTAATAAGTGTATTAGAATTGGCAGCTCCACTTACCGCCTGCACATGCATTAGCATAAAGCTATTTATTAGCATGATTTCCCAGGCTGAGTGCCACCCGGGCCAGGCGTATGCAGGGGGCATGCGTTGCCATGGCTACCATGAGATAGGGCCATAAGTGCACGGAGAAAAACGTGATGCTGAATCTCCTGTGATCATTTGGCAGGAGGAAAAAACAACTGTTAGGCTGATGTTGAATAAAAAAAAAAGAGAGAGAGAGAAAAAAGGATAACTGATTTTTTTTTATTTTCTGATTTTTCCGAATGGTCGCCTAAAATATAAATAACTTTTTAGGGTTCATTCATTATCAGCAGTTCATGCAGTTTTTAGAAGGCGAGGCAGCCCCGCAGTAAAAGACTTCACAGGAACGATTTTCTCATCTCTATCTGCTGGATCTCCTTTACCTCTTGCAGGGTAAAGTAAGTGCTCAGCAGATCCCAGCGAGTGATAAAAATGTACTTGCAAGTGTGTTTGTTAGCCTGTTTATAAACACAATGCACTCATACCACTGATTATGGCAATTGCCATTGCATTTACTGAAAGTAATCTGATCAATGATACTTGATTGATTTAGATTTATTATATAATATATAAAGTCCATATGTTTATTCAAGATAAATAATACATTCGTTTCATTATTCATTTGTAATTGACGCTTCTTTTTTGATCGCAGTTCATCAGACAAATAGAAAAAAAATGGAATATTAGATTTCTTTTGATGGAATTTAATTAGCCTTTTTCATCTACATATACATTGTCTATGCATAAAATATTCATGAAATACTAAATAACTAAATCAATAGACATGCACATAATATCTTATATTTCATATGCTATGTCTTACACGATTGCTATTATTCTTATTTCTGCTATTTCTGCTATTATTTTTATTTCTGTCATAGTAGTCATAGTAACAAGGATGCCATTGCCGTAGTATGAACTCCGGACCTGCACCTCCTCATGCCAACAACTACATGCGAATGTGTTGCAAATTCACGAGCACTCTTTCCCACTTCTCAGCAGGCCTGTCTGCTAGATTTCACTATTCGTCCATTTCATCATTCTTTCTGACTATCCTGAGTGCACTAGGCCCAAGGTGGAATATACCCCGGATTAGACACACATCCCTGTCTTTATAATTTATCTCCACTAACCTGCCTACCAGCTTGGTTCTTGGGAAGTGAGATGAAGCCAGTATACTTCACATGAATACAATGAGACCATGTGAAAATTCACACAGAATCTAACGAGGAGTCGAGATCAAACCGGTGAAGCTGCGAGACGCCAATGCTACCTGCTGCGTTGATCTCCACTTTAAGTCATGCTCTTGTTTTATGTTTTTTTTTTCACCTCACCTCACTCTGGAGTCTGTAGAGATTAGAGAGTAGCTCCCTGCTCTCCCAGGCTTACACATTTCTAATGGGTTGCGACAGCACAAAGTTCATCATTATTCTACTCATAAGATTTCATAAGTGAAATCGGTGGGCATGTGTGCATGCATGTGAATGTGTGTGTGTGTGCAATCATGTGTGTTTGTGTGTGTGTGTGTGTGTGTGTGTGTATGTGTGCGTGCATGGGAATTACAAATGAACTCAAGTCTTCATGAATTAGCTTTTACCCAATTGTCGGTCATGCTTCACTTCATGTCATTATTCCCCACAGCCAGTCAGCAATATCTCTGACAGTAGAATGATGAAAGTTGTGAAATGATCAAGAGATTTTTCAGGCATGCGCTATCGCGGCTAGAAAAAGTTGTGCTGAGGCTTATAGCTTTTTCGTACGTCTCACTTTACTTTTTCCACCCCATATTACAATTCTTATATTTTTTTCGTATTTTTGCATCGTCTCAGCGATATTGAGGCATAAATATTATTATAGTGATTCACAGATGTGTAAAATGAGTCTGTCAGGCCGTGATGGATCGTGTGCAGTGGAGCATTGAAGGTAGCTTGTGGCCCTAAAAACTGCTTTAGTCAGTGAGAAAGATCAGCCAATAAGAGTTGCGTCATAGTAATTACATTAGCATGAGTTGTAATAACGATGCAATCATTAGTATGCACAATGAGCACTAATTAACTGAACAATTTCAGACCAAAAAAAAAAGAAAGAAATCCACATGGGGAAAAAAATCATTTTACAGAGCTTTGCTGTTATTTTAAGTGCTATTAAAATAAGTGTCATGGGAGTGTGTACATGTTTTTGCTAATTATGAAGCAGGAAGTGAGTTGCTCTCAGCCACTCCCCTCTCTCTCTCTTTCTCTCTGTCTCAATCTGAACAATTTATTTATTTAAATAAATGGCGTGATGACCTTTACACAGAGATGCATTACACACCGCATGCCTCTACCACACCCATTTTAATACGCCTGACCTGTACATACAACTTCTAATTCTCATTGAATGCTTAGAAACCATTTTACAACAACAACCTGATTTGATTTGCTCCTGATGTGTTGCTTCATTTTTTAATCCTCGCTACACTAAAAACACTGCATTAATCTAAATAAAAAGTCTCTCTAAGACACTTGCTAACCCATTACACAGTTCACAGAAGCATTGTTGCAATGTAGGAGTTGAAATAAAGCTAGTCACTGTAGTATACTTTGATTAATTCATTTATTTGTTTGTTTTTTATTTAAGCATTTGCATGTCCAGTGTCTGTCCAGGAACTCATTTGGCTGTTTGGTGTCTTTTTCTGCTATTCAGAGTTTAGCCACTAGAGGGCAATGCAATAGAGAAGGGAAGGTATTTGCTTCAAACAAATTCCCTTCAAAGCCTCCGACGACAAATATTGTCATTTAATCAATTAGATTTATAGCATTCGCCTTCAAACAGAACTGCTACATTTCCCGTATGTAAATGCTTCCAATTTTGTATCATAGTGTGGAGTGACTCTGATTTCCAGATTAGCCTCATAGAAGTTGCAGAATAGATGTACACAGAAGGATGTAAACAGATTTCTTAGGTGTTGTTCTTCTTCTTTTTATTGCCGAGCACACTTCCCTTCATACTCTTACCTTACTATAGTTGTTTGGCATTCTAATTTATTCATTTATGCATGCTATAGGGTTACTGGATAAGGTTAATGGACCAATTAACATTTATATTTTTCAGTTTCTAAATGTATTCTGAAGACGTGTGTCAATTATCTTTATTCAGGATGAAATGTTAAAAGTCATGCTGCATTGGCGAGCTGTATTTTGACTCGGTGCCACTGTAAGGCTCGTCACCTCGCACTGCCTTTATAATTACTATTCAAATGACGTTTGACATTTAGGGCAAGGGACCAAATCAATTGACTGTACTTCATATAAATCTTATTAAACCTTTGCATCACTGGTTTGTTACTGATTAAATGTTTGTTGCCTGAAAAATGTGATTTTCAGCACAAATGTTATTTTTTACATGTTTAGTACCCCATTTGAGGTACTGTACGGTATTATATAGTGGTAGTGTTTGTAGCTGATTGGTCGTGTATATGGAACATATAATGTGCATCACCAGACTCCTCTGCAAAGTGCTGCATTTCAAATAACATTTCAGAATTCTTTTTATTGATAAATGAATCTATGGAATGGTGAGAGACACAAAACCACCAATGTAACTGTACAGTAACAGATCAATAGCAGATGTGTGTGATGTGCACTTGTGTGTGTTCATAATGTAATAATAATGTAAGTCTAATAAAAAAAAAGAGTAGATTATTTTCATTACTCTACGTCTATCAAGTTTGTCCTTATACAGTCATAAAAGCAATGTAAACTGTATATACGTTGTATAGAAACTAAATTACATCTAAGGCATTGCCGCAATAAAGTGCACAAGAACACTTTAGTAAGACTGTCCCATCTCATTATGAATGACATAATGCCTCCCCCCCCAAGAGAAATGTGCATAATCACAGACATCACAAAGTTATGTTTGTGTCACAGGGTTGCTTTAATGCAATGCTATGTTGCTATGTTACACTTGACATAAACACGCTTGAACATGGATAAAGAACTGGAAGTAGGAAAAGTGATCATTCCTAATTACCCTGCATGCTGAATCATTTACAAAGGCAATTAGTGTGTGTGTGTATGTGGTGTGTGTGTGTGTGTGTGTGTGTGTGTATTGTGTGTGTGTGTGTGTGTGTGTGTGTGTGTGTGTGTGTGTGTGTGTGTGTGTGTGTGTGTGTGTGTCGGAGAGAAAGAGAGAGAGTGGAACAGCGTGAAGAAAAACAATTTACCCAAATAGAAATTCTGTCAGCCCCACTGTAAACAGCAGGCATAATAATATCTAATTAACACTTTCGAAAGGATATGTGGTCAAACGTACATGCTGTATCATCATTTCAGTAAAAAAAAAAAAAAAAGTTATTCATTTGATAAGCTTTGGTACTTTGATATTACCAAATTATTTGATGAATATAAAGGGGAGGGGATGTAGTGCCTTTTTATATAGGTTGACTTGTTTTTGAGCTATGGAAGATTAAAGAAATCATATTTTGTGGTGACTAAATCAGACTATAAAAATAAGGAATAAAACCTCAAACCTAGGCAATGGTACAGAACTATATATTATCGTATATTATTAATATATATTATAATTATTTTCTTTTATTGTTACTTTTTTATAATGGATTATTGCACTTAAATGAACAATTCAGATTTACTGAATTCTTTTTGTTGTACCTTAAGGGAAACTATTATGGCTCTACTTAGAAGCCTTTAACTGATATAAGTGCCAGGGCCTGGGTTCGATTCCTGTCTCGGCCATGTGTGTGTGGAGTTTGCATGTTCTCCCCGTGCCTCAGGGGGTTTTTTTTTTTTCTCCGGGTTCTCCGGTTTCCCCCCCCAGGTCCAAAAACATGCACGGTAGGTTGATTGGCACCTTGGAAAATTGTCCCTAGTGTGTGAATGTGAGTGTGTGTGTGTTCTGCGATGGGTTGGCATTCCATCCAGGGTGTATCCTGCCTTAATGCCCATAGACGACTGAGATAGGCACAGGCCCCCGGTGACCCGAGGGAAGATCGGATAAAGTGGTAGAAGATGAATGAATGAATATATATATGTACTAACCAATCACCGACTGTCTATCTCAGTAAATTGCACTTAATTGCAGGTAATTATTAATGATTAATTCTTCATTAATTAAGCCATGCCATGTCATGCATATAAACACATTATTTAAAGGTAACACAAAAATGAAAGGCTTTTATGTTTCAGCAAATGTAAAAGGTACATATTTACAGTATATAAGCACTATCACACAATGATAGTCACATGGTTTTAAAACTAATCAAAATCATCTAGCCAATTAGATTCTATTATATAATACATGATTTATTATTATTATTATTGTTATTATTATTTTTATTATTTACTGTATTATTACTGAATCTATTACTGTTGATCATTATTGATTTCACTGTTAAATTGTTGTCTTCATGAGCATTCAGCTATATCAACAGATTATTTTTTACATTTTTCCACTAATGAAGAATCTGCAGTAATGCCAGTCGAATTTTAATTAGGATGAAAGCAGACAAAGGTGTACAGTGTACAGAGTAAGAAAGACACACACACAGAGAGTGAGTGAGAGAGAGAGAGAGAGAGAGAGAGAGAGAGAGAGACAGAGAGAGTATTTTGTTAAAGAGATTTCAGAAGGAATGCAGTCGCTCATCAGTCTTTACATCCCCCCACATGAAAGGAAATATCAGGGTCAGAGCTCAGCTAAGATAGGAGCCCTTCACAGTGGGTGATGGTGGATGACATTTAGGACTATTTGCCCAGACAGACACATGGAGACGTGATGAGCGTTAACCACCCCAAATGGCCTCCTGAGGTACAAAGAGTTAGAGAGTACAAAAAAATAATAATAAAAATGAAGAACACATCTGAATGAGATCATCTTATTGACAGTTAATGTTGTAATTCACAGGTTGGAATTTCTCTAAGTCTTGATTCTTGGCTGGAGATGAAGCGTTAATTCTCAAAGCAGAATCTGTTGTTTCTGGCTCCCCCTTGTGGTCAAATACAAGATGCAGCAGTTTTACTTTTTTTGACGTAAGATTAATCAGTTATTAAATAATATGAAAATACAAATATATGTTATATGGTTATTTAGTTGCTATATGCTGTGTTTGTAAATATTATTACTCTGTTATGAAGTAATCACTTCATGAATTCCCGTCATAACTATGTAATTCAATGTTAAATCAGAGCCTATTGTAAGTGTACCAAAATATTTTGCCTGCTATCGATAATTATAACCTCTGATTTTGTCCTCAATGGTGTAAATATTTTTATTCAATCCAAAATAACCTTAACCAAGAGAGGACAATCTTAAAAGAAACATTTGTACATTGTTTTGGGTCATTTGCATACATATTCTACGTCCTACAAATGGTTTATGATGTGTTGAAGCGGAGTAGAAGAACTTACAGTTTAGACAGAGAATAATACAGTAATACAGGTATACAGTTTGCAATTTAAATTTTTTTTATAAGCTTATTTTTATTCATTTGCATATAACGATTATGGTTCTCAAAAACAGTATTGAATTCCCCAGAGAATTTAGTTGCAATTTCAGTGTTCAGACATTAGATGGCGACATACGAATTAATATCACTGTTTCTGTTCGGGACCAAAAAAAACACATGGTTGTTGAACTTGGTTCATGCCAAGTTTTGACCACCAGATGTCGCTCGAACACAAATGAAAATATATTATTATATTATATTATATTATATTATATTATATTATATTATATTATATTATATTATATTATATTATATTATATTATTATATTATATTATATTATAGGTTATTGTGTGTGTTTGTTGTGTTATGCGTTTATTCTATGTTATGTTATGTTATGTTATGTTATGTTATTTATGTTATTTATACGTTATGTTAGTTTATGTTATTATGTTATGTTATGTTGTGTTGTGTTGTGTTGTGTGTTGTGTTTATGTTATTATATGTTATATTATATTATTATCTTATATTATATTATATATAGTATATTATATTATGGGGGCACGGTGGCGTAGTGGTTAGCACGTTCGCCTCACACCGCCAGGGTCCGGGTTCGATTCCCGTCTCGGACCATGTGTGTGTGGAGTTTGCATGTTCTCCCCGTACCTCAGGGGGTTTTTTCTCCTAGGTTCTCCGGTTTCCCCCCCGGTCCAAAAACATGCACGGTAGGTGTTGATTGGCACCTTGGAAAATTGTCCCTAGTGTGTGTGTGTGTGTGTGTGTGTGTGTGTGTGTGTGTGTGTGTGTGTGTGCCCTGCGATGGGTTTGGCATTCCATCCAGGGTGTATCCTGCCTTAATGCCCATAGACGCCTGAATAGGCACAGACTCCCCGTGACCCGAGGGAAGATCGGATAAAGCGGTATAGAAGATGAATGAATGAATTAATATTATATTAGATATTATATTATATTATATATTATATTATATTTATATTATATTATATTATATTATATTATATTATATTATATTATATTATATTATTGCACTTACATGTTGTAACCGTAAGGTGGCATTAACACCACACCAAGAATAGGTGGCAATTTGTGGTTTACAACAGCTTCACAATTTATTGTTCAATCAATAAGCAACATTTTTTTAAACACAGATCAATACAAATTACAGTTTTATATATAGTCAATCGTTATCTGTACACTAATTAAATGTTGTGAACATGTTTTCCTCTCATTTTCGCAGTTCTCCCAAAAGGTTAAACACAAAAAGCAAACTTATGCTTAGCTCAGCTCAGTTAGCGCTTCTGGTTTATGCGTGATAAGTAGAACAATTGTACATTTCTATGTCACTCGGGTTATTGTGCACGAGGACGATTGATTAGGCTTTAGCGCATCCTTGGTGACAGTTACAGGCAAATGTCAGTACAGAGTAATCCTCTCATCCAATTCACTCTAGGCTTGTATATACAGCTTACATGAAGCGTGGCATTCAGCATTACTTGTTCGATGATGTGTTTAATTCAGGCTGTTTCAGTCTTTGAAACTTTTTTCTCAAGCTTTTTTGGCTGTTATTTTCATGCCTGCTTATGAATTGCATTTGCTCGTATCATGACCCCGTACACTATTCAAGGATTTTTGGTGAGGATGAAATGCAGATGAAATGAATTTCTGTTCTTACAATGAGTGAGACTTTTACAGACATTTCAGAAGCTTTTAGTTCGCACAGGCTGCACTATAGCTCATCTTCTGACTTGTATTCCTGTTTATTGTTTGATGCTGTAATATTTGAAATATGCGAAAGGGTTAAATTACTGCGCTGCTTGTCAGACAAAACAGAACATCCTTGTTAACAGCAACAGTTAATTATTACAATAATGCTATAGTGACCAAAAAAAAAGAAAAGAAAGCAAAAGCATACAAAGCTGCACCTCATCTAAAGATGAACAGAATGGAACAGGCTCAGATGGTGCATCAGACAAGTCCCAAATGCTTTAAAGCATTAATCTTCAAATCTAATGAATGAGAGATCAGTGTGGTATAAAAGAAGGCAGAAGGAGCACACTGGTGCAATTAGGAGCCAGTCAACACACTATTATACATTCTGATGGATGTGGTTTGGTGTTTTGTTTGATGAAAGTGGCAGGAGAGGGGGTTTCTATGTGTTTATGTATGTGTTTGTCTCTCTCTCTCTGTCTCTATATGTGTTTATGTGCTCATAGATTTTAGCTGACAGGTGAGAGGGCGGTGCTGGTTGGGTCCCTTGTGTTTTTCGAATCTGTCTTGTCCAGGCATACAGCCTCTAATAATATGCTGGCACACACACTCGCGCACACATACACACACACAAACACACACACACACACACACACACACACCACACACACACACACACACACACACACACACACACACACACACACACACACAGTATGCAGATAATCCCATTTCCAGCCAAATCCTCAGTGGACTGCCACTGTGCCAGCCAAATTGTGATTGATTTGTGTCGTACCTTTGTGTGAGTGTGTGTCATTGTATCTTTTGGTCTACAGATTTGTACAGATGGGCCATGAAGTGGCAATTTGTTGTATTTTTTTATTAGTAGTAGTAGTAGTTGATTGTGTTCGTATGAGTGAGTAATGATTAACAATGCTTACCATTACTTCTGTTGTACACATGAATAAACATAGGCGTCATTTAAGACAGTGAAAAAAAAATGCAAATGTGCATTGTCTGTTAAAAAGGCAAACATAATGTGAATGTATTAATGTTACGTGATCCTTCTGTCATGTCTTTTTTAAATATATTTAACCACAACTACTTTGTTCAACACAATATATTTTTGCATCTTAGACTGTAAAAATAGGAAAAAATACTTCTCTCGTTGATGCTAACAACGCATATATATAAAAGCTCTAAGAAGCAAATATAAAACTGTAAAATCTTTATTTAGACACAACAAGCACAAAAGGGTGTATTTTGTAAAGGGCTCTCAACTCTGAGGTCCCCTAATTGTGAAAAGGTGCGCATAATGGCCATTAACAGTCGGCTTGAGCCCATGTTATTTCTTATTCTGAGCCATGCTATTTCTTTTTCTTTTCCTATGTTTGCTAATGAGTCTATGACCCACTGAATTCTCTATTAGCACAGTATTTCTTCCTTCATACCCTCATTGGATCCTATTGATCCCCCCCCCCCAACAGTTATTGATCCTGAGATCAGGTTTCCCTTGGGTTTCCACATGCGTGTGTGTGTGTGTGTGTGTGTGTGTGTGTAATGTGAATGTGTGCATGTGCATACATAACAACCCAGAACCTTTAAAACACATAAAAACCAATTGACATAACCTTTAAACACTCTGTATAACAAATCATTACATTTTCTTGCTAATTGCGCAATTTTTCATGGTCTAGGGCTCTTGCAGAATCTGTTTCATTGACAGGAAAAACTTCATTCCACCCAATTCCAACCAAACCATCTTTCTACGTCCTTATCTGCTCATAAGATCCTTTTCTGTTTGACTTTTGAAAAACACGCTAATTTGTTGTGCAAGCTGTTTGTCGATTGAGTGCATTCAACACACACACACACACACACACACACACACACACACACACACACACACACACACACACACACACACACACACACACACACACACACACATACTAAATTCTGTCCTTTCAATAGAAAAATAAGAAGAGATCTATATCTATCTATCTATCTATCTATCTATATCTATCTGTCTATATATATATATATATATATATATATACACACACACACACACACACACACACACACACACAGTTTGCGTGTGTGTCTCTGTGTGTGTGTGTGTGTACAAAGAGGCAAGAATCAGTTAACTCTGTTGTTCAAATATTCAGTGTGTTTGCTGTGTGGTTTGTGCTCCAGTGAGTAGCTGTATTAAATCCAGTTCTACGCTCTAATGCTTTGTTATAATCTCAGTATCTCACAGGGCAATTCCTGTTGTGTGAAAAGTCACATTTTCTTGTTGTTAATAGGATCGCTCTACACTAACATGGTGCCTAGCTTCTCTGTGTTTCCTCACAAAACAATGCTGTTGGACTGACAGCTCTAAATTGTCCCTAGGTGTGGATGAGAGTGGACGAACGTGTGTGTAGGGTGCACAGAGATGAAATGACATGTCACTCATTCTTCCAACACAACCCTGACCAAGATCAATCACTTACAGAAGACGAATGAATGCACGTTACTGTGTTAATAAGTGCTAGTTGATAAGCTGGACTAAAAAGATTTTTTACCAAAACGCCACTGAACCTTGATGCAACTCAAAAACACAGAGGCATATTTAATTTTCATAATCTAAATAGGCACAGAGAAAAACAAGAAAATCAAGTTCCACCTTCCTCTTTGAATTATTCATTAGTAGCGTGAAATACAAAACATACTGTACGTACATTCTAGAGTGAGAGATCTTGACAATTTAAGTGGTGAAGCAATCACTTCACACCAGTATGAATATGAAAAACCCTTTCCACTTTGACTACTGAATCGTGTTTTGCACCCAATTTAATTCGGCAAAAGAGGATCTGTGCTGAACTCAGAGGTTATTATTCACAAATCCACATATACAGCTAGTTGTTTCGAGCGACCTGGTTGGACAACCCGATCCCAGCATGCATTATGTCTTTGTCAGTAGAACAGTTTAAAGGTTCCACAGGGGCAGAGATGACATGCAATTTGGTCTATGCTTTGTACATAGACATCGCTCAGAGGAATCAAAGCCCAAACTTTCAACTTTAATAGGATATTGCAATACCAGTTGGGTGAATTATGTGTATATGTGTGTGTGTGTGTGTGTGTGTGTGTGTGTGTGTGTGTGTGTGTGTGTGTGTGTGTGTGTGTGTGTGTGTGTGTGTGTGTGTGTTAAGAATGTCATGGTATATAGTAAGAAAAGGAATGAAACCACTGGAGAATCTAGTGCTAGTATTTCCCATATACTCATCCTTAAGTAAATGTTAACATTCACTGCTCTTTTGTGCGGATCTATAGTATGTTTATATACAGAATGTATGAGGAGATTAGTTGACCCATAAACTGTGTAATTACTATATCATGACTAACATCTTCCAAAATGCCTAATCCTCCTATATAAACAGATTAATCCTTAATCCTCTTTTAATCTCTTGAAAATCAGTATGGTCTTAAAAGTACACTATATGGACATTAGTGGAGTTAGGACACTATATGGAGTACTATATGGAGTTATTAGAGGCTTGGAAATGTAATGCAAGCTCCATGAAAATGTGGTTTACATGAGTTAAAGTGGGAAATCTTGTAGAAAGCTCCTAGAGAGCTCTGACCTCAACACTTTTAGGATGAATTAGAACACTGACTGCACTCGAGACCTTTTCAACACACCTGACTAATCCCCTGTGTGGCTGCCTGGACCACAAATCTCCAAAGGAACACTCCGAAATCTAGTAGAACATCTTCCCAAGCCGAGTTGAGGTTATTAGAACAGCAGAAGTCTGAAATGAGATGTTTTAAAAGCACACATGAATCTTTGGTACAAGTGTGTAAAAAAGAGTTTTCCCTACCAAGTCTGTGTCTCAAACTTCTAAAGACATATTATTTGTTTTGTCACAAATAATTAGCGCCATGTATTTGCTACTACTTTTAATGGACAAAGAAGCCTTTCTTCCTTGCATATGTAATATCAGTGCTGATTTCACAACACTGTGTTGCAAAAAAGAAATATAATTAGTGTAAACTTTAATTGCTTTTGTCTTCCATTGTTATTATGCTGACTGTGAGATCTTTTATAAGCAACAAGGTCTTGCCTTGTTCATGTTTGCTCAGGGCTTTTTGTTTTATCAGTGCTTTCATGGAGAGATTGTATTATGCAGAATAACATGAATTTGAATATTTCGAATCTGTTGAAACTGAAAGAACTATTGGTTAATTATTTAGTTGTTCTGTTTGATGTGATACTGCGCAGCTGAGGATGAGGCATGATAACCTGAGGATTTTTATTTAACCTTTACGCAATTTTTAACGACATAATAAGTGACAGGGATTGAAAGGGACATGATATCGGGCCAAGGTGACAGTGGGTTTCAGCTTAACAAAGTGCATGTAACTGAATATCAAAGCACGCAGTTTGCATCTGGTCTTGAATGTTGATATCTTTTCTAAAGTGGAATACTTGCTGACACTTTATTGCACAAATTAATCATCAGAAAGTTTAAATCTTTACGAAGGGCAGATGGTGGAGCGTGAACATACTCGCAAATTGTGTTTATAAGATTTATATGTGTTAACAGTTCTACAGTGGGATTTGCATTTACGTTTAACCGAATATGGATGTGCAATATGCATGTTATTAACTAAATGTGTTGTGCTTCTCCTATCATAATGACTGATAAAACATCGATGTGTGTGTGCACATGATCACAAATTGATTTTTTTCTCAAATATATGTTTATAGGTTTCACACATCCAGCGTTGTAATTGGTAAAAGGAAGGTGGTAGCCCAGTGGTTAGGTGTTGGACTCTGGACCAGAAAGAGCATGGGTTCAAACAACACCATCACCACCAAGCTGCCACTAGTGGGCTCTTGAGCAAGGCCCTTAACCCTCAATTTCTCAGTTGTAAGTCGCTCTGGATAAGGGCGTCTGCCAAATGCTGTAAATGTAAATGTAAAAGAAAAGCAGTGTAATAAGTTGCACACTTATGCAAATTCTTCTGTTCTCACTTTCATCATTAAATAATGTTCCCAATAATTTTCCATTAGTTATTCGCAGCAGTTATTCAATAATAATAATTTTTAAGGTATCCGATAGTTCCTTTGTGCAACTCTAAAACATCTGTCTTGTTGAGCTGTGATGAACCTTACATGTGTGTGGAAACAGGATACAGGATGGACAGTGCAGTTCAGGGTGAGTGATGGCCTTCAAGCTCCATTATCAACACTCAGGCAGCACATCGCCGGCCAGGACAGGACAGGATGCTGCTTTGTGTGTGTGTGTGTGTGTGTGTGTGTTTTTTTACAAGCCTACAGTAGGTTTATATGTATTGATGAAGCAGGAGTAGGAAGTGATGCCTCTGACTTCCTGAAGGTGTTTGCTTGTTTGTTGGCATGTTTACAGTAGAAGATAAATGGCATAATTTCCTGTGCATGGTTCGCTCTCCACCTATTCTCTTGCCCATTCCACATTTTTTTTTGTTTGTTTCTCTCCTTATCTCTCCCTCCTGCTTCATTGGCAGAGTCTCATCCCCCCACCACAACCCTGCCTCATGATGCTATCAAAGAAATCTCTCATATGGAAAGCTGGCTCATGATGGATCTTCTAGTCTTGCAAAATGAAAGTCTCAAGTGAAATGAGGAGCTTGAAAGGTATTAAATATAATATATTGTCTCCCTCTATGGGGGATTGTATAGGTATGGCAAATAAATCAATACGGAAAACAGCAGCGAGGCACTGAAATATTTAACAAGCGATAATGCAGCACAAGCCAAAACTTATTTGGAAAATAATCCATTACGGCACAGATACTCTCTGCCGTTGTGTGTGGAATTAAATTGCGAAGGAGAGTGTGGTGCAGTGGGGCAGGTATGGAAGATTCACTATAGGAACTAAGACGCCGTGGAATCAATAGGATGCCTTGAGAGCAAAGGCAAAAGGAGAAAACAGAGCCAGCGTGAGATTGGGGAGTAAGCTCTGTGATGATTGCTTATTTCGTACTCATCTTTTCTCTCCCTCTCTCCATCTGTCTCTCATAATACATTCGGAGCTGCAGGAATACATCAAAGACAACAACTTTCTGATTGCTGCTGTGTGTAGAGGGGAATTCACAGAGAGAAATTTGGACAGTTCGCAGCAGCGGTTCATGACCATAAATTTTAGCAGGGCAGGACAATATTAATAACAACAGAGATACCAAGAAAGTTGAGAGACTATCACAAATGACTTATGCTACATTCTAGCATAATGTAGTGCATATACATATAAGGTGTGCCTATATATATGTGTATATATATATATATATATATATATATATATATATATATATATATATATATATATATATATATATATATACATATCATTAACCAGTTTAATGAGGTTTCACATTCTCCAGACAAATAAATCACAAACGTTATGTATCCATCACCATATATATATATATATATATATATATATATATATATATATATATATATATATATATATATATATATATATATATATATATATATATATATATAGTATCTGTCACCTTGTACCTATATTACAGATGAGCTGCCCTTGAGAGAAAAAGCTAATCTGTTAAGTGGATTTTTAATGTGGCATAATTCAGGTAGGCAGAATAAGGATTTTAGCTCAAGGCCAATACAGCCTCAATCTTCTGACTGATTTTCTACCTGGTCCCTAAAGGCTATAAAGAGGAAATAAAGGAAACCTTTTCCATCTCTCTTTCTCTCTCTCTCTCTCTCTCTCTCTCTCTCACACACACACACACACACACACACAGCTGGCTTACCTGAATTCCTCACACAGTGGTTATCCACATTTTAAAATATTCATGAAATCACCACAATTGGACCCAGCCATTTGAAATGATGTGGCTGCCACCACACCTGTGCGATTGATGACTGGATGGTTGTATTTTCCTGTTTAATTGATTAATGTTAGGGGTTTCAGTAATTCTTCACATCGAAAGAAGTCACAAAGGATGTTTGCACTAACATCGCCACTATATTTGAAGGTAGCATTTAACAAACAATGTCTTAGCAATAGAGTGCTGCTTTGGCAGAACCTCGCTTAGTGTAGTGCCAGAGCTGGAAAGCAAGAGAAAATAAAAAAGAGAGGAAGGTGAAACAAATTAGAGAAAGCAAAGCAGATAAAAACGGACTCAGCCAGACCCAAGAATCTAAAGTTCAGCAATCTGCTGCCTACAGTGCGAAAACTCAAATCAAACAGTTCCACTGTAACCTGGAGCAGAGCCCTGGGTTGCATCGGCTCTTCACTGCAGATGATCCACAGCACCACTATTGCCTGCCAGCATGGGGCTTTTAGTCTGAGTGGAGGGGAGTGGGGGGGAAGTGGTCAAAAGTCTGAGTCTATTCCCCTCAAACCATATTTTTTTCTCTGTTTCAAATGCCAACCAAGGCAAACAATCTAATCCTTCAGCAGTACTACAGTTTCTTTGTTTTGTATATCTCAGGATTCAACCTACACATATATATCCTCCTTCAATATATAAATAATATAAATAATATAAAATCATGCTGATCAGGTCATTAACGACGACACATATCATTTTGGCTCAATCTTAGTTACAAACATTGTTTCAGTATCTTGAGGTTTGAAGGTTTACAACATTGTTTTCAGTTTAGTTGTTTATTCGCAGCCCTTTTAAGGTCCTGCCACAATATTTCAGTCTGGTTGAGGTCCAGACATCAAATGGAACATTGCAACCTCTTGATTCTTTTCTTTTTTTAACAAACATGTTGTAGATTCACTGGTTCGCTTGGAATCGTTGTCCTATTCCATCCAATTTCAGCGCAGTTTTAGCTGTCAGACAGATGGCCTCATGTGCGACTTAATAACACTTTGGTATACATGTCAAAAGTTCATGGCAAGCTCAATGATTGCGAGTGGTCCATGTCCTGTGGCTGGAAAATGAAGCATAAATCATCACCCCTCTCAATTGATATGAGGCGTTTGTCCTGATATTTGTCCTGTGTTTAGTTTTGCCAAACATGGTGCGGTGCCTTATGGTCAAACATCTCCACTTTCGTCTGTCCAATAAAACAAAAAGATTTATGGTTTCTTCAGATGCAACCTTACAATCCTAAGCCATACTGCTCTGTTTAAGAGAAGAGGTTTTCTTTTGGCAATACTTTCAAACAAACCATACTTGTTTAGTCTTTTTTATTGTACTCTCATAAACTTTAACATAACAACTGGGGCCTGTAGATCCTAAGATGTAACCTTTGTTTTTTTTGTTGTTTTTGTTGTTTTTATTGCAGTGTCTCTAACAATACAATATGATTTGTTTGGACATATACTCCTGGAAAGATTGGCAAATATCTTGAATGCTTTCCGTTTGTGAATATTCTTCCTCAATGCTGCATGAGGGACTTACAACCATTCCAAGACTGACCCTTCTCCAAGATCATTGCTGATACCTTTCCTCCTTGGCATTGTGTTAACACACACATTAATGCTCCAGACCAGCAAACTTCTCAAACTTGAGATTTAAAAGAAAATGCTATTTTCTATAAAAGCTAATGATCAATTAATCCAGAGAATTTGATTATAAAAGGGGCACGGTGGCTTTAGTGGTTAGCACGTTCGCCTCACACCTCCAGGGCCCGGGTTCGATTCCCGTCTCGGCCATGTGTGTGTGTGGAGTTTGGAGTTGCAGTTTGCATGTTCTCCCCCGTGCCTCAGGGGGTTTTTTTTCTCCGGGTTTCTCCGGTTTTCCGGTTTCCCCCGGTCCAATAACATGCACGGTAGGTTGATTGGCACCTTGGAAAATTGTCCCTAGTGTATGAATGTGTGTGTGAATGTGTGTGTGTGTGCACTGTGATGGGTTGGCATTCCATCCAGGGTGTATCCTGCCTTAATGCCCATAAACGTCTGAGATAGGCACAGGCTCCCCGTGACCCGAGGGAAGATCAGATATAGCGGTAGAAGATGAATGAATGAATGAATGTGATTAGCAGCTCTTTAGTAGGATTAGCTAATTAGTATTTTATTTATTTATTTATTTTGCGTGTGAAGTCTGCAATTGTTGGTCAAAGCAACCTGAAAAATATATAAAGTCCTGGTTTACTTAGCAATCAGGCATGACACAGGTCAACCAGTCAGTCAACATTAGAGTTAAAAATCAACAACAAAAAAACAGTCAGCATAACTTCAATTAAAAGCTTGTTTTTACAGTTGACTCTCAGAGAAAGGGGAATGTCAAACTACAACATGAAAACTGCTCATTTGCAGTAAAAATGTCAAGAGTGAAATTTGCAAAACAAATTCCCATAAAAGTGCTTGAACCTTTGACAGATTAATCTCTAAACTGATAGAAAGACCAAAGTCTGAAGAAAAGAGAGGAACTACAAATAATCCAAATAATACAAGCCTATTATCCAAACTCACTGGAGGTTGTGTCATAGCTTGGGTTTGCATGGCTGCTTCCAGAATGGGCTTAATCTTTCTCGGTGTTGTAATTCATTATACTAGAAGTAGAATGACTTTAAAAGTCTACATAAACAATTTACACAATTACAATTACACACTTTCCTGCCTGCTAATTTACACAGAAATTCAACCAATCTAATTAGGAGGAATTTGATTATGCAGCAGGATAATTACGCAAAATAGACTGCCATCTCAACAAAGCCTCCTTGTTTCCTTGTTTTGGATCTCGGTATTCCTTGTTTATCAAGGAAAAGAGGGAAAGAGTTTAGAGTGACCGAGTTAATCAACAGACCTTAATCTAACTAAACATTTCTTTCATTTAGTTGAGACCTAAGACAAAAACACCCTGAAACGAATACCAACTGAAGGGACCCCTAGCTTGATGGAGGTGTTTCAAGCAGGGGATATCTGTTCTTAATCATCAAGCAGATACAAAATAGTTATAAAGTTACCAAAAACATTTAATGTACAATAATGTCTCATTGAAATTTTATTCAGTTTTTATCAGAATGCTTCATGATCGCATAAAAAAAAAAAATAATAAAAAACAGATTAAGTATCATTCCTGATGAAAACTCTCAGCTGTATTTGAGTGTTTTTCTGTGTGGTCATGCCTCGAATGTTAACTCAGCATTTAGGTCAGGCATCCGACCCCTTCTTCAGCTCCTTCCTGTGGAACGAGTATTCTCTCCCCTAACCTTCAATCCTTCCGTTATTAGCCTCTTCCACTTCCTGCTTCCTGCTGGACTTTTTAAACAGTGTGCGACTTGTTTGTTTGATGGCAAACCTTATATTTACCTTCCTGCCAGGCTGACGTGGAAATGTGTTTAGACGCAATGTTGCACGAGCTTAATGAGATTCTATACACTCTGGCTCTTTGAAACGGTACATGAAAGGATCTAAAGGGAGCTACTGCTGGAGCTAGTATGTTAGTGCCAAGCCTAGAGCCAGGGCTTTTGTAAGCATTCACATCATGTTTGAAGTCAGTCTATGTGAGGATAATAAGAAAAGATGAAGCTGGCAAAAGCGTATAGAAATAGGGTTTTTTTTTTTTTATCCCAAGAAAAGTCAACTACAGGGAGTTAAGAGGCCAACATTCATGTTTGTGTATTATGTTTACTTGTCAACACCAGTTATATCAAGAATTATATTTGATGAAGCATGTATTTGCAACAAAAGTCAGCAGTACAATGTCAGCAGCCTTTTCAGCATGTTGTTTGAGATTCTTGGCTTTTATTGCAGCCCATTTCCTACGAATAATTACATGAACTTCACCTTAATGAACAACGCTTTTGTTCCTCCTCCAATATTTGTAACTAATTTTCAGCATGAAAGGTAAAAACCTCCCATCTGCATGACTTTTTTTTGCTCTAATACACACCTTTAGTTTCACCAGATGCCATGCAATCTGTTATAAAAAAGTGGTTTTTTGCTTTTTTTTATGAGCAAATAACAAAACATACTTCCTATTCTACCTTGGTACCCTTCAGTAGTGCTTCATGACGATTTCTCCGATTTCAGAGATTGATCATAGTGGATTAAATGTTAAATGTTAAATTTGTCTCCAGATCCAAATCAACCTTCCCTCCCCTCTTCCTGGTGTCAGCTGGCCTCTCATTAATTAAGACGTACAGAATGCCTTCATCTCTGCAAGGTCACCACGGGCTTTGGAGAAAGCACAAGTTATCTGCCGTTGCTATTTATAGAGAACCGCCAAAGCCTTTTTCTCTTTCTTTCGCTTTCATTATATTACGGAGAGCTGTGTGCCAGATGATGACCAATAGGTTTGATAGATGTGCAACATCTTGTGTCTGTTATATTTGTACTAAGTCTTTATATCTTTCGGTACACTTTTTGCTAATCAAATCGTGTGTTTCATTTCTGCTCGAGAAAGAATATTCTCTTTTGGAGAAAGCATCGAATGTGTCGCCTACAGCCTATACATGCCATTCGGTCTAGAAGGTTCTGAAGAAAAAAAAAACAAGATGCTGTGTGGTTTGTGTGTGAGGAGAAAGGACAACAAGGTGTTTGTGCCTCTGTGAGCAGTCTCTCTGTATTCCTCTCATCTGTTGCTTATCTCTTTTGTGAATTGCACTGACCTATAGGTGAGCCTTGCCGAGACCCCACACATAGCTCATAAATTACAGCCAGAGAGAGAGAGAGAGAGATGGGAAGGAGAAGCAGCATGAGATAGAGGGAAGGAAGGTGAAGGAGGTTAAAGTCTTTGGTACTTGTGAGGCGGAGGTCATTTCTGTCCCTTGTCTCATCCCCTCTCTCCCGTCCTCTCTCTCTCTCTCTCTCTCTCTCTCTCTTACCCATTCCCTTTCTCTAGGTGTTGACAGTTAATCAGGGATAGCTAATGAGGACGTACACACTGCTTTGCCCTGACGTTGCATTGCAAACCATTAACTCAGCAGGGATTTAAAAAGCCATGCTGAATTAACAGCACACCCTTGTCATTGGTCTGGGTTTCCTCCAGCTACAATAATATATGATCATTTTGCCTCACAGAATCTCAAGATCACAAATCCAAAATTTTTTTGGCTCAATGCGTTGAAATTTTAGATTCACATTGTTTATAGAGACGAATATGGAAATTTCATATAGTTTAATTCACTATGACGGGGAAACCTGGTCATTTTATACATTTTTAGTGCATTTATGCTACTCCATGTAATATGGAAAATATCCATATAATAGTTTGGTTTGTTTGCAATGTTGCAGAGCTTAAACTCTTAATGTGCTGGGAGGAAATTACATACTAGTATAAATTATACTGCAACACATATTCTGCTACTAATAAACGTTCACTATGAATTGAAAAATTAATGCCTGCTTATCATATCAGCAAATAAAGCATATTCTATATATTCTAATCTTGTTACTGCATAATATTAATTAACATTGAGATTAGCAGGAATACGAAGTTTCATTTACATAATGAAGTGTTAATAATTAATAATTAAGGTTTACTTGATGATATAGGATATAATGTAACATCAGGCAATTAGATATCTACTGTACTTCCTGTCCTGAACTAACCCTAGAATTGGTATACAAAATAAATACATTAAACTTCAACTATGGTATACAACAACACGACTGTTTTACCATGCGTTTGGACCGATTAACTGTTACATTATTTATAGCTGTTTATACAATATGTGACCCAACGGGTTTTAATGAATGCTTATTTGTAATTTCCAGCATTCATTATTTTTAATATGAAACACATTAATACATTAATTAATATGTTCCTATTTGCAGGCCCTATAGCAAAGGGTTACCCAATTAATTAAAGAAACAATAGCAGACTACAAATTAAAACAAAGAGAAAGCTCCTTAAGTGCACCAGGTCTATGTTTTCATTTGAACAGAGAAAAAGAAATCTTATTCTTGGGCAAATTATTACCTGGTTAATGTTCTTACAAGAAAAGGTTAATGCCCAAACAAGAAATAACAGAAAAGCGTCCACATGGCTAAAAATACACAGATGTTGCTGTTAAGGGTTACC
Source organism: Kryptopterus vitreolus (assembly GCA_030449085.1). Taxonomy (NCBI): domain Eukaryota; kingdom Metazoa; phylum Chordata; class Actinopteri; order Siluriformes; family Siluridae; genus Kryptopterus; species Kryptopterus vitreolus. The sequence goes on along the minus strand of JACRUU010000009.1, from coordinate 6,421,297 downwards.
ATTAAGACATCAGAAAAGAGAAAAAAGGCTCTGATTTGCTAAAATTGCCTTTGTTCACATTGCCTGCAGTGGTCTTTTTTTCTGTGCGTGTGTGTGTGTGTGTTTGTGTGCGTTCCTCCAGGAGGTCTGTTCCTGAAGTGAAATGAAGTGCACATATTATGTGAGCAGCTGGAGGTAAATAATGACAAGCAAATGCAAGCCTGTCGGGTTATGTGTTCACATATGTGTGGACTAGGGTATGAGAGCAGATTTACACAGATAGTCTCTGTCTCCTTCTGGCTCTTTCCTCTTCTCTCCAGTCAGGAGTGAAATCGGCAGGACTGGAGCCTCGAGCGCCATACATTGTGTTTAGTATCCCATCTCACTCAGCATGCTCATCATATTTACAGGCGTTTCTATGTTAATGACATGCGTACGTGCGCAGGAGTATTTGTTGGGGTGTGGGGTTGTAAGGGCAACATCTGTAGCACAGTCGGAGCACGTATACAAAATCCAACCTGCTGAGCTCTGAAAATGGGAAGCAAAATGTCGTCTTTTGTCTCCATTAAGCATATACGGACATGTTTGCATGTGTGTGTGTCTGTTTTTGACTGTGTTTTCACATTTGGCCCAACATTACATACTATAAAATAATTAATTTATACTTAATCATTACATGATTCTTTTATCTTTTGCCTTAAACAGTAATATTTTATTTTTTCAAAATCACCAACAAAAATCTGCTGGTCCCGGGTGGATAAAACTAAATATCTGTAAATGAGGCGTTTTACGAACAGACAAATGAACACAAAACTGGTATGCTTGCAGCGGCAGCCAGATAATTGGAAAAACGCGTCAGCTGCTGCTAGGTGTGACAGCTTTGACAGTTGTTCTTTTCCATGGATCTGGATTCTCCAGATCAGTTGACGTTTAGTGTTCTGATTTATGAGCAGATTTATGTATATCGGTGCCCGCCAGATGAGTCCAATTAACCATCTGAAATCAAACGGCGCTCGTTTATGTCTGGATATGAAAATGCATAATGCTGCCTTGGGGAGACATATTTCCCAAAGGTCATTTTTGACATGCCTTTAACGTGTTTGTGGCAAGAGCTGATTGTTCCCTGTGGGCCCTGTACACATCCATTCCTCTTAATCCTAAAGCTTATCAAATACTACAACCTGAAATTGTCTACCTGTTTTAATATAAAAATGCATGAATGGGTAAATAACCACAAGTATACAAAGATTGGGATTTAGAAAACAAACAAGCGTGTAATAATTAACAGTGTTTTTTTTCTTTTTTCTCAGCCTCACATAACTAAAAATGTCATGAGAAAAGGAAGAAGGATGAAAACATAGAAAGGTAGAGGGTTGTAGACCAGTAAAGGATGACTTATTAATGCTTTCAGTGTCTGTGACCTTGCAGTGAGGCACTGGTGTGTTGTGTTCTGGAAAATATAAAGTGGATGAATATAATAGATGCTGAAGCCGTTCCCTCATATTATTGTGCAGTCAAATAACAGAGTTCTGAGCAGATGAAGTATAACAACAGGGGAAAGAGGTAGATAGAGAGATAGAGAGATAGACAAAGTGGGGGAAAGAAGCCAGATAAATTTGGCCCAGGTGTTCTGTTCCATATAGGTAATGCTTCTCTGTAGAATGCTTTGTAGAATAAGTATATATATATATATATATATATATATATATATATATATATATATATATATATATATATATATATATATATATATATATATATATATATATGGTATGGTTTCTTTGTTTAATGTTCATTTATGGCAATAATCAAATCGTGGAGAATTGAAACAACATCTGGAGTAACGATACCTATTCCATCACAAAACAAAATAAATATTAAAGAGCAATAGCCTTAGTAAGTCAGTAGAGGCGTTATCATTTTTTCATGAGTATATGTACTTGCTAGTCTCGTAAGGCACCTCAGTACAGTGACCCAATGAACTGAAGTGAACTCTCTATCTCTCTGCTGTTCCCTCATGCACATGGCCAGTGGATTGAAAGCCAACCCAAAATTGTTAATACAAGGAGTTGTCATAACAATTTCAAACAGCAAACGGAATCTGTTTCAAATCCAGTTCCATTTCAGACAGCTGTCATCATCATGGCTGCATATAACATTAAAAAAAAAGTTTCAATATTTCAATGAATTTCAGTGATATTTCATTATAGAGTCTGCCTCATGCTTTTGCAATATCTTTTCATGTGTTTTCATGTTGATCAAACTGAGAGTTGCTCCATTAGTGGTGGGTATGAGGTTTATTTTTTGAAAAACGCAATGATATTCAAACACTCTTCTGGAATGCAATGATTTATTCTATTTCCTGCAACCCACTTTTGCACCTTTTCAAGAGGATTTAAAGAGCTCTGTTGGTTTAGTGGGGTTTTTACCAAGGTTTGTAACTGAACCCAGGAGTTTCTTGTGCCACTCAGGGAAATTTAGTATAATTTGAAAAACAATGAGCAGTAGTAGTAGCAGAACAGACATTAGAATAATCCTTATAGATATTCACACACTTAAACATTACATGTGCCCCTTATTTTATTTTATTCTTTACTTCGTAATTTCTTCGTTAGATCAGGTTATCATAACGTCAGTTTTAACTGCTACTAATTAGAGCTGCTTTGGTACAGTAATTGTTTCTCGGGGAGGTTCTAGTCAACTCTGCGAATTCTCTATGGACAATAGAGAATTCATTTTCTTTAAAACTAGATGTCTAAACTGGAATCGAACAGTATGATTTTAACAACACTATATGAGTAGGGTATTATGTCCGGGTTCGATTCCCGTCTTGGCCATGTGTGTGTGGAGTTTGCATGTTCTCCCCGTGTCTCAGGGGTTTTTTCTCCGGGTTCTCCGGTTTCCCCCTGGTCTAAAAACATGCACGGTAGGTTGATTGGCACCTTGGAAAATTGTCCCTAGTGTATGAATGTGTGAGTGTGCGTGTGCGTGTGACCCTGTGAAGGGTTGGCATTCCATCCAGGGTGTATCCTGCTTTAATGCCCATAGACGCCTGAGATAGACACAGGCTCGACATGACCAGAGGGAAGATTGGCTATAGCGGTAGAAGATGAATGAATGAATGATTATGTTCAGTACATCTTAAATGTATTTACTCTCAAAGGGTTTACATTATGTATATTCTATGTTACTTCAGATAGATTAGAAGATTAGATTAGATTCAAATTAGTTTCTAATTTTGGTTAGCTTTACATGTATGGAGTTATGGTTTATTTAATCATTTATTTAATAGGCTACAGTGCTCTTTGATCAAGTGTATGATACTCTAAATAAGGCAGAGTTTGCCTGAATGGTTTGCGCAAACTTAATGATGATAAAACCAACTATTGATTTATACAACACTGACATAAAAGTGTATATATATATATATTTTTTTTTTTTTGAAAATTTAAGTCTAATAATTGCTCTCTTGCTTCATCGATCTATCTTTTGTCTACCCTTTTTGCACCCTCCCTTGTACTTACATTTCTTTCTTTCTTTGTGTAAGCCTCAGACTCTCTAGCTGTTTAGTAATTATCAGATCGAAAAGCGCTATCATCCAGCAGTTTTAAATGAGCGCCAGGGTTCCCAGGTGGCAGGATTGGCATAAGTCCGTATGTGGGGTGAGAATGTGCCTCTCTGTTGAGCACCTTGTGATTTTTTTTTAGCAGGGGGCATGTAAGTGAGGTAACACACAGTGATGAGCTGAAATGCTGCAAATTAAAATCAGGACACATGAGATTGGGAAGAAAAAGCGCACTGACACATACATGTTAATCTCACTGTGGAATATAAAAAAAAACACCTCCAGAGAGGAAGAAATTAGTTGTGTTTCCAAATTCCGTTCCCAAACGTCTGTACCAGAGGTAGCTGCTGCGTAACAGTGTTTTGATAGCATTTTTATCCTTTTTTTTTTTCGCTCTATTACATGTCAGTTTCAATGATGTTTTTGACACTGAATAGATGATTTGAAGCAGTCAGGCGCCACTGGGACAGCCACAAGAGGCTACATTAGCTGAGAACCTCTGCAGTGATTACTGGTTTGTGTAATTTAAACATTAACTTGGAATGAGCTATGTCTTTCCAATAGTCAAAGAAAAACTCATTTATCAAAGACCGAATAAGAACAAACAAGAGAGTAGGAGAGAAAAAAAGGATTCCAAAGCCTAAATGCCATAATGGCATCTTTTATTTAAGTCTCCCAAGACTCGCATGATGGGGTGTTTGTCAGTCCTGGTCTGGTAGTACCCCTAATTCAACTTGTCAGCTAATTAATAAAATTGAAGCAGGTTGTGTTACAGGGAAACACATCATAATGGCGAGAGCTCCAGAGCCAAGACTGAGAAACACTGAGGGTTATTGAGATGTGGATGTGCTGCATTTCGGAAAGTAAATTAAGCAACAGGCTGCTGTGTGTTGGTTTAAGAACTGGGTTGCATGGTAGTTTGGGGTTGTTGTGTAATGGGAAAAGACTGAATGAATGCGTGGACATGGTTTAGGTCAGTGAAGGGGTGTTGGGTTGAGGTGTACTGATGTGTCTCTGGTATAAATGGGGTTGATGTGCTGGGTTTCGGTGGGTGGGTGTCAAGTCAAGAGGTTTTTTATTGTCATTTCAACTATATATAGCTGATGCAGTACACAGTGAAATGAGACAACGTTTCTCCAGAACCTTGGTGCTACACAAAACAACATATAAAACAACTTAGAGCTACAGAACACAAAGCTAAGATTTGTCCTAGCCACATAAAGTGCATCGTGTGCAACCTGGTGTGTGTGTGTGTGTGTGTTGGCTTTGGCTTGGTTGATGTGTACCAGGTTGAGGTGGTTTGGTCTGAAAAAGCAAGGTAAGTTTAAGTGGTTGGTTGTGATTACATTACATGGAGATTTAAGTTTGTTGAAGTGAGTGGAGTAAGGCACTTGTTGGATTTATATCGGTTTCTAGATTCTAAATCCCTACATGACTAGCAATCCAGTTTCTAATCTGCATGCTTTATATTTCAAACAGGAAGTGACTGTGGCCTGGATTTATTATGCATTTTTAGTCTTTTTCTTATACGTTTTTTCCTTTCCTTCCTTCCTTTCCTTCTATCCTTTGTCTAACCTTCTCTTCTGTTCTCTGGTCTCAAGCTTAATTAGGCAGATGGCAGCCTGATCAATAGATCTCTTTCTCTAGGAGACAAAACATGAACAGTGTGTGTGTTGCATGTGTATGTGAGTGTGAGTCATCTTGTTCATGCTATATATATATATATATATATATATATATATATATATATATATATATATATATATATATATATATATATATATATATATATATATATATATAAAACATGCCTATATGACCTTTATACTCACCCACAGAGACAGTGACAGTGATTGCAGTTCCATGATAGCAGCTCTGTCAATAGATGACAGTGTTTGTGACTCTAGAAACCAAATACTGTATAAAATCTCATAAAACGGTCCATTCAAAGAAATGGAGACAAAGATAGTCCAGAGTAGGTGTATAGACCGAATCCTAAATATCTATAAACTATCAGAAATGACGATTGACTGTCATGGTTGTGGATGATTGTAATAGTTTCCTATCCAGTTAAGAAAGCATTTTTTCATGAATTCTCTATTCATTTGATTTTGGCCTGCTATCACCAAGGTCCAACATAACCCTCTCAGGATGCTGTGTCTTTAATGAGAAGCAATAGCTGCTGTTACAGGAACCTGGTCCAGCAGCAAATTAGTAAGAAAGGCAGAGAGAGATGAAAAGAGCGAGAAAAAAAAACACCAATTGCTCAGCTGCTTTGATTAGTGCCAGGTATGCAAATAAATAGTAAGTATGCATTTTACGGCCACTGGTTGCAGCCCAGGAGCAGACAGCTCCACATCTTTTTCCAGGCTCCAGAGAGCAGGACCCAACTGCCTCATTAAGCATTCAGGGAATTGGCAGCCTCTAAATATAACTCAAACGCAATTAGTAAATTGTATGTAGAGAGTAGGAAGGAGGATATTTACACTATCACACCTCTCCCCCGACTCCCTCAGCTGATCTCTGTAATTAAGAATCTATGAGTCTTGGAAGAAAAACAGGTTGCAATCTTTGCTGAAACTTGCTTGGGAATGTCTTGCTTTTGCCTGTGTAGTAAGTGCATATAGTGCAGTGTAGTGTAGTGTAGTGTTTGGGCTTCAACAATTCCAAGTCATTATATATATATATATATATATATATATATATATATATATATATATATATATATATATATATATATATATATATATACAAGATCCAAGGAAATTCAGGAAAAATGAGAACAATGACAGTAAGTAATTAATTGAGATCTATCAGTCTGGAAAATGTTAGAAAGCCATTTCTAAAGCTTTGGGACTCCAGCAAACCACAGTGAGGAACAGTCATTATACAAAAGTGGAGAAAACATGGACCAGTGGAGAACCTTCCGAGGAGTGGCTGGCCAACCAAAATTACCCCATTTAACCGTATTTCATAAAAAGAACATTGTACCGGCAGTAAAATATGGTTGGGGTAGTGTGATGGTCTGGGGCTGTTTTGCTGCTTCAGGACCTGGAAGAGCTGTTCTATGACAAATGGAACCATGAATTCTGCTGTCGACCAAAAAATCCTGAAGGAGAATATCCGACCATCTGTTTGTGACCCCAAGTTGAAGTGAACTCGGGTTCTGTAGCAGGACAGTGATCCAAGACACACCAGCCAGTCCACCTCTAAATAGCTGAAGAAAAACATAATGAAGACTTTGCAGTGGCCTAGTCAAAGTCCTGACCTTTATCCTATTGAGCTGATGTGGTATGGCCTTAAAAAGGCAATTAATGAATGAAAACGCTCCAACGTGGCTGAATAAAAACAATTTTTCAAAGATGAGTAGCCCAAAATCCCTCCACAGCATTGTAACATACTCAAGTTATCGCAAACAAACACTTGATTGCAGGTGGTGTTGCTGCTAAGGGTGGCCCAACCAGTTATTAGGTTTAGAGAACAAACACTTTTTCACACAGGGCCATGTAGTTTTGGGTTTTGTTTTCCCTAAATAATAATTTAATGTTTTGTGTTTACTCAATACCCCCAAAATTACACATTTTTTAATATTGAAAATGTGTATTATTTAAATTAGTTTGATGGCCTATCTATCTATCTATCTATCTATCTATCTATCTATCTATCTATCTATCTATCTATCTATCTATCTATCTATCTATCCATCCATCCATCCATCCATCCATCCATCCTCTCCATCTCTCTCTCTCTCTCTCTCTCTATCTCTCTATATATATATATATATATATATATATATATATATATATATATATATACTGTATATATATATATTTTTTTTTTTTTTCATAGAATGAATTAGTAAATCATCTCAGTATAAGTATAAGTATAACCTCAGTATAAGTACGTGGATTCTAAACCCATTTCAGTATTGCTTTTTATTGCATTATTTTTTGTTATGACAAAAGGTGAGAAACTGGCCTTCACTTGCTTCTCATATTTTTGAAGGGTCGAAAGATAAATAAGAATGGTGGCTATGTTCAACTGAACAAATCTTCTGAAGAATCCCAGCATCTCACAAACCTTTCCTCTGTGGCTACTCATAAATAAATAAATAAGTACTGGGGTTTGTCTTTTCTCCTTTACCTAGCCTGTTTTTGCTATGAACAACCTCTGTTTTCTATTTGTAAACGCATTCTGTATTCTGTATATTATATATATATATATATATATATATATATATATATATATATATATACAAATTCAAAAGGTGACTTTTTTCAGCATCCTGCAGCATAAAGCGGTGTATTAAAATTCTAAACACATCGAAACCTGAATAGATCTGACAGCAAGATGAAGACCTAACGTGCATACACTTTGTATTTATCAAAGCAGTATTTGTAATATGTCAGCTAGCTATTAGCCTGCAGCTATTTTATATCATTATGACTGGAAACAGATATCTTTTTCTTTTTGCTAATCTTGTTTACTTTCAAACTTATAGTTTACAGGTTTCTACCCTCTTCTTCACTGTATTTATTTACAGTGTCTTTTTTTTAAAGTAAGGACATTCAGTACTTTGAACAGCTAAACAAAAATAACTACAGCTCCTGACTAACCACATAACGGGATTATTGAATTCATAGGAGCTCAGTGTAAAAGCATAGTGCTTCACAATTGGCCCTGATTTCTGTAATTGACTCTGGAGCTGTAGATAGCTTTTAGCCTGCATGTGAATTAACTCCGGAATAAAGTGGACTGCAGGGAGGGCTGCCAGATTTTTGTTTGGCCCCTGCATCTGGGCTAGCATCCAACATTTTCTCTCCAAAATGGCAACGCAGACTGATCATTGCCATCTTTTGAAGCTAGATATTACCCTTGGTGCAAATGTGTCATCATGGAGCACTTAGCACATGCCGTGCCAGATCACCTAAATCCTGACAAAAGAGAAAGAGGGTGTTGTGGGGTGTGGGGTGTGGGGTATGCAGGCCTAACAGGAACACATGGGGAATGTAAATACGACCAGGTGTGAGGCATAACAAACGATGCTACAACATCCCCATCTCCAAATGGTATTCAATCCGATGTGTTTTCCCTCAAAAAACTCGAGAATTTTTGTAACCATTAATATGGATGAACAGCAGGAAAGACCATTATGGAAAAAAAAACATTTCAATGTCATTATTCAAATCAAACTGGTCATGAGATCAGGACAATAGTTAATAGTAAACAATTAAACAAATGGCTCTATTTTCTCTGTACTACCACACACTGTGTGCTCAGAGAGCACTTATATGTATGAACAAGGTCAGGGTTTGCAGGCTTTGCTAACCTAAGCTGAGTCAGGAGCCGGAGCCACAGCTGCTGGTCTGATCACTCTGTGTGTGTGTGAGAGAGAGAGAGAGAGCTGAGATTGGTATATGGACCAATTGCTCTCTGTCGACCGCACACTGGTTTTCCTTTTGCAAATCGCTCCAGGTCTGCGGTATCACAAAAAACAAACCAGAAATGCTGATCTCTTATGCGGATTTCTGAAGAAGTTTATGGGGACTTTAAAGCACCGTTCTTGTTATTTCTGACCCACTGTAACATTGTTCACATCCGTATATCTGCGTTTTCAGATGCCGCAAATGAAACATATATAAAGATAAGATGTATACGCTGCTCTATTCGGGTGACATAAAGAGTGGCATTTTTAAAACGGAGAAAGAGCGAGACTGCAAGGAAAGCAACAGTAATAGTAGGTGGACAGCTGTCCCGAGAAAGTGAGAAGACGGGATGACAGCTGAGCATCTAGAGCCTTCTGTAACACTGACAAGACACGTCGGAGCACCCTCACGTCGCTCTCGGTGGCTTCTGCGCGTCACTTTTGTTTTTTTTTATTTGTTTACCCCTTTCACCCTTGCTCCCTCGTTCATGTTCAACCATTGCATTTATTAACTCTCGCACAACTTTCCGACAGAACTCTGTTTATTGCCTTATATCTTAATGGTTTTAATTTTAATGATTTGATTCAAGGAATGCTATTGTTTCACTAAAAAGGCTTTTAGCATTGCAGATTTTTTCAAATGTGCTTGATAAGTTCAAGGATGATAGCTACACTCCACGTGAGTGTGTGTACTGTCCATTAACATTCTTATGATTATGAAAACTGTCTGAGAGAGGGTATATATATATATATATATATATATATATATATATATATATATATATCTATATATATATATATATATATATATATGTGTGTGTGTGTGTGTGTGTGTGTGTGTATATTCATCCATTAAAGTCCTTATGTTTTAGACAGTCTCTTCCGCAACCTCTCTGCATTTAGTAGCATGTCTAGCCGCGTGTCCAGTGCAAATTACTATGAGTGGTACTTCACTCCTGTTAAAATTTCACCTCGGCTAATGCTGCATGTTACCTGCCACCAGTTTCTCCCTCTCTTTTTTTTCACTTTCCAACAAGTGTGGGACTGAATTTGCATGTACATGAATCAGTGACCTCCCACAGTGCTGAGAGGCCGTTTCAGTTATTAGCAAATCCCTGCTGCGTGCAAAGAGGCTGCAATGCATTATCATATTGCGTGTTGCATTTGCTAGGTTATGTGGCGAAAAAGGTCATCGCTGGATTTTGTACTAAGATTAGCTCTACCACACTGTCAGAATAATGTTATTGCTTGTATAGCTGGTGGCATTCCGTTCGCCTGGTACACGGTCCTACTTAATGCCAAACGATTCTGACGAGGAGTTTCTGGAGGAACTCGGCTCGCATGCCTGATTATTAAAACGAAGCTTCGTCAAGTAGGGCTTATAATAAATTATATAAATAATAAATTCACCACGCACACGCTCTGACAGCCAAACGAGGAGCTGTGTTGATACCCAGACAGAGCTCATTATACAAGAAAAGCTGATGACCTTATTGTACCTTTAGTTCTTAAAATATCGCTAACACTACCTCACTCTGGCTTATACCCTCTATAGTCTTGTCTGATTTCGGAAAAACAGCTATCTTTTTTAAATGGCAAAGGCAATACAGGGGAGGAAGAAAAGTTGCCAAAACTTGATTTGAGACTGCAAAACAAATTTAGCAAGTGAGCCTTCAAGCTTGTCACTCATAAAGAAGTATATCCCTTTCGGGATATGCTTGTCATATAAATGAGAGAATTATACTTACAGTAAGCTGGACTGCACCCGAGTGCCTGCAAATAGTTTCTGCACAAGTGATTGAGTGTGAGTGGGGTGTGTGAGTGTGAGTGTGTGTGTGTGTGTGTGTGTGTGTGTGTGTGTGTGTGTGTGTGTGTGTGTGTGTACATTTTGTGTACATTTTGGCTTGTAATATGGTGTGCAACTTCATGCTACCCGCAACTTGCCTGAATCGTTTCTGTTTCACAGTCATGATTGGATGGTCAGGCTTCCATGAAACGGTTTTCCACATTTACCCTTTTTTTCACACTCTATAGCACTAAATATTTAGCTGCACTGTGCAACTGCAATCTCAAGCACTCCATCTAAAACCCACTGATTGAAGGTTTGAATAAAAACAGCAACTAACATGCTGCTGGAGGCAAGCAAAAACCATTGGCAGAGATGGGTGTTTTTTTTGTGTGTGTGTGTGTGTGTGTGTGTGTGTGTGTGTGTGTGTGTGTGTGTGTGTGTGTGTGTGTGTGTGTGCAGTGAATCATGCTTGACACAGCCTTGGGCTGCTCGTCTTTGAGCTTTGAACCCTTAATTGTAGGGTACACCTGCTACCATGACCAACAAAACAGGTGTGATCAGTGAAACGCAGAGCAATGAATTTAAGGCACGCCTTTTATCTGTTTGAAAACAAGAAAACAACGGGCTTAATTTATTTATAAATGGAACTTAGTTAAAGCTTCCAGGGCAAGGGTCACGGCGAGGGCTTCTGTCTACAGGTTAAGAGTGAAGCTCCGTGGCCATTTCCGTTAAGAGTGAAGCTCTTAAATGAACGTGGCCATTTCCATAATAAATTGAAAGAGAAAAATGAAAAACAAAACAAAACAAAAAAAAGCTTAAAATTATTTATAAAAAACAAAGCCAGACGTCCATTGGGGCTGGGTCAAACGGCGCCAGGGCCTGTCTACAGGTTAAGAGGTGCACCAGAGGACATAATTTGAGAACCGACTTTAGACATCTGACTCTAGGACCCGACGCTCTGACTCTCGGATGATAGGCAGAACCCATTGTCTCCCAAACAACAGTAGCCATGAAGTTGGCCTCTGATGGCCCAGGGGAGACTTGGGGCGGGGTGGGGCGGGGTGGCGGGGGGACTCCCTAAGGCACGGTGCATCCTTGCTACGGATGAAGGTGACATAAATAAAGGGCTAGAAGAGAGGTTTATGCCTGGGTACCCTCCCCAAGGCACAGCTCTACAATAGGTAGTGGAGTATTGTAAATCAGGGGCTAGCCATGTGTGTGTGTGTGTGTGTGAGAGAGATTGGAGGAAGCTGGGGAGGAAAGCGCTAGACAACATAAAAGCAGCGAACATGTACAGTGTCTGTGGAGGATTAAGAGGACAGAGGTGAAGGGATTGAAGAGAAGAAACAAAACAAGCTATATACAGTATAGAACCTTCTACAAAAGACATTGGGAGGAATTAGAGCAGGAACAATACATTTAAAGTGGAGTTAATGAGAGTTTATTTTTCGTGAAATATATTCAGTGGTGATAATTTGTTTATTTCTGGCAGCTTGTCCATAAATGAGCATGTTATATTGGTCAATAGTGATTAGAAAACAGTGATTAAGTTGTAGGGCAGGGGAAAAAAAGAAAATTTTGCTGGCTGTTATACGAAGCTATAGGGATATAGAGATATGGTGATTCTGAGTACTAGAGCGGGTGAATATTTGGGCAAGGGGCATGTGGTTGAATTCCTAATCCATCATAAAGGTGTTCATCTGAGGGTTGAGATCAGGTCTCTTTATAGGCTTCTCAAATTCCTCCCCTCATGGACCTGTCTTTGTGCTCGGGGGCATTGTCAAACTTGAACAGCATGGATGATTTCACTAAAGGAAAATTGTAATGTTACCACACACAAAGACATTCAATACAAGTGTATGCTTTAAGCCTTTTGCAGTTTGGGTGTGATGGCAAGATTGCTACAGACTTTGGGTCATATAATGTGTTTATCAAATGGATTGAAATTAGCCTCAACAAAAAAACAACAACATTTGCACCATGGTTTGGTGTCCAAATACTAACAATGCCACAGCCATCTGTATCCAGGACCATTCATTCACTCATTCATTCATTCATCTTCTATCGCTATATCCGATCTTCCCTCGGGTCACGGGAAGCCTGTGCCTATCTCAGGCGTCTATGAGCATTAAGGCAGGATACACCCTGTATGGAATGCCAACCCATCACAGGACACACACACACACACATTCACACAAACATTCATACACTAGGGACAATTTTCCAAGGGGCCAATCAACCTACCGTGTATGTTTTTGGATCGGAGGGAAACCGGAGAAACCAGAGAAAAAAACCCTGAGGCACGGGGATAATATGCAAACTCCACACACACATGGCTGAGGCGGGAATCGAACCCGGACCCTGGAGGTGTGAGGTGAACGTGCTAACCACTAAACCACCGTGCCCCACCTATCCAGGACCATATGGAGCAAAATTTGATAGGAATTTACCTTTTAAGCCCCATCATTGACATTAAGCATCTCCAAGCTCATGCATGTTGAAGACTGCAGATAGTCTTTGCCTTTCAGTGTGTTCAGCTGCTTTGTGACGTTACATGAACAAATGTGAAACAAGTGTTCCTTCAACTTCCTTCCTGGTTTCTAACTGTCATATGGTAGCAGTGATCTGTATAAAACAATAGCTTCCCATGAGATACCCAGTGAGACCATTTCCCACCTAAACACACACATTTCAATGGGAATTGCAGGGTTAAAAGGAAGTACAGCAGACATTTAGCTAAAGAAATATTCTATACAAAAAGCAGGCAAGATGACAATAATATAATAATATAATCCTATAATGCTTAAATATATGAATTCGTCTCTCTTGTCTGTAACCACTTTCATTTGTTCCAGAGTGATAAAAATCTTACCATTTTGTTTCTGTCAATATTTATATAGTATGAGTATAATTCATTTCCATTTAAGCATAAACTAAAGCCATTTGCTACTATTTAATGTACAAACCAGAAGAAACACACACACACACACACACACACACACACACACACAAGGATAATAAAAAAAACATAAAAGGATACCATGTAAAATGTAAAAAAGAAAAACAAAATGCAATTATTCAGAAATATCATAAACCATTCATTTTATTTACAACAGATCATAGTAAACATATGCATAAACTGAGGAAATATATCGTTTTAATGAAAAAGAGGTCATTTCCACTAATGGATGTCTTGATAAAATTGGGGTGGGGCAGGAAAAGTAAGTGCTTTTTCACTTTTTCAGCAGGTGCAGGAACATTTTGCAGCTAATTACATTAATTGGCGGCAGGTCGGTCACACGAGTGGGTTTAAAATGATATGTATAAATGGAGATTCTTTTATAAAGAAAGATAAGTAATTCACCAATCTGAAATAATTCACCAGTCTGCAACTGTGTCTACAAATTGTGGAACACTCTGAAAATAATGTTCCTACAGATATACTTTATATAGCTCATTGTCTACACTACTGTACATAATATCATCAAATGATTCAGAGAATCTGGATAATACTCTGTTTAATAGGGACAAATCAAAAATCAGTATCGAATGCATTAAAATATAGGCATGATACTTTAATGCAAATTACTACACGGGCCCTGAAACAGAAAATGTTTGTAATTTTTTTTTTGTAATGTTATTTTTAAAATTGCTGTAAATTATATTTCTGCTCCAGTGAGATTTAAGGAATATGGAAATCAAACAATTAGTTCGCAATAGGTCCAAATTCTTGTCCAAAATTTGCCATTTTCTGTACATTCTGTGTACCTTTCTTCTGGAAGGTATATCATTATATACAAGAGCAGGGGTGGCCAACTAGTAGAAGGCTAAGAGCCTTTTTTTTGTTACTGCAAAGAGCCACATCATACACACGGGTACACATGAACATCATCCCATTCCCATTGACTCATGTTATGTGAAAGCTCCTAAAGAACCGCATGAAACTAGTGAAAGAGCCGCATGAGGCTTGGGAGCCATGGGTTGGCCAGGCCAGTACTAGAGCAAGAACCAGCACAATCCCTATGATTTTACAAACAACATACTGTCATACTGCAAAATATACACTGAAAATGTCGAGTTACATTCAGTGTTTGGTGCATCACTTCAAATCCCCTTTCAAGTCTAAGTTTTCACAACTTTATCCAGATAAAATATTCTTGATACATCGACTTTAAGTATATTAACAGCTGACATTTGTTCATTGTGACTTGATTAGCAGGAACATACTGTATAAAGAGAATGCATCACTCTCCCAGTGCTGGTGGCTGAGAGTTCTGCATCTCAGGGGAGAGGTTCTAATCGCCTTGCTCCAATACTCATTATACAAACCTCGTGCAACAGTACACGATGCACACACATAATGGACACAGCATTGCTCATTCCCTTGATGCTGTATTAATGCAGAATCCTCTTACACCATTTAAATTTAGCATCTTTCTCTCTCTCTCACTCTCTCTCTCTCACTCTCTCTCTCTCTCTCTCTCTCTCTCTCTCTCTCTCTCTCTGTCCTGTGTTGTTTATCTAGTCTGTCAGAGCAGGTTTATTCTGTTTGCTGTTCCACCACTTAAGGCCCTGTAGTAAAGATATCCATGTTGTAAACATGCTTCAGGACAATTCTTTCTCCCACCGGAGTCTTTCTAACTCTGCTATGAGTTTTCTATCTTGAATCTTTTGTTTCCCCTATAGCGTTCCACTGCCCTCTCTGACAGTGTGATAGATATGCGAGATGAAACAGTAGTGTCGTTTTCAGCTAGAATCGGCATTCCTGGTCTACTAGGCCGCCGGGTAGGGGACGAGGTTCAAGAGAATCACCTCTCACCTTCACAGGATGGCATGAAGAAAGAATGTGCTATATTCCTCTATATACGTCTCCAAAAGAGATATCTTATGGCTTCTTCTCCAGCTATTTGTGTGTTTCTGAATGCGTCTCGACCAGATGTGCCTGCGATATTAAACATGCCTTTTCCATCATTGCGCTCTCTATAATTGAAGTTGATTAACTCCTTTTTTCTAATTTAAATTTGCAGAAGTATGGTGTCTAAATGTTGATTTTTTTTAAGTTTGAATCTCATTGACATTTAATCATGGAGCAGCCTGGTTTTTAATTTCCATGCTTAGATCAGAAATTAATCCCGCTCTGCTTTAGTGCGCTGCGCCGGAGCCCTGATAACATTGATTCCTTCTTTTGCCTCCCTTGCTTCTCATAGCCAATGAACCCAGAAGCTGTGATGTGTTGTGGCAATTTGCATTTTATTCACCACTCAGTGCTGTTTAATGGCTTTCATTTTGCATATTCAAGAGCGGTTGTGTAGTACGCTTAGAGCTGCATTGTCTGATAGGTACATTTGTTATGCCGCTTTTGTTCAGAACTAACAACAGCGCCTTCCGGGATAATGAGGAGCTTCGCGAAAACCTGGCGTTTCAGACCCGTTATATCAGGGAATAAATAGCTAATTTATAGGCAATTGAGAATCTATTCTAAAGAGATGATGCAGAGATTGAAAATAGAAAACGAGCTAGATGAGTGTGATATAGCCAGTATCTGGACCAGACTGGAGCTTGAAGCTCAAGCATGTGTGCCGAAGCAGATTTCCTGGGTGCCACTGGCCAGTAAATGCTGTAATTGCTGTCATCTCTCCCGCGAATCCTGTAGCGGACTGTGGGAATTGGAAGAGTCATTTCCTCTCGAGGGAAACAAAATGATGGGGGCTCCAATTTCCAAGTGAAGAAAAGAGTCAGAAGCAGGGTGTGCGAGCGAGTTAGTGAGCCCGTCACACCGTCTCAGGGCGAAATTACAACTTTTTTTGCTAATCTTTTCCCTCCTACAGAGACAGCTGAGGTTTTGGACATTTGTAGGGGCGGACACTAACATGCCAGGGTTGGTTTGGATATCGCTAATAGGCAGAAGCTCCGTTGGGTTTCCTGCTACACCTTGACAAAGCACCCCATAGATATCCAATTAGCAACTCTTTCCGTGTAAAGACCTGACATTACACACACTTCATTAGATAATTAGGTGCTAGGGTCAGCTGTCTGCTTGAAATGTGAGATCCAACATGTACGGCCTTACTGAAGGTCTGCAGACTGGGGACTCATGGGACATGGTCCTCTATTACACACCAATTTCAGTCGCTTTCAGAATGAAGCAGGTGAACAGTGGGATCTTCTCGCTCCACAGAGCAACAATTAAGGAGGCCTCAAATAGCGAGATTCAGAACAAAGCCCATATGTATATATGTGTGTGTGTGTGTGTGTGTGTGTGTGTGTGTGTGTGTCAGAGAGATAGAGAAAGAGGGCATAGTAGTGTTAATACAATGGAAAGCATCAGGAAATTGAGCATCTAAACATGAGCCTGAGTCTCTTGAGATGACGACAGCTGCCAAGCACATTCACAGGCAAGTCGATGAAGAAATGTATTGCCATTTTCTACCAGCAGCGTAAGAATCAATTAATCTATAACGTAATCATTTACGTCCCAGAAGGGCTTCAGGAATAGCGATGCCTGAATTTTCTCCAAATCTGCGACTACAGGACAATCACACTGTCACCAAAGTTCGTTTATTACACGAAAGGCTTCGAATTACATTTTTATTTTATGTTTGGAAACGGCACACGAGTATATATTTTGTCTGATTTGCTGTTATTTGCAAGCCTTTGATTTGTGAGGAGGCTTTTTTTCTGAAAAAAAATAAGCTGAATTGCTAGTCATCAGCAGATAGCACATCCTCACCTCTAGTTGTTTTTATGTGGCAGCGAAAATTACACTTTTGACAGGTTTCCGTGATTATGGTGCAAATGGAACGTCGTCTGGCTATTTTCTCCGATTGTAGGTTAACTACATTTACCACATTTTTGAATTCAATTCTTTTTAGCCTTTTCGGTGACATTTCACTGTGTTCATGCTTGGACGGAGGGATGGATGGATAAACCTTATTGATCCTACAGGAAAAATCTTTTTTTTTTTTTAGTAATGTACATACGACATACAAGGACACGTGTAAATGGTTTGTAAGGACTTTTTTTTAAATAATTATAAAAAAATAAAAATATATCATATTTAAGCAATGTGTAAAGTTAAAGTCATAACAGTGGCAAGTAAAACAGTTAGTCAGGTTGTTATGGTGGAAGCAGACAGGATGATGAATCATGTTTTTCTTGTAAATCTACATTCAATTGATCAATTAGACAAAGCCGCCAGTGTCCTGTCCACACTGTCCATCGCTGTTATTCATTTGTACCGACATTCTCCATATATTTTGTAATCTATTTTATTCGCACACTTGTGCATTGAACATCAGCGTGGATATCAAATTCTGTATTCGCACTAAATGATTCCAAATTCAGTCATTCATTCATTCATTCATCTTCTACCGCTATATCCAATCTTCACTCGGGTCACAGAGAGCCTGTGTCTATCTCAGGCTTCTATGGGCATTAAGGCAAGATACACCCTGGATGGAATGCCAACCCATCGCAAGGCACACACACAAACACACACACACACACACACACACACACACACATTCACACACACATTCATTCACTAGGGACAATTTTCCAAGGTGCCAATCAACCTACCGTGCATGTTTTTGGACCGGGGAGAAACAGAACACGGAGAAAAACCCTCTGAAGCACGGGGAGAACATGCAAACTCCACACACACACACACATGGCCGAGACAGGAGTCGAACCCGGACCCTGGAAGTGTGAGGTGAATGTGCTAACCAATAAGACACCATGCCCCTGATTCCAAATTCCAACAATTACAATAATAGTTTGTTTGGATATTTTTATAACGGCACTGCTCAGATTCTATTTCTAGATTCAAGGGTTTGTGTCAATGCAATTATCCCAACATGTGGTTATGGTAAAGAAATATATTAAGTTCTTTGTGGTGAGATGTTTAACAAGAAGTTGCCTGTAGTTTCAGTGAGTAGTTTTGGATGACAACATTTCTGCTCCGTATAGTAACATGACAAGCTATTTTTCCCCCTAATTTACTTATTAAATAAAAGCTCTCACAGGAATAACTGCTTACAGCAGATGAAATAAAAGATATGTTTAGTAGACCTGACATGTTAAATAGACACTGCACAATGTTCAAAATGCATCTATTATTGCATGAAGAGAACGAGACAGTCATTCACAGTCCAACTTATATTTGTAAATCGGCTTTTATATTTATTGTTATAATTCGAGTTGGTTGTGTTCTATTATTAGGCTTGAAAATGAAAATACATAGTTTCAACTTTTGTTATAAAGAAGCAAAACAAATCGAAGTACCTACATTACATTATGTATGGTAAATATTTTATTATTTCATTAGTATTCAATTTCACTCATGCCAAGGTACAAGAAATGGTCTCCATCTGCCCTTCTGGCCGATTGTGCTCACGGCCTAATGGCATAATTTGCACTTGCTGATGTGACAGTGCCACAACTCTCCATTATAACACAATTACATGGCTAAATTCATTGACTGCACACTTGTCTTCAGCGAGTCCAGCGAATTTTTAATGGGTTCCAGAGTAAGCCGCATCCGTCATAAGAGAGATGAAATGTATTTAGCGGGAAACGACATCATGTTTTATTCAATTACACACGAAAGCTCAATTCATCAACTTTTGCAATTAAGTTAAACAGGCACATGCATGAAACATGAGGACAATACAAAAGGGAACTGGCAGCAGAGACTGCTGCTTGTACATGAGACCTTAAGAGAGCCTGATTGCATTCTAATGTGAATATAATGGAACAAATTGTGTTTTGTGGAAAGAATGAAGATAAATATTACATATACATTAATGGCGGTTGGTTTTTTGGGAGACATAATAAATAGCTAATGGTAATTATTCCATTAGTGGACAACGAAACCTGCCAAAAAAAGATTGTGTGACTCCTGGCTTCGGCTGGAATGTAGGGAATGGCAATAAATGAGGCAGTGTGATGTGATGAATGCAAAACATTCTGTATACCTGTTTTGGGATTTATTGCTGCCGTTTGTCAGAATTGCATACAGGCTGCAAGCGCCAAGTCTCATTACTTGCAGCAGACACACAGATGTGTGTGAGTGTGTGTATGTGTGTGTGTGTGTGTGTGTGTGTGTGTGTGTGTGTGTGTGTGTGTGTGTGTGTGTGTGTGTGTGTGTGTGTGTGTGTGTGTGTGTGTGTCCCTCACCATCATGAGGCACTGCTGATATTACTTTTCTGTTTCAATCACATCAGAGAACCACACAGCAGCTTGGACTGAAATCAATGTCTTGGCCATGATTGCTGCTTTGCTTAAAGCCTGACGTGTTATCAAAATAATCAACTTTGGCTCCTTGTCATAGTCGGTGTCTAAACTTGAGGCCAATCTAAAGTTATTTTCAATCCGCTTTTTCATTTCACGTTTCTTTCACCTATTTTATTGCCTTTATTTTATGACCACACATCACACGTTATGACCTTCACTTACGTAACTCATTCATAAGCATGAATTATAATCTTTAGCACATCAGGACATACTGAAGTGTAGTTATAGTGTAGGTTTTGGTTGCCTCTTTGTAATGGGGGAAACAAAATTCGATCGTTAAGCTCAACATTGAAATAATTATACAACATTGCAATCACAAATACACAACAGCAAGTTAAGCCTTAACAGCTCCTCTACTGTAAGGTTAGTTCTAATGATGTAATTTGTCCTTTTGTGAAGTCTGAGTTTTAAGTGGTGAAATATTATTGAAAGTGGTCATTATAATCATGTTAGAAGTATCAGATTGCTCTATTACTCCCTTAAAGACTACGGCATATGATAAATTGAGTTGTCCTCCCTAACTGTATACAGGCAAACATGTTCTAAACAGTGTTCAAATAAATATTATATACTGCAAGTCATGCTATTAAACAAAAGCAAGAAACCTTTTTTTTTAAACCATTATTAATAGTTATGTCTCAGTTGCCAGAGTGGGTTCTTGATCCACTGAGTATTAATTGATCATTATAAATGCTTTAGTTAAGTATTAATATATGCTCATTTTTTGGAGCTTACAGCAAGGATAATAAAATAGTTACAGTTAAGTTAAAAGAGTTGTAATTAAATCATTAATATAAAGTGTAACAGCTTGAACATGGGAACAGTTTATGATCATTATAACTCATTCCCCTGAATCAGGGGAATTTCCGCTGTATTCATCAATATGAATAAATCAAGGGGACTTTAAATCTCTGTACTAATCCACCCCCACCACCATGCCACCCACAAATAAACACACACACATAATTAGCAGTACTCAATTTTCATCTACCAATATAATAAGTCTTGCTAGGGCCTCCCTTTGCGTAGAAAACATGTTATGCGTAGATACAATCTTTTCATGGATTTGACAAGGTGTTAAAAACATTCCCTTAAGACATTGGTCCAACTGATCACGACTGTATTGAGTGCACAGTCATGCCATGAGTATTCAATTCTACTACATCCCGAAGGTGTTCAATAACTGGAAATTCCATTGGGGAGAACATTGGGAAGGCGTTTCTGTCCACTAAAACGTCCCTTCACTAGATTTGTTTTCTTTATTGTACCATTCTGAGGAAACTCTAGAGACTCTTGTGTCTAACACAATCCCGGGAGATCAGCTGTAATAGAAAAACTTAAACCAGCCCCGTCTGGTTTAAGTTTTTTTCAACAATCATGCCACAGAGATCACATTTTTTCCCCTCAATATCTGATGCCAATTACCTAAAGCTACTGGCCTGTATCTGCTCGATTTTCTGTAACTCACTGCTGACACTCAACATTGGATCGAATCTCTTCATTTTTTCCATGCACTATATTATGGAGCGGGATGCACGGTGGTTTAGTGGTTAGCACGTTCGCCTCACACTGCCAGGGTCCGGGCTCGATTCCCGTCTTGGCCATGTGTTCGAAGTTTTGCATATTCTCCCCGTGCCTCAGGGGGGGTTTTCTCCGGGTTCTCCGGTTTCCTCCCCGGTCCAAAAACATGCACGGTAGGTTGATTGGCACCTTGGAAAATTGTCCCTAGTGTATGAATGTGTGAGTATGTGAATGTGTGTGTGTGCCCTGCGATGGGTTGGCATTCCATCCAGGGTGTATCCTGCCTTAATGCCCATAGACGCCTGAGATAGGCACAGGCTCCCCGTGACCCGAGGGAAGATCGGATAAAGTGGTAGAAAATGAATGATAAATGAAGGAGGATGATGTTATGGAGCATAACTTGTTGCTTTTTGGTTGTAATTTGAAGTTATTTTAATTAAGGGGTCAATTTTATACTATAATATGTACTACAAAGATCATTTTTGCAAATCTGAAAATTGAATGATTCTGAAGCAATGGGAAGGTAATCGACTTGGCTGTGTGTTGTGTTTTTGTGGTGTAATTCAGATGTGCTATATTGTGGTAAGATGGGTCAACATGACATTTTGGAAACAGTTGCACTGTCATTCAGACAAGGTTATAAATATGCAAACATTCTGAGAATAAGGCGGCTGTGCTCATTTTTTGTTTTTTACTTTACGTTTTTACTTTATAGTTTCTAACACACCTTCCCGAGGAAGTCAAATGCGAGCCAAACTGTCAAATGCAATACAATTTTAAACACAATTTTAAACTCTCTCTGACCTCAGATCACACCACGGAGAGGTATATTACACCCACAGCGTTTGTAGAAACATAATGAATTCTCTTTTGCTCATGCTGATGTAAATGATTCCTGCAGCATGTAGGTGTTTTCAATTCTTGTCCGATTATAAACTAATATAGAAATCTCAGGATTAATCTATATCTCATGAGCCACTAAACAAATTCTATATAATTTTCAGCATTGCCTTGCATTTGGTAGGAGACAGGACCCCTTGACAGAAAGATCAATCTGAAAGAGTAACCCTGCACTCAAGATAATCTCTCAATCTCACAGTTATGGGTTTACAAGTTTGTAAAAGCAACTTTGACTGAACAGATCCAATGTCTCCAATCACCAGTGCTAAAGTTCCAACAATCCAATCACACATTTTCTGTCATACATTATATTTTTTGTCCTTTTAATGTAACTCTCTTCTTGGCATAGTCACTTCCTTCATTTCCATTCTCTCCAGAACTGATCATACTCTGCAAATATGCACAATCAAGATTTACAAAGGAGTTTGTGCCACAAAGGACCGTCTCTTATTTTTTGATGATCTGGAAATGTATTTATCAGAGGGACCACACCGGTAGACAAAAGAATAGAGGTGCTATTATAGAGCTGTAGAGGAGGGACAAAGGGTAAAAAATAATGCAGAGGACTGAGCCAGGAGGAAAAGAGAAAGGCCAAGGAGGAGGTTTATGGATGTGGTGAGGGAAGACATGCAGGTGGTTTATTTGAAAGATAAAAAGATCTCTAGAGGACAGAGCGATAATCGAGACAGATTATCTGCTGTGTCGACTCCTAACGTGAGCAACCGAAAAAGGACGCCATTGGACGCCATTGATTGCTTTTTCAATGAAATGTTTTAATGTGTTATTCTCTATTTTGTTACCACGCAATTTAAGAACATCATATGCAAATAATCAGTGTTGTGGAGTAACTAGTTACATGTAACGGTGTTACGTAGTTTAATTACAAAATAAAAGTAATGGTACAGTTAAAAAGGATCCGTTACAGTTACTGCGAAAAATAGCTTTTAATTAAATTACAATAACTTTCGAAAATATTGACGATTACAAATCCCAAAGGCCATCGCGTAACACCCCCCCTAGATAAAACAATTTTGTCCTCACCCACTGTCGACAAAAATTTTGCTGGCACACAACCCCCCCTCCCCCCACCCACTCCCCTCACCCACTCCCCTCAACAATTAGATTCTGAATAAGCTCAATTTTTGAGATATGACCTACTTTTAATGAATGCCACCTAGTGGACAAATGAAAGCAATCAAAAATAAATCAAACATAATAAGTTACTTCATTACTTCAATGTCAGGCGTCTTGGGGCATCAAGGCAGGATACACCCTGTATGCGGTGCCAACCCCATCGCAGGGCTCACACACTCACATTCACACACACATTCATAAACTAGGGACAATTTTCCGATGTGCCAATCAACCTACACATGGGGAGGAAACCGGGGAACCCGGAGGGAAAGAAGGAGGGGGAGAACGGGGACCGGAGAAAAAAACCCCTTGAGGCACGAGGAGAACATGCAAACTCCACACACACATCACATGGCCGAGGCGGGAATTGAACCCCGGACCCTGGAGGTGTGAGTCGAACGTGTTAACCACTAAGCCATAATCACTTTTATAATTATAATTATGATTACATTTTGAATAGGGTCATTTGTCATCTGTAACCTATTACATTTCCCAAGTAACCTTCCCAACACTGCAAATAATAGTATGATCAATACTTTTTTGACCAATGAAATAAATGCAAATGAGTCCGTGACGTCATCCGGCGATTTTTGTTGTTGTTGGTGCACTCGCTATTTCCCCCTGAAGTAGACTGATGCTACTTATAGAATAAATTAAAGACGTTTGTTAAGAATTCGGTTTATCTGGTAGATAAACCGAATTAACACTTTGATCAACAGACTTGAATACTGATAGGAACAGAAGTTGTGAGGTTCGACGCTCAGGCTGCTCCTGTGTCTTTAAGACACGCTCCGGCGACACGAGCACTGAAGGGGGCGCGAGGCTGCAGCCATAGGTGCGCGCGCGGCGCAGCGCGGCGTTCATTCACTACCGAGAGCAAGCGCGAGACCGGAGCCGGCCACGTGAACGGGCAACTCTCTTCAGGAGGAGTAGGAGGAGGGGAGGAGGTTTGTTTTGTTTACAAGGAGAGGAAGAGGATAAACAAACAAACAAGCAAACTGTTTGGAATTGATACACGCGGGACTTGGTGAGATGTGTGCGTGAGTGGAGTTAAACGGCCAGACGGTTCGGGGATGTACGGGAGAGTGACGCTCGTCCTGCGCGCTGAAGTGTGAAGGAAGAAGCCCAAACTGGTTTGGATGGAGGTGTTTACCTTCTTCAGTGTGACTATGTGGAAGTGACTTCCAAACTTCCAAAAAGAGAGAGAGAAAGAGAGAAAGAAAAGAAGAGAGAGAGAGAGAGAATAAATAAATAAACAACTCCGTGGATGCAGTGCGGACGCTGACGGTCCGTTTGTATCCAACCAAAGCGCGGAGTCGCGGCAGCGCTGCACGGTGGTGATGGAGTTTCCCCGGACTTTGCATGCTTTATCGGTTATATGCATGCTCATCTGTTGTATACATGGTAAGTTCCGGTTTATACTTTTAATGTTCAAATTATAAAACAAAACAAAACATTGCGGTTTGTTCCTGGGATTCATTTACAGTCTCGCAAAACAATAACAGTTCCGTATATTTTCTGCGGTGGTTTCTGCACAACGATCTGATAAAGAACATGAAATGGTTATGAGTGATTTGATTTGATCGTATACAAAACATGCAAAAGAAAAACTCATAACAATAATAATAAGACACCTCCGCGGCGCCTTGGTTAAGCTGGTTATCCAGCCGCAAAACAAAATGCTCTCACCACACTGGTTACATACAATTATTTTTTAACAATATGTATATTTTCCCCATGTCCTAAAGTAGTAAACTGACTTTCCTTTCTCTGTTATAAAGGCTTGGACATCTTTTGGTGTTCTACATTTTATGATGTCATAAAATGATCTATGAATATTTAAAAAAAAAAATTTAGATGTATATCTGATTTACTTTATTTTATACTCATAGGCAGTAAAAAAAAAAAACACAATTTTCTCCAAAGCAGCTTTTCTAAAAAAAAAAACCAACAAACTCCTAGATTAGAATAACTACATATTTATTTCCAGTCATAAATATCATTACATGCTTTCTTTGGAATAACGTTGGCTGTTTGCGTTTATTGTTTTTCCGTTTAACTGGCTTTGGTGCTTGGCAATAGCTATAGGGTAGTAAACGCTGTCCGTGAGATTCGTTCCCTGATCTACCAGCAAACACAGTGACTCAGGAGGAGGCTACACAGGGGGCAAGCAGGGTAAATAATATTTACTGCTGTGAAATAAAATCCGTCGTTCTGTGGTCTCAGAGTAGTGACATTTTGACTCTATTTTTGACCTTTCCTGCACACACAGCGAATACGCCGATGGTTGGCAATTTATGATTCATTCTTACGATACCGACTGAATTTGGCAGTGGAACCTTTTATCCCACTGAGATTCTCTGGAAGCGGTTTAATATACCAACATTATGCATGTCATGGCTGCAGGCTATCTATTCACCTTTTCTTACCTGATAAAGTTGCGGAGAAAAGGAAAGGCTAGAGTTACACCTTAAGGTGCTCAACTTTGTCATAGTCGTCCGCAGCACTCCAGGGCAGTGTGTGTGTGTGTGTGTGTGTGTGTGTGTGTGTGTATTGTAACTAGATGAGTTAGCCAGGTTCTTTTTAAGGGTTTTGAAATTGTCCTGAAACAGCTGTCAGTTTTCCCATGATTGCCCCTCAAACTCACTCTTGAGCCATGGAGAAGCACTTTGACGGGCGAGTAATGATACCGTAAGGGGCAGACGGACCTTAACGGTGTACGTGAGAAAATCGCTGTACAAAATGCTCATTGTAATTTTGTCTTTCCTTTGAGTGAATGCTGCACTATTTCATCCAAATACTGAAGAGTCTTTCTTTTACGCTAAATAAGAAGACTTTTCAGGCCTTTAATCCCCCCCCAATGTTTGTTAATTCTGATTATCTGATGAGAAACTATGAGTGTATATTTGTCAGAGGTTTGGCCCAAACAGTTGTCTTGCCCGCAGTGTCACAGAGACATACTCCACCCCATGTCCGTTTACACAGTGTGGTCTCTTGAAGTAAAAAAAAAGAAAGAAAAAAAAGCATCTCCAGCCGAGTGTACGCCGCTATATCATTTTTAGAGCTTGTGCACATTCATAGCGCTATTTGATCCTCAGAACACAAGTTTCAGACCTACTATTTCAACAAGTCCACTTGTAAAGCATTCTTCAATGTCAGCACCACTTCAGACTTATAAAGGAATCGGTAAAAAGGTATTCAGACACTTGTATGTTCTTCATTTAGTATTTGCATCATCATAATAATTAAAAGCTAAAACCTCCCGAAGCTCAGAATTATGTTACTGCTTATGCGAAATCATGTTAGGTTAGTGAAACGTGGTCTGTGGTACCAAAAAAAAAAAAAGTCTGTCTCAGGGTGATGTGGTTGCTGAAGGGTTGAATAGGGCCACAAGACAAAGCGTCTGCATCAATCTGTCGCTCCCGTGGCCCTGGTTGGCAGTCTGCGACAGCTTAATGGCCATTGCACATTAGTTCCAGTTGTTGTTGTGGTGACCTCGAAGACAGAGACGAAGGGAGAAATCCTTGACCAGTGAACACAGCCGTGCTGTAAGAGTGCGACTAGAGTTGGACGTTTTAAAAGCTCAATGTACATCTCGCCTTATTAAGGTGGTGACATTTCAAGGCGTGCGGGCTATTTAAAGGGAAAAAAAGCCAAAGTGGTATTGTGTCTTTGTCGGCAGCAAGGCCAGCACTTGGGAAGTTTCGATCAGGTTCAAAATCTGTCAGTTTTATTGGAATTTAGGTTTTGTATTAAGCAGTGCCTCATTATGCCACAAGGACAAACTGATTTAAGAGTAAAATAAACTCATATTTTCCCGTTTTTTTTTTTTATATGGTCTGACAAATGGAAACAGCATTTTTATAATGGGCGATGCAAAAAACATATCTAGATCTTTGAAGACAGTTTTTTTACAGTGTATAGCACTGTGTCCAATCTTTTCCACAATGGGCCTGTGTCGGTCATTGCACTAATCAAGTGCCACACCTAGTAGTTGAAGTTCACTAGATTTAAACAGCTAGAATTTGGTGTGCACTTTGGTTTGGTTGGAATGAAAACCCTTTTGTGGAAAAGATTGGACATCACTGGTCTACAGAATATATCATGTTACTCCATGTTGTCCAGTCACAGGCTTCACCTTTATCTATTTTTAAGTCTATTGACTTTGTTTTTTTTTTTGTTTTTTCTCACTTAAACGAAAAACTATCCAAGACTACACAGCATGCGAGCATGTGCAAAGTGTTCCTTCAATAGTTGAGAAACAGTGATTATAGACTCAGGTGTGTGCTGATTTCCACCGTCTGGCTCCGACGCCTCTCGCTATCAGAGTCAACACTCTCGAACCGTGCTGTCTCTACGTGTCAAACAGCAGGAGTGTGTTTTGTGTTTGCATACAATGAGTTTGTGTGCCATCCTTTGAGGCTTCAGTGTATCATCTGAGATTCAGTGACTTTGTTTTCTTTCATGCTGTTTGCTTGGTGAACTGAATAAACTTAACCGAGAGAGGGAGTGTGTGTGTGTGTGTGTGTGTTTGTATGTGTGTGTGTGTAATAGAGAGAGAGAGAGTGAGTGACTGTGTTGTGCTTCTGAAGGACACTGTAAACACAAGGCCTCAAGGCCATGTGTGCTCTCTCATCAGGAGCCCTGAAACTAATGACACAGTCTCAGCCTGTCCTCACAAACATATGCGCGCACACACACACACACACACACACACACACACACACACACACACACAATCCCTTAGCTCTGTTTACTCCACGTTCACACTATTCCTTCTTCCTTTGCTGTGATTTCTCCCTGCCACCATCATCAAACTTGAAAAAGCCAGAAAAGCTTTTGAAGAAAGAAAAAAAAAAAACACTTGCTTTTTCTATGAGTTTAGAACGACTTTTAGGCTATTTGGCACAGGTTATTACTGCCACAATTGTTGTTTAATGGGTCTACCAATGGAAATTGCAGCTTGTACATTGATTGCATTGATCCCCGGAAGCAATATGAAAGACAAACTAAATGTGACTCAGACTTTCTTTATCTTTGGGGAAACTGTTCAAGTTCTAGCAAGGTGAAGCTTTATTTTTTTTACTATTATTATTATTATTATTATTATTTATTATTATTACAGTGAACAAGCAGTCCAGACTGGTTTTATCAGCTGTATTCGATGAGAAACTGTTTCCTACAGTGGTGAAGGGCTGCTTTGTATTAGCATGTTTCCTGACAGGAAAGCATTATGGATAATCAAAGTGAAACAAAAAAAAAATGACAGAAGTATTTCTTTCCTTCTACTCGTTGCAGATTGTTACAATGTTTTTGCAGTTGACGTCGGCGCTAAGCGGCTTTACAAAATATGTTGAAACTATAATTCAAATAGTTATCCCTGGAAATGTATCCTATGAGGAATACGAGTGAAGTAACCTTGAGAAGAGCCAGACTTTAAAAGAAAACCCATCTTCATTTCTAAATTATAAATGATAAACAAATATAATGGTAAAAAAGGCGCAATCATGATTATAGTCAGTTTTGCTATATATTTGCTATAAAGATCTAACCTGCACTGTATAGATAAATGCTTATGAACACCCAAGAATTATATATGTATGTGCTTTTTGAACATCAATTCTGTTACAAAAACCTCCACTCTTTTGGTAGTATGTTTCACTAAATTCATCCACAAGGAGGTTAGTAAAGCCAGGTACTGATAAAGAGTGCAAAGGCATGGGTTCAGTCAGCATTTCAATTTCAACCAAAGGTGTTTAGGCCAATTAAACCCATTCACAATGTAAACTGTATCTTCATGGACTGGCTTTGTGCACAGGAGCATGGTCATGCTGAAACTGTTTTAGAACTTCATGCTTTACAGTTGTGTTTTTCTAACTTTGTGATACAGCTTGGGGAAGAACATCATGTTTGTGGGAAAAGTGCTAATATTGTCCATATTTTGTGTACTCGTATATTTTATATGAACCTATTTTTGAATTTATTTCCTCTTAATATATACTGTTTTATATTGCTTAACATTAACCAAATATCAACTCTGATAGTAAGCTAAACTAAGGAGTTAGTCAAACAAATTACACTTAATAAGACGGGTATGTATGTCCCAAGTGACTTAATTGGTTTTAATTAAATAATTTAGTCTTCATAGCAAAGTACTTTTTAATTTCAGATGAATACACTAAGTATGGGTGCTCTAATCTAATGCTATCTCTGCATTGTACCCAATGTTTTGGGTAGGTTAGGGGTTTTCCTATCCCCTCATTTTGACCATTTCCTGTAGTAATCATCCACCATCAAGGAAACAGAAAATATCCTGGCTGTGATCTGTTATCTTCTGGAGCAAATTAAGTGCAGAGAGAGAGAGAGCGAGAGAGGGTGTTGGGTGGGTGAAGGAGAATGTTTAACGACGATGCATGCAGTGCGGCACAAATTGAATACACAGATGATTACATTTCTGTTTTAAAATTTTATCAGTAGCGAAGTTTTCACAGTAGCGAAGCTTTCTTTGTGTTTTCCATTTCAACAATGTGACTTCGGTTGTAGTTGTTTATTGCAATTTGTTTAACAAAAGATAATCCCCCCCCCCCTCATTTCAATGTTCTCGCTTGAGGATCAGTGGTTTAGTTTTGAGGTTTTTCCTCATTGGATGATCGCGGAAACGAAGCTTTTCTCCCAGTGCGGAGTGAAAAGAGGAAAGAGTGTTCGGGATCTTTCAGGAATCAGCTCATAGCCTTCAAACCAGCTGCTGTGCTTCTTTAAGAAAAAAACAACTTAAAGAAACCATCTTTGTCAAACGTTCCAGACGGCTACCGTTACCACTATACAACATTCTGACCTGGAATCGTAGCCACACAGACATGACGCCCCCTCCTCCAAACCAAACACGGTCGGCCGATATGGGCACTTGAGGCAAGCAGGAAGTGCAGAGGTGGGATTCCGTAGAGACTAATCTGCTGCATTGAAGAGGTTTGCGGGCCACCACTGGGAGGACCAGGAAACTGATGCTATCTGTGCCAGCTGTGGTATGCCGACTACCCTGGCAAGCTCTCCGATCTCCAGCCAAATCACTGGAGGGATCGGTTTCAGGAGGCCCTTGTTTTATGCAGCTGCTTCGAGGCTCCACTGTCTTCACTCATGCACAATTTAGCATTCATACCCCACTTCTTCTCTTCCTGCATCTCCACAGGAAAAGTCAAGCCCCCCTCTGGAGATATGTGATACCATCCACATATATTCCAGATGTATTTTTCATTGGCTGTGAGAGCTCGAATTAAACAGGGTCAGGAGGAAAAGACTGCAGTGTTATTGCGTGATGACCTTGTGGAGATAGAGCAGAGAATCAGAGCAAACTCCAGGAACTATCCGCAGAACAAAATACAATTTTGTGTTTTTAGGAGGGGAAATGTGAGCAAAATCCAAAAGGTTAAAGGGGAAAAGCATCAAGATTTCTGTTTTGATTGCTTTTGGCATTTTTTTTTAGTTCCAAACAAAAAGGAGAAAAGGCCAGGGGCAGTCTGGACCTTGTCTGAGCTGTAGCTCTTGGTACAGGTTCCCCACCCCCCCCCCTCAAGCTGTCCCACCGAGAGTGTGAATAGAAGGTTACGACGACTTTCCTTTTCTATCTTCTATTAAAGCTCCACAGAAAAAAAAATCAATAACTTCTGCTGAGAACTACAAATAACCACTGGCTCCAGCTTTTGGATTTATTTTTTTTTAAAGATATGGCTGAGTTTAAATCTTTGAGAAGCATAAAAATTAAACACTCTTAAAACATTGATGCGATTAGAAGCCTGTCATGTTGAATATTTAGATTCTCGTCTTAAGGCCTGACGTCTTCAATGACATTCAATTTAAAAATGAAAACACGATCAATAATATTCCCGATATATTGGCTTGACCGTCATCCCAAGGTTCCCACGTTGCGTAATTATTTATCGAGGATAATATCGAAATAAAAAGTTTACTTTTCCTTGTGCGCAACTTGAAAACTGTCAGAATTACTTGCGGAAAAGTTTAACGTATAAGAGTTATTGCCGGGCTTTGAACTACATCAAAGCTCATATAACAGACAGAGCCTGAACACCGAATTTTTATTTTCGTCAGAGCGCATGACACCTTGCTGTCTCTTCCTATTGGAGTGAGAGATCCTAAGCTTTGCCACAAATACGCTCCTTTCCGGATTCGGAAAACTTGCAAAAGGTGTAACTTTTTAATATCATTAATTTATAAAAAGTGCCAGGATTCAAGGACTTCCAGTCAATCTATTCTCCGTTTGGCCAAAGAATTGTTTGTGCCTGAGGAACGAACAGCTTCTGCTGCGTAATTCCCCACGTGACTGGTCCATTTCATCCTGCTTCCTTCCTCCCCCCCCCTTAGTAAAGGGACATAGCTTTATGGCTTTGGGTTTGTATTCTCATGCAAGTGTCCCTTTGTTGTGCCTGAGTGCAAAGAAAAGTTTGTCGAAGAAAAGGGTGTTCAAGGAGACACCCCCCCCCCTCCCCACCTCCTAATTGAACGCAGCTAGGCACTGAATGAACATTTGCAAATCAATTCCCAGAAACCAGGAGGTAAAAAAACAGAAGGAGGGAGACTGTAAAACACCAAAGTTGGGTTCAGGGGGATGGATGCCTGCTGAAAAGAATTGCAGATGAAGCTGGAAAGGAAAAAAAAAATTAGCATTCTCTGATGTCTCAGTGTTATGTTTCTCTGTTCCTGTTAAAAGCCTGGCTTCTCAGATCCACATACAGTAGGAGATTTTATTTTATTTTATTTTTTTTCACTGCAGAATCTCGGGCGCTCCTGCTGTGATCACGCTTTCATCCCTGTCACGGATCAGCGCTTGCAGAATTCGTTTAAAAGCGCCGTTATGACATATCGTTTCTAGGCATTTATGAGTGAGGAAGCTACATTTGTGTGAAGATGTGGAACGTGATAAGAGAGGGGAAAAGAAAGATACTAATCCAGCTAGATTCACTGATACCTTATATCTTAATGCTTACTGAGGTCATTAGTCTTAAGGCTCTTCTGTA
The DNA here is from genome assembly GCA_030449085.1 of Kryptopterus vitreolus. Taxonomy (NCBI): domain Eukaryota; kingdom Metazoa; phylum Chordata; class Actinopteri; order Siluriformes; family Siluridae; genus Kryptopterus; species Kryptopterus vitreolus. The sequence goes on along the minus strand of JACRUU010000009.1, from coordinate 6,388,661 downwards.
TGTGTGTGTTTTCCTCAAGGCTTCAAAAGAGAGTACAATTATTGGATTGACCTCTGACCTAATCCTGAATGGTTACCATGGGAATAGCATCTCCACACCGAATATTCGGCATATTCGCATCTCATTAGGCTTCTCCGTCTATTGTTGGCGACTCTTTATCTTGCATTGCGTACAAAATTACTATTGTAGTATTAAAGCCATTAAAATATCAAGAGTAGAGCGCTCTTATGTCTTTTGTCGTCCTAGTGACTTTTGGACACTTCTTGCACGAGTATAAGTCCTGGTGATTTTGTGGCGGATCTTGTTCTGTGGAGATCTGATCTTATTCGGCCACTGCCCCCCCCCCCATTCTTGGTTGAGGAGATAAATCTGCTTAGTGCTAAAAGCCCATTCAGAGAGATCAGAGGCGTTGGCAGGACCTCGGCTTCACTCTCAGAGCTGGCATTCACATCCTGTCCTTGCTCAAGGCAACAAGGTCAAACATTCACTCAAGCATAAGTGCTGTGTAAGTTCGAGCGCTTGTGTTTAGCAATGTTCCCGCACGCTATGGCCAAATTTATCTTATACCGATATGGCATCGTGACTGCAAAGGAAGGAAAAGTTACAAACAGTGACTTTTTTCCTTTAGATTCTCATCTCGGCGTGACCGAGCGTCAGGTGTCAGGAATTCATTTGCATGAAATCCAAAAATAGTGACTTTTGCAGTAGTGGTTTTTTTTTTGCATAATTTTGTATGCAGGGGTGGAGAAATCATGAATTTCATAGTAGCCAATCAGGCAGGTATACACACCGATATTCTGTTTCCCAGTCCTTACTTCCCCAGGTTACTCGGAATATGATTAGGCTGAAAAGTGGTGATAAAAGTAAATTTAATGTACTGTAATTTTCAATATTGTTTAAGTTCTATGATAAAAAAGCAAGAGAAATCTAAATGCCCATTAACTATGACTTTAATGTTTTTGGGGGCACCAGCAGGTTTTCGGTGTACTTTTGGATGTTATTAGATGTTGTGTTTCGTTCAAGAATTATACATTATAGATAATATTTGCATATAGGCACCATCTTTTCCTTTAACATGTTCAACCCTAGGATTGTGGCATGTAGGAGAGTTATGAAAGCTGTACGTTAATTTTAAACCAATTTTACTTTAGCACATTATTTTAATGACGAGTGAGTATAATTAACGCTTCAGAGTTCATCTCACCACTCAGCTACATCAGTTCATCTCACCACTCATCCCCCCGCCCCCCCCTCCCCCATCGTCCCCCCCCCCCCCCCCCCCCCCCCCTACCCCCCCCCCCCCCCCCCCCTACTTTTTCTGGCTGTTTAACCCACTTATCCACAAGCAGCTATAAAAACAAATGAGTAGACACAAAAGCTTGTCCTTGGAGACAGTACTGGTTTTCTCAGTACATGGTATTAGAGCTTATGTAGCTTAAGTCTTCTCTCTGTACATGGTATTAAGGAAAACGTGTGTTAATGGTCATTTTTTTTTCCATATGGATATCTTAGAGATTCTCTCACAGTGGCATAAAAGCATGTAGAGTTGCTTTACATTTGCTTACATGGCGCTAAACCACATGGCGAAACCTTCTCTACATCCTCAAAACACTATTCTCAGTTGATCAGTTTTGTGACATTCTGTGATTCCTGCATAGCTAATAGATTAGAATTGGTCAAGCACGAAGCATGAACTCAAAAGACAAGAATTTATTATTATTACTATTATTATTATTATTTTATTTTTTTTTAACAAAAGCACTGGCCCCGCTCTCTGTAACAGTTAGCTCCTGCCCTGTTTAGCTCATTTTACTCTCACAAGTACTTTCCCTTTAAAGTCCCTTATGTTACATCTCCTCTGTGGCAGGTCCACGCGTTTGGCTTGTAATATTTATAAAGCTGCTCTCCGACTCCAAGCCTGCTGAGCCTCGCCTCCACCCCCTGCCAACCACAGTCTGTTCGATGCTCTATATGTGTCTGCTAAAAGCTATTAGCCAAGCCCTGGTGGTCTTCTCTCACTTCACCCAGCAGGCCAGAAGGCTTTTTGTTTTCAGAGGCAGAAAGGCTAAAAGAGGCTTGGGGATTCAGCAGTGAGCGACTCGGCATTTAGTCTTCTGCTCTCTAATGTACTCACTCTCTTAAGGTCATTGTGTCCATATATATATATATATATATATATATATATATATATATATATATATATATATATATATTTTTTTTTTTATAAAAACAGACCGGAAAAGGGTTTTCTTTTTCTAAATTACGTTTGTTACTAGCTGATGGGCTACTTTACTCAAAACAAGACATGGACGTTTGAAAATATGGTGAAGTGGTTTCGAATTTGTCTTCAAGTGCTCCGAGTGGAAATCTAAAGAGGTCCACAAAAAAAAGGTGTCTTTCAACTACAGGTAATTGGTTTGAGTGGGACACCAGCGATTCCTACCTTATCTTCTGGATCTCCTAAAAAGCATTTGCCCTTTGTTCATAATCCTATCGAGCCCTGGAGGATTTAGTGGAAGGGAAAGGTATTTGCCCAGTGGAACTGAAACAAGCCTTATCAGAAATATCTTACACCTGTGTATGTCAGGAGCTGGGCAGGCAGCGTCTCATTGCTTTCCTTTCTTTTCACCAGAAATCGGGGCTGCTGTCTATACAAGGCTTAAAAGGTATTATTAACCACGGTATAATTATCATCATCAGAAGGAATTCAGCAATTACGTTGACAGTCGCTAAGTGCAGCGTCTTCAGAATTTACCGCGACGTCCTTCACCAATAGTTTAAATTCACCCGGTGTGTTTTTCAGTTGCAGGTGAAATTGCCGACGGCACATTTATTTAAATGAGCAAACAAACAGAGATCCATTTAAAGTCCGTTTGCAAATGTGAAGAAATGAGCAGAAAACGGTGCCTTCCTTTTTTCTTTTCACAAAACCATGAGGGAAAAAAAAAATAAATAAATAAACAACACTGGCAATCAAATGTGACATGAAACACAGGACGAAATTACTCCCCTGATCCCATTCCACTTTTCCTCCCACAGGGAAAGCTTTTCTGGGGTAACTGTTGAATGTGAAGCATGTCATTTCGTGCCACCCAATTTAAACGCTATACATCACAGCGGTGCTTTTCTAATACGTCTTCATTTTACTCAGCCAAGTCTCTCCAGAAATGGTATTTAAAAAAAAAAATACGCATAATAGAGTCTGTAAGCGAGCGCAGACTTGATCATTACTGACAGAGTTTTTTTTTCCTTGATATGTCCTGTTAATTTTTAATTATGTCAAATTTTTTTCCCTGACTGCCCTTCACGATTGATTTAATCCTCCCATTTTAATTAATCAAATGTGATCATTCTCGATGCAGCACAATAAATCTGATTGTTCTAGTCATCCGGTCTTATTTATGGATCTCTCTCTCTATCACAGGATCGCGGCCGAGGTTGGAGGACGTGCCGCCGCGGATCGTCGAGCACCCTTCAGACCTGATCGTATCGAAGGGCGAGCCGGCGACGCTGAACTGTAAGGCCGAAGGGCGTCCGTCTCCTATGGTGGAGTGGTACAAAGATGGAGAAAGAGTGGAGACGGACCGCGAGGACCCTCGCTCGCACCGCATGCTGCTCCCAACCGGGTCGCTTTTCTTCCTTAGAATTGTCCACGGACGCCGGAGCAAGCCAGACGAAGGCGTCTACGTGTGCGTTGCCAGGAACTACCTGGGCGAAGCCGTCAGTCGCAATGCATCTTTGGAAGTTGCAAGTAAGTCGGCATGTTATGATTCCTTCTCGTGGTCTTCCTTTCCTGTTATCCAGGTCAATGAATAGTTGAAGTAAGTAAAAGCAACTGGGCAACTTTTGTTATACTCTTAAAGTTATTTTGGAAGTTTTCCCCAGGGGTTTACCGTGTGCCTCTTTCTCTCTTTTTTTTCTTCTGGTATTCTTATTTTTTTCTGCATCTTTGCCTTTATTATCCAACTTTTTTAATATATAAAAATATAAAATGAATCCTTTATCTTTTTCGTTTATTGTATCTTTAGAATAACCACTAGTCTTAGTCGATGTAGTCTGGTGAGATCTATTGATTTAATCATCTCGGCATGATGCTGTGATATCCGAGGACCTTCACTCCGGCTATATTCAATTATATTAAAGCACATTTAAAGACCTGCCAACCGTATACATTTTCTAAAGGACATTTTGCAAATTAGCATACTCGCTCAAACGAGCACTATTTATCTTCCCAAATAAAACAGGAAGTGAGTGAATTGATGTGCGGCTCTTTGTAATTTCCGTAGGCGTTTTGAACTCTCTGCTATCAACTAACACTCTGTGGAAGCTCTGGTGCATCACACAGGCCAGACTCATATTGTGCAATTTATTATAGTCTTCTGCGATTGTTGCTTATCAAATTATACGGCCATAGTCCCCATGTCACACTCTAGGATATCAGTTGTCATAATGTCAGACTGTAGCGAAAGACTGACTTCATTAATTCATGACACATTAAGATCCACATTCTGTTGCTAGTGGTAGCTAGAAGCAAACAAAAACAACCTGTAGCATTATATTCATGACCTTGATAATAAAAATGTCATAGAAACACTACGTTTCTCTTTTTACTGTGGTGTCTATCAGTGACTGCAATTTGTCCTGTTAATTGCGTCATCAGGTTCATTAAAAACTGCAACGTATGAGACTACATTAAAGTATAATTCATTAAATAGTGTGTAAACAATAAAGAATTGCCTAGCGATGCTGTCTAATATGTTTTACAGTGGATTCTTTTTCATTTTTGGGCGAAAAAGAAAAAAAGTTCCCCCGAAAAGGAAAGAACACAGTGAGATGTGAAAATCTAATTGTGCACAAATGTATACGATTAATTTGTTTAAAATGTAAACGAATGAATAGTTGCTATCACGATGATGTGATTTGTACAATCGGAATATGTGAAAGCGCCATATGACAAAACAAGAATGTGGGATTTGTGATGCTGGCTGCTTCCAGGTAACAGATGTTTGATTAAAGCATGTCATAGTTCCCATGGAACATCTCCAGTACTTAACAGAAGGACTTCTTGTATCCAGTGTGATATAATCAAGTACAGATGGCACGATTCGATTACCGTCGATTCGATTATCGGGGTAACCAGATCGTGTATTTATAACATGGTGCCTTATCACTTTATTTTGAAAGAAGGCAACGTGTTTTGTCTGAGATCCACATGAAACAGAAGATCAACAATCCTTTGTCTGTGTTTACTTACTGTCTTTAGAGACATGCTGTAGCCCTGAACTGGTGTCGGTTGCCCTCAAGACAGACTGTTTAAAAGCTTTACCATCTGCTGAGTGTAGTAGATGAGGGGTAATATGCCTCGCATACTCCAAATCCTGGGAAAGAGAGAGAGAGAGAGAGAGCCATGGGTGGTCTGCCAAACTAAAATAGTGTTTTTGGAAAGTTAAAAACTTTCCAAAATTACAGTCGTCTCATGTTTTTTTTTTGGTATGTACTTGGCAGTGTGAAACAGTTTACCTTGAATCCAAGAAATCTATTTTTCGCTCTGTAGATTTATATGACCTTAGTGGCTTAGTGTAATATAAATGATTAAAGAAAAACAGCGACTAGCTGCTTACTCATCTTCCAGGGTCTTACGGGCCTTAGCAAATACACAAATTGGTCCCTTATTTATATGTGAACTCTTCACCTTTTAAATGCAACACAACAATAAATCTGAGACTTGCCTAATAATATTCCAGCAAATACGAATCTTTGTTTGCAGAAGTAAAAAAAGAAATCGCATTGCCGCATACCACTTTCTAAACTCGTTTGCCGGATCATCTGGAGTTCATGGCGATGTTTGCATTCTGGGTGCTGCTAATCAGATGGTTGGATCTGATATAAATTACAAAATTGGGTCTGAAATAATAATCAGTTTTTGATTTATGAATCGAGCAGGCACGCCAGAATTTGGATTTATCGCTACCATAAATATACCGTAAGCAGAACGAAATGTGTCGTTAAAAAGCTTGACAGAGGACATTTTAATATAAGTTGGAATCTGAAATTTCAAAGTGTTTTTTTTTTCGCACTGTCTTGTCACAGCGTATTTCAGGGTTGGCGCCTCTTAGCGCACATTGACAACATTGTGACATAAACTGTCTTCAAAGCCCGTCTCTAAACTTTGTGTATATCAAAGCAGTGCCGTCAACTCCCACTGGCATTCGAGATATCATACGCTGCAAAGTATGGAATCAAACTTCCCTGGGTATTAGGAAAAAAAAAAAAAAAAAAAAAAAAAAAGTGCCAAAAAAACTCTTTAAAGCTCATACATTGATGCTGAAAGGAACCCATTGAGTACAGACCTGGGTTCAGATGAGTTTATGGCATTCTTGTAATCACAGAATAACACAACAAACCAGAAAAAACTCACATATCTGTGATTAAATTGCTGTAACACACCTGAGTGGCTTATTGTTTTTATAAAATGGTGACAAATTAATAATCCAGTGTTCAATAAGTAATTTTGTGTATTATTGAACTGTATTGAACGATACAAAACTCTTCCAGCACACAATGCATTTGCCGGTTTAAGCTCTGGCAGATTAATATAGTATTAAAGGATCGAGTTGCGGTGTGCATACTGCGTATCGGGAACTTGTTTTGATCGAGGCTCAGACAGATTCCGAGGCTAAATCTATCCATTTCACTTTTTAGATTTCAGGTGCGTGTCTGCGTTAGACTTTTGTGACTCACCAACCTTTTGATGCCACTGTCAATGATGCGTATGAGACTTTAGTCATCTCTCAGTTGAGAGACAAGAATCCTACTTACTCTCTAGTGAGATCTGAGTATAATAATCTACCGTTCCAGAAGGAAAGGAAATGCACAGAGCGATGCGCAGAGTAAAGCTTCTGAGTGCGCAGTAATAAAGGGATACGACACAATGAGCCCATTTGTTTTCTTAACATGCATCGTGTGCGCTTAGACACGATCAGGACACGATCTCGCTTTTATATTGTAGGACAATGTCAGTTTAGACATGACCGGCTATAGAACGATGACGAGACGAAATGCCCCATATGGTGGGTGCTTCGTGTTCATTGTTAGGTTGTCTCAGGTTAATGGCAGAGTGATCGAGTAAGGCCCATGGGCACACTCTGGATTGGTGGCAGCATTCTGAAGAGAGGCCGTGGGAGGGGCGAGGGTGGAGCCGTGGGGAAACTCGCTGCCACGGCTGGCATGGCATCAGTTAGCCTTACTCCAGCATGGCACACAGCCAAAAGGCAGGTGGTGAGCAGGAGCTGAGGGGCATAGGGCTCTTCAGCTGCTGATCGGGCCTGCCACACTGCTGGTGTAGGGCACAGGAGGTGGAGCTCATGGGGGGGAAACATAGAGAGGGGATGTAGTGGAGAAGGAGGTGGGAGCCAGTAAAAATGAGGTACACCGATAATTAAAGGCACGGGAGAGACAGAGAGAGGGAGACAGAGAGAGGTGGAGAGAGGAGCGGAGTGTGGACCTCAAATGCCAAACGGCTCCATCTGGCAGCAGCAGGCAGCATGTTGTACATTACGGGGGCACTGATGAGAGGCGTGCTGGAGAGCAGCGACAGGCAGCAGCTCAGTGTGTGTGTGGGAGTGGATGAATGCACACAGGAAGAGACTCAGTTGCTCTGCTAAGCCTTTACATGCCATTTTTGTAAGATGATATTTATGGCAGTGAGGGTATTTTCTTGTACCCCGTGTCATAATCTTCGCGAACAAGCTGCAGTTTAAGCGATATGGAGCGGCAAACGGTGGCTGCTTTGCAGTAAATGAGGGATGAAAGTGACTGTTCTTGCTGTTGCATTTCTGTTTATGATCATTTTTTAGTGGTTAATTTGGCTCGTGTTGTTGATGTGATTGATGGACTAATGATTATTACCTGATGCAGTATCATTTTGGAAACCTGTTATAGTTATAGGTGTGGGTTCCATTACTTATTTACGATGTAAACGGACAACATTATTGCATGATTTATTTAGTACAAGCGTAGAATCAGTGTCGAAGTTACTATAGTGCACAGGTAGGCAACATGAAAGCAAACCAAAGCAAAGATACCTCATAAAACTGTAGCACTGGTCACAATTACCACAGAAATCACGTGGAGACACAGAACAGGTGAACACGTTAGGGTAACACGATAAGCGTGAAACAGGAATGGAATCGAAAATAACACGGGGTAATAAATCAAAACAAAGTGCCAGCGTAGCATATTGTAATATTTTGTAATATATCTCCGGATTTTTCCAAAAAAATATTGATAATAGTTGACAACTATACACACCAATAATATAATGCCATGTGTCACTTCAACTCTTCATGACCCTGACTCTGTGCTCCGATGCCTGATTTTGCCGAGGGGCTTTTTTCCCAGTGAGTCATCGTCATGTGACCTTCCGAATGCAGGTTATGCAGAGGTCAGGGCTGATTTCCATGGGAACAGGTGAGGGTAAAGTGGCAGCTGTCCCAAGAAATGCTGGGAATGAGCATGTGAAAGGAGAACCTGAGAATCTTTATTTTGATTGGTTGAGAGTGGGGATTTCTCATGTGGTGGAATTTCATTGGTACTGACCACCCAACCTGCGTTGCAATAAACAATTGTTTTCCCGATATTATGTCGACTCCGTTTTCCGATCTATGTAATGCAATATAATCCAAGCACGCCTTATAAAAAAAAGTACAAGTATTTTTCGCTAATCCTGTTCTAGCGTGAGTACAGATAACTTCCTCGACACGTTCATCTCCAGCATGGTACATGCTGTTTTAAGTAGAAGGAACTCAGCCTGTATAAAGCAGTGCAAGGTCGACAGAGGTTCAAGAACACTATGTGTTTCATAGCTGATTTAGAATGTAAGGCTGAGCTATTCAAGTAAAACTGGTGAAGGTCTAGTTAGGTAATGTTTTGTGCTCTACAAGAGTCCAAATAAAAATAAAATGTTGACATTAGTTGATGGTAAAAAGCAGAATTTTTAAGGTCAACAGAAAGAATAACTGCATAGCACTTTGTCCATTCTGTTTTCATTTGTCAGGTCAACATTATATGGACTAATGTTTGTAGAGACCTGACCATAAGATCCGTATGTGAACATATTATTCCAGATTTAATCTCTTTTTGCAGTTAAAATAATAATAAGCCCATTCTGTTGAAGATGTTCTGCTCGGTTTTGTAGTGCAATGGTCACCAACCCCCAGGTTGCGGACGGTACCGGTCCGTGGCTGGACAGAAAGAATACATTACTTACATTAGTTCTGTTTTATTTATTATCTGATTATGAACTTTGTTTTATTTTGGAAAATTTGATTTTTTTCTGCCACACCTTAAAGGCCAGTCCTTATTATTATTATTATTGTCTGACATTAAATTGTTTTAGAGTACTTTGTATATGTTGTAAAGGATGTTAGCAAAGTCAGGTCTAGGGAGCAACCAATGGTCTAATTCATTCCAATGGTGTTCAATAGGATTGTGATCATAGCTATCTTCGACTCTAACCCATTTAAAGCTTATCCTCATGGCTTTGTGTATATGGACATTGTCATGCTGGTCAATGCAGGTTTTGGACCTCTATTTCCTGTGAAGGGAAAATGTAATTCTACCACATCCTAATACATTCTATACAATTTTTTTTCTTCATCAGGACACTTATGTCCTAACATACACTATAGTGTATGTTTATAGTGTAGTTTGCTAACGAGGCATGAGAGGGTAAATAAAGTGAAATTGCGTGTACGCCACTGGGCATGTTGATCAGTTTGATCCAGCCTGCTTGATGACTCCTGCTTTAAAGAGACGTTTTTCTAGGTGTGGAGTGCAGCGTTTGAGCCTGGTTCAAACGCTCGAGTCTGGTGTTTTCATCCAGGCACTTGGGGATTAGCAAGGGGTGAAAACATGGATAAGACTGTCTGCCTGCAGGTCAGCTCGGCACATCTGAAGCCTCAGAAATGGTGAGCACCAGGGCGTGCACTCTACTCCAGGCCTGACTGCACTCAACGCTATTAAACCCAGAGAGTGGAGCAAACAGAATTGTTTTGAAAATCTCTGGTGTTAGAAACGCGGCGATAAAGCATTACTGGCAGACGGAATATTGCAAGTGGATTTAATTTCATCAGTGCAAAGTGCGTCTGTCCTAACGCTTTGTCACGCTCAGATTTTATTTAGCGATAAAAAAACAAATGAATAAGATCACGGCGATGTTCTTTTTAACTCGAAAACAAGAAACTCATTGCATGGGTGCATTGCGGTCACACTTTTTTTTTTTTTTTTTTTTTTGGTAAGGGGTGAGCCGCGGCCGTTTTGCACACTCCCTGACCCTCCGTGTGTGTCCATGCAACAGTAATGAGATCATTTAGCCTGATGGGCTGTAGGGGTCAGGGAGACTGCTGACAGGGTGGTGTCATACGAACCGAGGAAGTCTCATCCCCTGTATTGCCTTCATACACAATTAAAGCAGGGACTAGATTGTGCACCCGGCGCTGCCGACTGCTAAATAGAGAGGGGAAGAGGGGGAGGGCAAAAGGAGCAGGGTTCAGCACGAGGGAGGCAGCTAAGCTGAGATTTTAACAGGTGGTGTGAGGCGGAGCACTAACAGTCCCCCCGTTCGATATGAGTGCATCTGTCGGGTCGAGGTTATGGGCAGAGGATGGCGGACATGGAGAACAATGTAACCCCGTTCTCATTCAGGCACGGAGATTGCTTATGTTCTTTTGTCATGGCTTAAGGACACACACAAACACACACACACACACACACACACACACACACACACACACACAGTGACAAAGCATTAAGCCTACATCATATTCTCAACAGGTTCAGCTGCGAACTAACTCTTAATCTTATTCCAAAGGGGCCATTATATAGATTTGCGTTTCATTCACAATATTTAGCGCCACCAAAGAATTGCCGCGGCTTTTAAGTTTGCCACACGCTTACGGATTGCAAACTTGATTCAGCTTCGTCTCACTAATTGGTTTTTTTCTATTCTCCGGCTGCTCAGCTTTAGAATGGAGACAAGAATCAGCAAACGGGAAAATTGCAATAATTAAAGCAAACATTTTCTCATGTTAGAGAAGCAGAGGAGATTGAAGCGTCGCATTCTTAGTGGTCTCATGCTGAGCACAGTTTATCACTGCTAAAAAAAAAAAAAGAAGTGTTTTTTGTGCCCTGGCAGATTCCTGGAGCAGTCAGTATTTTTTTTTTTTCTTTTATTGTTAGCTATTACTCTTAGTGGTGCAAAAGTACAGTTTCATTGATTCTGAATATTGTTCAGCCCAGGTTAATAAGAGTGGAATTATTCTTTTAATCTAATGTGCAAATAGGCAGTCGGTTTCAACGCCTTTTAAAGATGATTGCGTTTCATCACTTCGGGGTTGAGCTCAAATATTAGCCTATGCTAAGTAAACCTATTTCATTTCAACAGCTCCAAGACGGTTGTAGCGAGCGAGCTGCAGAACTCCGGGTCCAGGGTAGCCGAGAACGAGCAGCGAAATCAGTTTACCAGCGTTTGTTTTGTTATAGAACTTTAGCGATCCGACCTTTTAGGCGGTTTAGTTGATTTTGTTCACACTTCACAAGGCTGCACAGACAGTAGCCCTGGAATTGGATGATTGATTGCTTTTCGCTTGCTGGCAATGCCAACAGCCTCGCGAGGGAGGGGAGAGCAGGCGAAGAGCCAAGTTCTAGCTTTGTGTTTAATGGATACACTTCACAAACCTGTATAACCCAGCAGCAGTTCAATTACAGACATCTGCGGTCATACGGCTTTCACATATGACTGTGCGACAAGGGTCTACATGTAGGGTAGATTCGAATGTAGATGGATTATTAGGCATACTAGTGAATTACACCTATAACTTCATGTGCGTGAGAGATATTGAATGAATATGCATGAATCATATGAATAAAAAAAAGGAACCCACGTAAAAATAAATGAATTGTGTGGAAAAACTAAAATCCTACGAAAGACTTCCAAGTTAAATAGCGAAGAGAAAAATCGTATGGAAATAAACAAGGCATGAAAAACATCACGAGCATACAACTGATCCATTCAAGATCTCTGTGAAAATAAATGAATCATACGTAAATATGCAACGTTAAGTAATTAGAATCGCATAATAAATAGGCAAAACAACATAAGAACTCATTAGTAATAAAAGACACTCTAATATTTTGACAATACAGGAATTTTTTTTTTCATTCATTTAAATACACTATTTGGACAAATGTATTGGGACGTCCCTAGATATTAATGATTATGATGCTCATTTATGATGCTCTATGTGACGAATAGGAATAATTCAATTATTATAAAGGGCACGGTGACTTACTGGTTAGCATGTTCGCCTCATACCGCCAGCGTCCGGGTTCGATTCCCGTCTCGGCCATGTGTGTATGGAGTTTGCATGTTCTCCCCGTGCCTCAGGGGTTTTTTCTCCGGGTTCTCCGGTTTCCTCCTGGTCCAAAAACATGCACGGTAGGTTGATTGGCACCTTGAAAATTGTCCCTAGTATATGAATGTGTGTGTGTGTGTGATTGTGAGTGTGTGTGTGTGTGTGTGTGTGTGTGTGTGTGTGTGTGTGTGCCCTGCGATGGGTTGGCATTCCATAAAGGGTGTATCCTGCCTTAATGCCCATAGATGCCTGAGATAGGCGCAGGCTCCCCGTGACCTGAGGGACGATCGGATATAGCGGTATGAATGAAGATGAATGAATGAATGAATGAATTAATTAATTATTTATTAAATATAATAATGAAATATTATGCATCTCAATGATTAGATGTGCAGACTCGTGTGGTCCTTGGGGGAGACCTGACTGTACCCCTGCCCTAGAACAGTGTCGAATGCACACAAATGAAAAAACATTTCTTTGGATGCAGGAGCTTTATATTTTCCCTACACTTGACCTAGGAGACTGTTCGAAACCTGAAGATATGGTTTTAATCGTGATTGGCCTGCTATTGTGCAAAGATGACCTATTGTACATCTTTGGGATGAATTAGAACACTGACTGCACGTCGTTCTATATTAATACCTGACCTTTCTTACACCCTTGTGGTTGGATGTGCACATTTCTCCACACAGACACTATAGGATCTAGTTTTGTGTCTTCCCAGAAGAGTGAAGGTTGTTATGACACAAATGGAACCTAAATGTTGAACGGGACATTGTAAAATACAGATATTTTATACTGTAAATAATGCATTTTTCCTCCTTCTGTCTAGAGTACCTGAACAGGCATTTCCATGCATAATGGTTATTATAACTTTGCGTTCATGACAAAGAAACTCGGAACAGTGCCTACGGGCTTGGACGGATCCCAGTTACTAATTAGCATCTTACAAATCCTTAGGATGTTTCAGGAAACTGAACTGGTAGGTATTTTTGTGCTGCAAGCACAAACATCTTTGTAAAGATTCCCCCAACCGTTGCAATATTCAGATCTTCTTCGACTGTACCTTTTAATGGCAGAACGGTAGCAGGAGCAGGTTTTTAATGGCATCCCTAACAGACAAATCACTGAAGCATAGCCGAGATGACAATACTGCCCCATTAGACAGCTACACTCCATCATATGTCCTGAAATGAAGGAGGCAGGATAATCAAGTATCATTTCCCGAAGAGCTTTTCTTTTCTGTCAGTGTACATTAGTGGCGTCTGTGTCAGGCCTCTGGTGTCATTAAGTTGTTTGAAGTAGATGTATAAAAACATGAAGTATCAGACAGTTTAGCAACAAGATTGCTTTAATGTCAGGACTGATTCAGAGAGCGGGTCTTCATGCACTTATTATTTGCATCCTTCCAAGGTCTGTCGTTCTCGCCAGGACTGACCCCTGTCTTTTAAGGTGATGCTTGAGTGGCACAGGTTTTTTCCTCTCACCGATATTTATTGTTGTTTCTTGATGAAATGCATCTCAACAATGTCTTTATAATCCAAGCCTATTTTGTCGATTTACCCATGAATTCATTCAATTCATTCATTCATCTTCTACCGCTATATCCGATCTTCCCTCGGGTCACGGGGAGCCTGTGACTATCTCAGGTGTCTATTAAGGCAGGATACACCCTGGACGGAATGCCCCAACCCATCGCAGGACACACACACACACACACAATCACACACACATTCATTCTCTAGGGACAATTTTCCAAGGTGCCAATCAACCTACTATGCATGTTTTTGGACCGGGATGAAACCGGAGAACCCGGAGAAAAAACCCCTGAGGCACAGGGAGAACATGCAAACTCCACACACACATGGCCGAGAAGGGAATTGAACCCGGACCCTGACGGTGTGAGGTGAACGTGCTAACCACTAAGCCACCGTGCCCTCAATTCAATTCATTTAAATTTTATTTGTAGAGCGCTTTTTACAATTTGTCATCGTCTCAAAGCAGCTTTACATAATACGTAATGAAACATTATACATAATGAAAAATTAAGATCAGTTCAGCCCTTATTGTTTCTTGTTGAGCGAGCCGAAGCGACGGTGGCGAGGAAAAACTCCCTGAGAACAGGAAGAAACCTTGAGAGGAACCAGACACAACAGAGAACCCCATCCTCATTTGGGTTGTTAGTTTTGTGTGCGGTTTGGGGATGTTTATTGTGGAGTGAGGAGTGTACCCATGAATCTGTTTGAGGCGTCATCAAACGGGGGGCGGGGTCACCAGAGTGCAGAGGGGGTCCGGATCATTGGCAGCTTAGCAGTGGGACATGTAACTCAACGGAGAGAGAGAGAAAGAAGGAACCAACTAGGAACCAACACATTCTCAAATGTATTCAGTTCAGTTTTATAGCACTTTTAACACTGGTCATTGTCTCAGAACAGCGTTAAAGAGCTAAATCAGATATCGAACTTTAAATGTTATTGTGAATTAGTTCGAACCAGTAATTACAGTGGAAAGGAAAAACTTGGAGATGGTATGAAGAGGAAACCTTGAGCCTCACAACCTTCTCATACCCACATACACACAAACACTTGTGTGTGTGTGTGTGTGTGTGTGTGTGTGGTGTGTATATATATTTATATATATATATATATATATATATATATATATATCATAGGCTGTTCAAATAAATAAATATTACATAGATATACTTTATAAAAAAAAAAAGATTTCCTGTCTGTTCTTAGGTTCTTTGAAAGCTGGTCTCAATCTGTTTCAATTTCAGTCCAGGAAACAATCCCCCGTTAGTTCTCTAGGAACACGAGTTCATTCAACTGCTTCGAGTGATGTTCAACATTGCTGGTCACAAATCAACATTGCTATTCATAGAAAGCATAATCACACTGTCTATTGTTGTCTAGTCTAGTTATTCTATATATGCGAGGAGATTAAAAATGACATCAGTCTAAGATTTACACTTCTGTGGTCATTTGAATGCAAAATTACTAGTCCCAGTGAAGGATATATATGTGCATATACACATATACACATTCACTGTACATTATATCAACCCATTACCCACCCCTAGTCCACCTAACTGCCAGTGTACAGATGGGCGTATCAATATTCACGGTCTGTAAAAGAGCAGTTAATTCCGGTTGTTTTGCTCCACCCAGATGGCCCCATCACAGTAAACAGGGTTAAAGTGGGACATCTGAGGGTGGGGGGGTGTTGGGCAAGAGTGGTGCCCCATCCTGTTCACTTATAATCAACATTTATCCTCATCCCCATCACTAGATTGAAATAATCCTCCTTCGCCCCTAGACGTCGTCTCCGTTACACCCACCACTCGTGCCACACATGTTGGATTAGACCACTTCCATAATGGACTTATGTTGTCTGTATCTGCATACAAAAAGAATCACATTTTGGGGGGTTTAGGGACTCATAAAAAGAACAGCCCCCCCCCCCCCTCTTCTTGTGCATTTCGCATCCCATCATTGACACATTTGCTCTGTGCTAAGCCAATAATAGGGCCGCCTTCTGTCCAGTATTATTTGGATGATCTCAGTTCTCGCATGCTTAACAAAAAAAAAAAAACGGAAAGGTACAGTTGAGTGTGTGTATCTTTGTTTACTCTCGACAGTTGACCGCCTATAGAGCAGGCTCCCAATCTCCCCGAACCAACCCTTTGAAGTGGTATTGGGATTTCGAGATCTTTGAATACAGCAAGGGAACTAGAGCCATGGAAATTTACTCACAGACTTTCTAATCGAGATGTCTACCTCCTCTTCAAAGACATGAAAATGTGAAGCTTGTCACTGTCGATTAGAGGGAATATTTTGGCTCCGATTATTCATGCAGAAGCAGAAAACTTTTTGGCCCTCAAGTAAAGCAAAAGTGCGTAACTATTGTGTGCGAGCTTGCATTTTTAATGATCTGCTGCAGCCTGCGAGATAAAGGTTTGTTGCATGTGACAAACATTTTACCTTTGGGGTCAGTATTTATATTTGATCGCCAGGGAAACTTGGGGGTGTCAGCACTAAACCAGAGGAATTTTGCGAGGTGTATGTAGCTGTGGAGGAATTAGGGAGATGCTCTCATCCTATGTATTTGTTTGTTTCCAGAATTATTTGTGTTACATTTTGCATCCTTGCTGAAGTGAAAACTAATGTGGGCTTTTACTCTTGTAACTAAAGCTAAGACAAAATTGGATTTTGGATACAGTGGGGAAAATGTACCCTCAATTTTACGTTTCTTTATCTGTTTTTAGAGTGTATTTTGACGCTGCCGATGTCTAGATGTTTAGCTCACAGCGCCACACACGCCTCCCCAATCAAAAATATTGTTCTGTTTGAACCACCCCGCTTTCAAATTTTGTAGTGGACTTTGGCTTGTTCAGTGTCTGAAGTTGCAAACAAGAAGCATTTCCATAAAACTGATGAAACCGCGCCTCTCTTGGAAACAAGATCTTCGGTTTCGTCAGAGCGCTGCCATGCTGTATTTCATATTTCCCAAGTGTAATGCGGGGCGGGAGGCAGAAGCTCTTTGTGTCAAACCAAAGTGAAATTGTAAAATAGATTTTTTTTGCAAAATCGACGTGATGCATAAAATCTAATTAATAATAATAATAACGATAATAGCGATTGATCTCCCGGCTCTTATAGAAATATAATCAGGATTTTCAGGATATAATCAGGATATAAACCAGGATTTTGATGCGTTACAAAACGCATCAAAATCCTGGTTTATATCCTGATTATATCCTGAAAATCCTGATTATATTTCTATAATCTATAATATATTTATATATATATCATGTCAACTGAAACCATTTAGCCATTCCGTCCGTTTTCGTTCATCATCGAGGCACTTGCAAAAAGGCAGAACAAGATGTTTTTGCTTTTCACACCACTCTGCATAAACCCCAAGAGAAAGTTTTGTGTGAAAATCCCAGTCTCAGTTCAAACCATGCGCTTGCCAATGTTTTGGTCGACTGGGAACCCGATTGACTAGGTCTCAACAGGGGCAGCTAATGTACCCAGCCAGTGATCTAGAAATTACATTAATACTACATATTATTACATTAATAATACATTAAAAGTGTTCATATTCAAATATACAGTTTATTATGTTTTGATTCCCTAAGCTTATTATCAATCTGTTTAATTTTTTATTTTTCCCCCCCGAGATGATTTTATCCCTCAGCAGTTGCCCAGTGTGTGGCACAGTGTACTCGCATTAGGTGTGAGGTGTGCGGATTAACCTCTCTCCCCAGCACTTCACAGAAAGCTGAGCTCCAGACACAAGCAGATTACTGGCCTGGCACAGAGGCTCAAGGTGTGTGTGTTGTTGTGTGTGTATGTGTGTGTGTGTGTGTGTGTGTGTGTGTGTGCTTCACCTCCCACTGAAGTGACTTAAATATAACTCCTACCTAATGAGGAGACAAACCGAGCAAAGCAATACTTGCTGACATGTACTAGTAAAAGTGCATATTCGGGAGTTTGCTGAGAAATATATCCAAATGTATTTTCACGCATAATCAAATTCGCATCAAATGTTAGTGTTGTGGTACATGATCGCCAACACTAGCAGAAAAGAAAATGCACACAGAGGATCAGTCAATTACGTTTTCTGGTTTTCAAAGTGTGTGTGTGTGTGTGTGTGTGTGTGTGTGTCTCTATATATTTATATATATATATATATATATATATATATATATATATATATATATATATATATATATATATATATATATATATGCTATGCTGTTTTAGCACTACATTTTATTCTCAAATCAATACTATACCACTTGCAAAAATGTAAGCACGGTATTGGCATAAACTTATTTAGAATAGCAAATCATGTTGATAGAAATGATATATTGATTTATTAATTAAACACAACAAAATATTCATTCCTTGTCAGTACTCATTGTATCCTATATTATGCGAGGACATCTAGGACACACCCTGAAAGCGATGCCAGTCCATACACAGAACATCAAGGAATCCCACTCGAGCACAGGAGGACAATAACACAAGCTTCATAATTAAACCAAAGATCTTGGAACTCTAGTATTTTTTGTCTTTGAAAACAACTGACCGGACTTGTATATAATGTACACTGTACCGTCATTTCATAAAGAAATAATAGGTGGCTTCATTTTCATTCTCAACACGTAGCCATAAGACATATATGACTTCAGTCATAACGCGTAGCTCAGTAAAAACAGACAATAAAAATGATGAAATCTTTTGGTCCTCTCATGCTTAAATGAGAGTGTGCTATACCTCAGGCAGTGGCTCAGGGATTTTCAGTGTATGGGTTACAGGTCACTCTTAGCCCTTTGGCACTTTGCCTGCTGCCAGTTGGACCCCCCTTTCTCAAATCCCATCCTCCTCTCCCCCCCCATCCAAATCTGGGGATTTCTCCCCCACTCGTCTCCACTCCTTCTTAATGAGAGCCACCTCCAGTGCGGCACATGCGACCTTGCCATAAAGCACCTGCATTTATTACATCAATTTGTTGGCCCGACACGGCCGAGCGTGATCGGTATAGGCTGTCTAGCAGGGAGCACAGACATGTTTAGATGCTCTTAAGAGCTTTTGAAACGACGCACCTTGACAGCCGTCTCATCTATCTTTCCATCTTTCCATTAACTGCATACATATCAGAGCCTTGCATCCTCGTGCTACCACCGACGGTTTGGGCTTGTAAACGACTGAAATATTACTTATTATTACTGAACACATACAGGCTGCAGCCTTAGAGGTTTTCTAGCCGTCTGGCTGTAAAATCTGCGTCTGTAACCCGGGAACCCAAACATCCAATATCATCACACATACTGGGACAATTTATGACTGAACTACCTTTTTTTTAATGAACATTCTTTCATGTAATAACATGACCATTCCACCACATATATATATATATATATATATATATATATATATATATATATATATATATATATATATATATATATATATATATATATATATATATATATATATAGTATAATTGAATTTTTTTTTTTATATATAAACTTTCCATTTTGTTGCCTGTTGCCAAGCAAGCTTCATTAGGTCAGGTAAAAACACATTTCCTTTACAGTGGAAATGATCTTTCATGCTCAGTCACTGCAACAACGTACACAGATGCTTGTCATCAATCAGCTGGAGAATGGGGGGAAGCTGCATGAAAACACAGTAGAAGAACGGTATTGATGGCGTGAACGGAAGAGAGCGAGGAACAGGCAGAGCGAACAAGGGCTATTCCCAGCTGCGGTCTCCTAACAGGACTCAGGTGATAGCTAAGTGACTTAGACAGCTTCCAAATGAGCGCCCAGAAGAAGACAAACACTCACACGCTAATAGCGTGACAAACAAACACAAAACATTTGCCCATGCATCCGCACTGGCTATCGCTGGGTTTCCCCCAAACCCCATGGCAAAAAGGAGCGTGTGGGCGTCCTGCACCAGCCTCATCACACCCTGAGAGGCCTCTTTGATCCTATCGGGGATTGAAATGATGAAACGTCAAGGAGAGCACGCCACTCTCTTTCCCTCTCTCTCTCTCTCTCTCTCTCTCCCTCGCTCTTTTGCTGTATGTGTGTGTGTGTGTGTGTGTGTGTGTGTGGAGGGGGTTCATTTAGACGGTAACTGGAGGGGGTTGTGTATAGGGAGGTGGGCAGATGTCCGGGCTGCACGTGTCTTTTAGTACCTAGCAGACTGCTGCATGCCTCCTTCCCCCATCTCTCTCTCTCTCTCTCTCTCACACACACACACACATACATAAACACATATATACACATACACACATCCCCTCCAGTCAGTAGCACAGGCTGGCCCAAGGGCTTCATGCTTTATGACAGCTGTGTTCAACACCAGGTTTTGCTCCTGTCATCACTAGCTATAACAGTGTCCCAACACAGAGTGAGCAGAAAGACTAATTCATCCCAGAAGAGGAGAAGGGAGGATTAATGAACCTCCTCAGGGCCCCAAAACAAGTAGAACTCTACTACTACTCAAATAAGCATACTGCGAATCAACAAAATGCCCATGAATACAGATATAACAAAGCACACATCTTGTATGCGTACATGTATGTGATCCAGGATCATTCTAGATACAGTTATGTTTCACAATATGATTGAAATGTTTAATATATATTGAATGAGTTGTTTTTTTTGTCTGATTAACATAAAGCAATAGATAAAAAGTGGCGCTTGTAATGAAAGTCATATTATGAATGAACTTGTTGTATGGACATTACACAGTATTACACATTACACAGTATTCATATGAGATGAATAATAGGTTATAATGCGTCTTTGCGCTATAAAATATTTACCTGCTTCAAAGCTTACACATCCAGGATGTGGCTTTTTGGGAAAACAGTGGACTTTATGGTGCTAGCAGCATTCCACTTTCTGATTCGCTGGTTATTTTTCCCATAAGAAGTCCAGAAAATTTGTATTTTTCATTTAGTTTTAGTTTTTTTTTTTATTACCACATATTATACAGTGGTATGTAAAAGTTTGGGCACCCCTTTAAATTTTCATGATTTTCCTTTATAACTCATTGGTTGTCTGGATAAGAAATTTCAATTAAATATATCATATAGGAGACAAACACAGTGATATTTGAGAAGTGAAATAAAGTTTAAATGATTTATGGAAAGTGTACAAGAATTATTTAAGCAAAATTAGCCATGTGCATAAATTTAGGCAACCTGAAAAGCTGAAGGTCATTTGATTGATTTCAATACCTTTAGCACTAATTATTAGAACTCAAAATTGGTTTGGTAACCTCAGTGACCCTTGACCTCCATACACAGGTGAATCCAATCATGAGAAAGTATTTAAAGGAGGCCAATTGTAAGTGTTTCTCCTCTTTGCATCTTCTCTAAAGTGTGGCAAAATGGGAGCCTCAAAACAACTCTCAGATGATCTGAAAACAATGATTGTTGAACATCATGGTTTAAGGGAAAGATATAGAAAGCTGTCTCAGAGATTTCATCTCTCAGTTTCAACTGTGAGGAACATTGTGAGGAATTGGAAGACCAGAGGCAAAGTTCTAGTTAAGGCCCGAAGTGGCAGACCGAGAAAAATCTCAGATAAGCAGAGGCGCAGGATGGTGAGAACAGTCACAGTCAACCCACAGACCAGCTCCAAAGACCTACAACATCATCTTGCTGCAGACGGTGTCACTGTGCATCGTTCAACTATTCAGCGCACTTTACACAAGGAGATGCTGTATGGACGAGTAATGCGGAAAAAGCCTTTTCTCAGCACACGCCACAAACAGTGTCGCCTGAGGTATGCTAAAGCACATTTGGACAAGCCAGGTTCATTTTGGAATAAGGTGCTTTGGACTGATGAAACTAAAATAGAGTTATTTGGGCAAAACAAGGGGCGTTATGCATGGCGAAAAAAACAACACAGCATTCCAAGAAAAACACTTGCTACCTACAGTAAAATTTGGTGGCGGTTCCATCATGCTGTGGGGTTGTGTGGCCAGTGCAGGGACTGGGAATCTTGTTAAAGTTGAGGGTCGCATGGATTCCACTCAATATCAGCAGATTCTGAAGAACAATGTCCAGGAATCAGTGACAAAGTTGAAATTGTGTAGGGGCTGGATCTTTCAACAAGACAACGACCCTAAACACTGCTCAAAATCTACTAAGGCATTCATGCAGAGGAACAAGTACAACGTTCTGGAATGGCTATATCAGTCCCCAGACCTGAATATTATTGAAAATTTGTGGTGTGATTTAAAGCGGGCTGTCCATGCTCGGAAACCATCAAACCTGACTGAACTGGACATGTTTTGTAAAGAAGAATGGTCCAAAATACCTTCTGCCAGAATCCAGACTCTAATTGGAAGCTATAGAAAGCGTTTAGAGGCTGTTATTTTTGCAAAAGGAGGATGCACAAAATATTGAGTTCTTTTTTCTTTGGTGTTGCCTAAATTTATGCACATGGCTAATTTTGCTTAAATAATTCTTGTACACTTTCCATAAATCATATAAACTTTATTTCACTTCTCAAATATCACTGTGTTTGTCTCCTATATGATATATTTAATTGAAATTTCTTATCCAGACAACCAATGAGTTATAAAGGAAAATCATGAAAATTTAAAGGGGTGCCAAACTTTTTCATACCACTGTAGCTACTTATGAATGCTTACACCCCCCCCCCCCAAAAAAAAAAAAAAAAAATTAAAATAAAAAGCACCCAGTGCTTATAGTGTTTTATGTTTTTTGTCTATTTTATTCTTATATATTTTTTTATGAATACCTATTTTTTTTGCTGTTTCTTTCATTTCTTCCCCAAGTTTGCCTGCCATCGATTGTCACTTTGCCTGGCATTCTAGCGGCTAAGAGCCGTTTCGCAGCGCGTTTTCTCACGTAAGTGATGACGGGGGAGATGCGATGTCTAATCTCGCCTGCTTGTTTGGAGAGGGAGGATATTGAGATGTCCCTTTGATGTGGGGCACAGACAGCCTTATATAAGGCACAGCTCCCCCAGAGCTGCAGTAATTGTGTCAGCGCCACAAGAGAACAACTTTTCTCGACGTTAAGAGAAAGAAAGCAAGGGGGTGTTGGGGGGGGCACTGACAGCTTGAAAGGAAACACTCCAAATCGCTGTCTTCTTTCTCTTTTATCTTCTAAAATACTTGTAATAATAGCTCTTTCACTTGTCATTTGTTTTTGTTTATTTTTTTGGCACATGTGTTTTGTTGTTATTGGACGAATTACTTGCTTTTGTCTGTTTGTTTTTTTAGAAAGGTTAATGCCCAGTTTGGCCTGAAGTATAGATGCCAGGAAAATGGTCAGGGGTGATAGTAAAGTTGGATAAGATAACAAATGAGAAATGACCTTAGATTAATGGTTTGATAAATATGGTAAATATGACCCCTGGGTATAAGGTGGGTGTGAAGGGGGTGGGGTGGTGATATGCTTTAAGCAGGTGTCCAGATGCCACAGGACAAACATCCTTTTTTTGTGTGTGTAAGCAGAGGAAAGGGTTGAATGACCAGCAGCCTTGAGCTGTCCATATGTCTACATACTCATATGATTATTGGCTCTATTGATCAGCGCACCATTAGATTCTTTCTTTTCATACATCTACCACCTGTTCACATCCATCACCGAACAAAGGTGGCATTTTGCCTGCTGGTAATTGCCGGGGTCGGCTTGTTCGTTACAGCCTCAGTGGAAGTGAACCGAAAAGACAAAAATATAGTTCGGCGAGTTTAATGGGATGAAAGATCGGCGAAATGAGCAGCGCTGTTCGTTTTTATGATCGAACACAAAAGGGAAGCCATCGTCAATGACCATGTCAGACAATTAACGACAATGACTCGGGTCTGTGTGCCCTCCAAATTAAATTCTTGCCACAACGGAGCTCTGGAGATATTTATTACAATGCAGACCAGCGAACTGCAGCTTGTACTCCTGATGGACCATGACCAGGGTTCAGTGGGGGTTAGGACTAGAATTTAAAACATTAATTTCGATAGAAAATATGTATATTATCACGTTATCTGCACTGGCGACGATATCTGTAGGTCGTACGCATGCAAGTGTGCGACCGTACAAGCTCGAGATGGAAAAGGACAGGATTGACGGATGATCTGCTCAAACGCCTGCAACACAAGCTGAAACCTAAACCTTTCATCTGAGCACCAGAGCCATTTATCATCATCATCCAAAAAAAGGTTTGAGGCTTGAAGAGACATTGTGGTCGGCTTGATACGACATTATTAAAGAGGAATATACAAAAGGAAAAATTGCGTGTAAACACTTGTGCAACTCTTAATCCGAATTTCACCCGATAACATCTGACACTGTTGAATGAAAGCCATTATAGTAAGCTCATTATGGTTTTTGACAGAGGGCAGAGAGCACACACCTCGGGTCTGGTCTTTGGCTAAGAGAGAGAGAGAGCATGCCTTAAAGAAAGGAGGGGGGGGGGTTGTCTCTGAAATTCAAAGCAGCCGTAGATGCACATTGCTAAAGAAGTCTTCAAATGTGCCTGTCTGCACTTCTTAATATTGATTTCTTAGAAATCTTTTCTTCTGCCCCTGACTCACTCAGACAAATAGACTCATTACGATACAGGCAGAGCCGGCTGGGTTAATGTGATGGGCCTCGCCGATGAGGCTTCAGACGTTTCTCGCACCGCCAAAGCTCCAACTTAAAAATGAATGAAGGTTTGGGGATGAGGAATTGATTTTGCGAGAGGGGAAAGGTTGTGAGTCGAGGGATTTATTAGCGATGCCCATCAGAATGCAGCCACGCCGGATGGAGGAGGGGTAATTGAAGTGGACCACGGTGCTCACAGGGTAGGATTACACTACCCCTATTGTGGACAGCGAGCCAGAAAACAGACAGACAGACAGACAGACAGTGAGAGGGCAACTCCCTCGAGGCTGGCACTCGAAGAGTGAGGGTCACCGAGCTTAATCCTCCTCCCCCAGGGCTTTATGGGTAATTGGCAGAGCCTAATCAAGCTCCAGGGAGTGTGTGTGTGTGGATCGTAGCAGATGGGACTGACCCGGCCAGGACCCAGTCCAGAAAAGCAATTCTGTAGCTGTTACTCCGTAACAGTACTCAAGAGGAAAATCAATAAATTGGCTTAGTTTACAGTTTTAATCATTAACTAAAGCAACTTGTCTTCTTACCGGGAATCCTCGCTCGTGTGTGTTACGTTTTACTGTCAGTTAATATGAAACTGAAGTAGGGGGAAAAACATATGTATGAAACATTAACTGATACTTAGCACTAATTATATAGCTGTATCAATTTACATTGATGTCTGAATATCCAGCACATTCCTCAAACTAAATGTATTTTTGCATTCAATTAAACTGCGCATTCAAAATTTTCCAATACTGCAGCTCAGCCACTGCAGCTAACTTTACATAGCAACCATATTTTTGGATTAATTAAGGGTTATTTGTTTAATTCGTCCTGGATCGTGTTATATAGCACACCGATGACATTATTTGTTAACATTATAGATTCGGAAAAACTCATTTTCTTAGCCAGATTAGGCATGAAAGTTTGCAGTTCAACTAATTCTAACGCACATGTCTGTATTTTGTAGGGCTAAGAGTGTGTGTCTTTATGGACGAGGATATTTGTTATCAGATGACATTGGAATTACAGTCACATTTCTCAAGCCAAGACTGTCATCTATCACCCACCAGGCCCTTTGTGCTCTGGCCCACTTATGTATATTCATACCAGCAGCGACGCTACGCGTTTCTGACATTTAAAAGTGATAGAGGAAATGTAGCAGCGCCTAACTCTTATCCATCAGACATGAAAAGAAGGGACGCCCCAAGGGTTAGCATTAAAATCCGTACTTTTTGTTATCCAGCCTCTTCATTAGAATGCAGTCACTCACAGACACACACACACACACACACACACACACACACTGGCAAGAAAAGACACGCCATTTATCTCTCTCTCTCTTTCTCACTCTCTCTCTCTCACTCTCACTCTGCCGGGGTGACATTGTACCGACATTAGCTTTGTAATTCGGGCCTAATCACAATACGTTCTCCCCCAGATAAGGACACACACACACACACACACACACACACACACACACACACACACACACACAGGTGCCTATTTATTTCAATTAGGCATAAAATAGTAGAAGTCAGACACAGGACCTTTGCAACTTATTAAAGGCACTCAGTATATGACTAATTATCCTATCCATGATGGATTTTCAGTACAATGGGCATGTATCAGGACATATTGCCTCCATTTCAAATCCTATGCTTCTCTTTTATATGCTGAAATACTCAATCTGCAGCGAGTAGATGCTAAGGGTCTGCTTCCTTAGAGACCCATTTGCATGAGATTGCAGATCTCTGCAATTTAGGTAATTACATAAAACCTGTTTAGGGACCTTCAGTGTGCTGGTATACGTAACACAATTATGTAGAATTTTTATATATTCCTTTTTTTTATGCAGGCCAAGCAAGCCCTGAGATAAGTGGACATTCTTGTGAAAACACGCTAGTGCAATTTAGCAATGAACCCGGGACGGAGTCTTACAGGCAATCTCGTTTAATGTAATTTAGATTAAATTGTTAGATGAATTGTATATTTTGCATACTCAAAATATTTGCTTTTTATTTGTTCATTTTCACAGACTGGTTTATGTTAGTCTGTATGTGGAGCAGAAATGCATTCCGGATCGGAGAGCATGCACACACACACACACACACACACACACACACACACACACACACACACACACACACACACACACACACACACACAGGCATATATAATGAAGCCTAGGGGCAGTTTTTATTAGCCAACTGGCATGTGTCTGCAAAGTAAAAGGGAAGCAGAGAACTTGAACAGAAACCTCAGTAGGGCATTGAAAAGCCTATAGAGAGAGTAGCGAGGCATTATATCTCCTACAACCTGAAATGTAATTCTTCAAATCAGAAGAAACACAACACATAAAATATTGATTTTGCCCTGCAAAAAAATACTTTTTTTTTTTTTTTTTTTTACCTCTATTACCTTGTATTCAGGATGGTTTTATAAAGCATCCAGGCTTCCAGAGAAAGAGAGACGTGACTAAGTCCGGTTTCTCAATTTGGATTAGTGTTTTTGTCGATTTTTATTTTGTCGAAAGAGACCTGGCTATTCATTCGCCCGAGAGAATCAGAGAAAAGCTTTTCACTCCCACGCTGAGTGCTGGTAGTTTGGCAGATGAACTAAACCTGACTTTTCCGGATGGAGATGTTGGTTTTTTTTTTTTATCATTTGAATCATTCAAACACGC
Organism: Kryptopterus vitreolus; assembly: GCA_030449085.1. Lineage (NCBI taxonomy): Eukaryota > Metazoa > Chordata > Actinopteri > Siluriformes > Siluridae > Kryptopterus > Kryptopterus vitreolus. Next base: position 6,361,418 of record JACRUU010000009.1, on the reverse strand, counting down.
ACTGAGTGCGTTTGACGACTTTCGCATGATAAACATGAAGAGGACACAGTGTACTGTATAACAGCGCAGGTCATATAGAAAAAAGACAGAGCAGTCTTTCCAAAAAAGATTCTCTCACTTCTTAACTTGAATTGGAAGAAGAATTGAAAACATGGTTGCTGAAAACTCATTCTTATTTAAAGTCGTTATAGCAGTTATATAATAGTTATATTAGCTGTTTCATCACAATGCAAATGAATTAAACATTATGACTATTTGTGACTATATGTTCTTTTCTCTCAGTTTGATTTTCACTTATGTAAAGGTCTCTTGGTTGATATTTATTCTGGTCGTGGGGGCGGGGTTTGTGCTCACCTGTTCTCAAGTTGTCAAGATTTATTTGTCTATTTAAGACCTATTAAGGCTCCTTTTGAAAATCTCATCATGTATTCTCCTTGACTTTCTATTCCTGTTTTTTTCAGCTCTGTGTATTTCCTGGTTTAGACCCTTAACTGTTATTGCTTGGTAACATTATGACGTTAATCTAAAGGTATCAGGTAGGGAGGTGGTATGGAGGTAGGGTGGTATAAAGGTAAAGGTAGGGAGGCGTGTAGCCCAGTGGTTAAGGTGTTGGACTCTGGACCGTAAGATCATTGGTTCAAACCCCACCACCACCAAGCTTCCACTAGTGGGCCCTTGAGCAAGGCCCTTAACCCTCAATTGCTCTGGATAAGGGCGTCTGCCAAATGCTGTAAATGTAAATGTATCATGGACTGCCCTTTTTGTGGATCAGGCAAATCACAGTATCTCATAATGTGATTATTTTTGTTATATCCTTACACCTTAACCAAATTATTGTTGTAATGTTGTTGTAATATTGTTTATTAAAATGTTTATTTGAGATTTCATTTTTTATTTCTTTTTTAGATTAATTGTTCTATATCATGTAAGATTTATCTTCGTACATCTTGATTAAGGGAAAAGCCAGGGGATATCATTTTCCAAAGTATTTGACGAAAAAGCATAAAGAAAATAGAATGGATTGAAAGCTGCTCCATTCTGAAGCTGCAGTAAGACATTCCCTCACGTAACCCTCATCCGCAAGCATTTATTATTTGGGTTGCACGCGATTTAAACCTGACTTTATTAGCGGAATTAAGAGCTGCATTTAGGTTTTGATTAAAAGCGAGTTTCAACCAAATATTGCCTTCTCCGAGTAAGTAAGCGTGTATAAATAATTGAAGGTAATAAGTACACATACTGCACTTGAGATGATAAACTGTGTATTTGGTTATTTCAATATACACAACACATATCATTCAGGAAAGTAAAAAAGAGATGAAACTGCAAAACATAATCTTTATATATAAAGAGAGAGGGAGAGAGTAGATATTGGAGTGTAGAGTGAACCCAGCGAGATGTGTTATTTTGGACCAAGTCCAGTGCAATATCGAAAAACCTTTCTTCTTCATAAAGTCTATCCTCCCGCAATCCTTGCTAGCTTTGGGGCATGAGCTGATGGGAAATATTCAGGCCAAAATAGTGATTGAAGTGAGGGCAGGAATGAAGCGATAGCATGGCTCAGATTAAACGGACGAAGAGGTGCTGCTGAAGAATCTGATAAAACGCAATAGAATGGAAATGCTGATTGAGAACCAAGTTGATCGCATCAGCCCTGAAGATGCATTCAGTGCGATCGAAGAGGGTTTCAGTTTGTCTTATTAATATCGTTGTTGTTGTTGGTGTGTGTGTGTGTGTGTGTGTGTGTGTGTGTGTGTGTGTGTGCAAAATGAATTGGCTTTTTTGTGCTCGACCAAACATTCAGGGTGTTTGTGCAGAGGAAATAAAGTAAATAGCTCCTATTTGTTTCGTTAAACAAAGGAGCTATTTAATTCAGTTTAATTCAGAGAAAATCATGTGTGCAGAAAGATTGAATGGAGGAATGGAAATGAATGTTCCATTCCTTGAATAAAATGGGCAGCACATAAGCAGTCAGAGAGAGAAGCATGATCAGTGTTTAAAATACAGAGTAAAGATAAATAATGATAAAAAAATGAATAATTAATTCAGAATGATGCACTATTATGTGAAGTTGCTGATATACATGGATTTATGTCTATAAGTTTTGCAGACTACTGAACATCATAGCTGTTTGTGGTTCTTCGCCAATGCTGTAAAAATGTCTTTATATGATGTAGAATTACAATTTCCCTTTATTGGGCTGCAGTTCGTTTCATCACACCACTATATGAGCTCCATGTAAATATAACGAGCCATGTTTTTCCAAGGAAGCTGTGGAAATCCTTAAATGCCCCGACCTCAACCTTAGAGAACACCTCTGGGATAAACTGAAATGCTGACTGCAGCTCAGACGTCCCTACTAAACATCTGGTTGCTGACTGAACAATACATCCCTGCGGTCACGCTTTAAATTCTAGTGGAAAGCCATCCCAGAAGAATGACGGATATTATTCCAGCGCAGGGAGAGTAAACCTGGATTCCAGTGTTCAAAAAGCACATCTGGGTGTGATGATCAGGTGTCCATAATAGAGCCTTACTTTATATGGTACCAAAGGGATTTGCAAACGATTACTTATTTTTTTATGAGACATTGCAGAACTATACTTTTTAATTAGTTTATTTTTAAAAAAAGATTATCGATCATAAATCTAAAATTTTTTTTTGTGATGAATTAGAAAGTGTGGCAGAGCCTGAGTGTTAGACACTCCAGATGTTCCTTACATTGTAGAAAAGTAGAAAAATGTACCACATTAATGTTAGTATTTTTTTATTCCTTAAATAACTAGATAGATAGATAGATAGATAGATAGATAGATAGATAGATAGATAGATAGATGAGCACATCGAGACGTGCAGAGAAATATGCAAATATATGTACAGCATAAACCTTATATCTACAGATAAATATATGCACAGCGAAAAAAATATGAAGTGTTGGCACAGAACAGTGTAGAAATGAGTATAAGCTTGTGCGCAAGTACAGTAAGAATAAATTTAAACATATAAATATATATTTGTGTATGAATGTGTATAAGACACAGTGTGTGCACAGAATATCATATGCGATACAAACTGTTTAGTTGAATGATTGAATAGAACAATACTATTATATATGCGGATGTGTATGTGTGTGTGTATAGTATATATATATGTATATATGATATATATATATATATATATATATGATATATATTTATATATTATATATATATATATATATATATATATATATATATATATATATATATATATATATATATATATATATATATATACTGATGAATTTCTTGCTCTGTTTGTCATTATTATAAATCCATAACATCACTTTAGCTGGTATATTTCACCCATAAACATAAAGGATGCTCATATATTTCTTCACTTTCACTGTCGAGCTACCGTTCACTCCCTGCCCTTTAAAAAAAAAGGCAAAAAAAAGTAATACAAAAAAACAAAAACAGGCAGTTTTTTTTTTCTGGAATGGCTGCGGATCTCTCAGGGTAAACCGTACGGAGCGCCACAGTCCACACAGAAATATGTCTGTTTTCATAGTGAAGAAAGAAACGGATTATATGTACTTGATTATATCTTGGGTGCTGCTACCATAGAAGTGATCATAATAAGGCATCACTTTTAACCTGTGATTTGCAGTACAGCTGACACTATTGTCAGAATTGGTGTTCTACATAATTATTCAACACCAACTGACTTCATACATTTAATATTAGTGTTTCGTATATTAGTATCACTGCACACTAACTCCTAACCTCATGGATTTCTTCTAGTTATTTTTCTATTAGAACATTCAGTCGTACAGTTGAACTTGAGCTTGACCCTACAATCTCATTACTTCTCTTTCTGTCGTGCAGTTTTGCGGGACGATTTCCGGCAGACCCCTAGCGATGTGGTTGTAGCGGCAGGAGAGCCGGCTGTAATGGAGTGCATCCCCCCACGTGGCCACCCTGAGCCCACCATCTCCTGGAAACGGAATAATGTAAAAGTCAATGACAAAGACGAGAGGATCACTGTAAGTCTGCTTCTCTAGCATCCAACTCTCTCCCCGTTTTCCTTCTCACTCCTCCGCAGTCTTTTTCTCCGCTCGGCGCGTGACCGCATCAAACGTGAGTGCTTTCCTGCTCTTCCGCCTCTTTCTACTCTCTGGTGTAGAGACCCGCATGGATTTGCCCAGCCCGTAAACATCCGTGGGAGCCGCTTTATCTAAATGGGCTTTGGCAGCGCATTTCAAACGCATTAATGGGAGCTCGCTCCGATTTCGGCAGCGCATAAAGAGCCGCGTTAGTGTTCATGCAGGTGAAATAAACGTGCTCCGTTGAAAGCAGAACACAGTGCTTGTATGGATGGAGGACGTTATGAATGTGCACTGAAATGCTCTTCCCAGTATAACGATTTGCAATTATTGGCTATTATAATATACGGTACAACTAATTTGAACAAAGACAATATACGGTACAAACTAATATTGGGAAAATATTAAAATCCAATCAATTCTGATTTTGGAAATACTCAGTGTGAGTTCGTTTAAGTCGTGGAACAGATGACTGAACATACTTGAGCAGGAGTGATCAGTGCTTTGTGCGCCTTTCAGATCCGAGGAGGAAAACTGATGATCTCGAACACGCGCAAGAGCGACGCCGGGATGTACGTGTGTGTCGGAACCAACATGGTCGGAGAAAAGGACAGCGATCCAGCGGAGTTAGTAGTGTTTGGTAAGTTTTTTTCTCTCTCTCTCTCTCTCTCTCTCTCTCTCTCTCTCTCTCTAATATATATATATATATATATATATATATATATATATATATATATCTATATATATATATATATATATATATATATATATATATTGCTTTCAATATTACTAGAGGTAAATATAATAAGTATCTGAACTTTTCATGATCCAGAGAGGCCCATGTTTGTGCGGAGACCGATCAATCAGGTGGTCCTGGCCGATGACACTGTGGACTTTCAGTGTGAGGTTCAAGGAGATCCAGCCCCCACTATCCGCTGGAAAAGGGAGGAGGGAGAGTTGCCCCGGGGCAGGTTAGAAACCCTCGTGTTCACACTTTTCCTTCTACCGAAAAAGACTACTGCCGCTATATTTTATGTTTGCTTAAGGAACTTCCTAAACATTTTCACAGACCGCGGCAGTTTTGAAAAACCTGGTATTGCTTAATTAGATTTAACACATCGAATAACAGGAATAAATAACAAGCCGGGAGGATTACGAACCCGGTTCTGTTTCACAAACACTGACTCTGTTAAGGAGATAAAATGCCTGACCGGATTATTAAACACACATTAAAGTTACTTTCAAACATTTTTAACTCTCTCTCTCTCTCTCTCTCTCTCTCTCTCTCCATATATATACATACTTAAAAAGATCAAGAGACTTAAAGGACTAAAACACTTAAAATATATAATAAATAAATAATAATAAATAATGGTGAGGTTTTCAGCCGAAAGTTTGTATATTTGACTTACTATGGGCTTTATCTAAGATTGAAACAGTCTGCTCTGTTTTTTTTTTTTCATTGAACTTTCTCATCAACAATTTGTTTCGGCCTGCAGACACAGACAGACTTATTTATGTATTCATTTATTTATCCCTTTCCCCCCCCCCCCTATTCTGATGTTTCATGGGAACATTAAGCTCTTGACCTGTATCTATATGATTTATAGATAAATGTACATGTTTTCCTAATGAAGTGGACAGTGCAAGTGTGCAGGTGCATTTATTTGTTTATTTGTTTGTTTGTTTTCAGATTCGAGATCCGGAGTGATAACAGCCTGCGGATGACGCAGGTCAGAGCAGAGGACGAGGGAACGTACACTTGCGTGTCTGAAAACAGCGTCGGCAAAGCAGAGGCATCGGGAACACTTCAGGTTCACGGTAAGCCAAGACCCGTTCACACACACACACACACACACCACACAAACACACACACACACACACACACACACACACACACACACACAAGGTATTGACTCCCGCTCACACGCATGCTCGGGTGCAGGGCGATTGCTCAAACGCGTAACTGAATTTCGGTTTTGATCAAATCGGCCGTGGCACAAACACACTTTCTCCTCTGATTAAAAAGGGCAAACTGCAAGTGCAGCACTGGTTTGCGCTGCCAGAAACAATTAAAGCAGCTCTGTTACGTTATTTCATTCAAATAATCTGCACACGTTAAACGTTAAGGTGCAGCAACCAGCAGACTTTTTGGCTCATTTCGAGCGGCAGCAGGCCTATCATGCAAATTGTGGTTGTAATAGTAACAGCACACGTTTTTCAGACTGGCTTTTTCTTTCTCTCCTTTTCCCATATAATTCAATCAATTAATTTCATTTTCAGTGAATAACCAGAGTGATCATTTTTTTGCCCAGCTGTATTGAGTTAGAACAAATTGCACTGTTGAAAGCTGAAATTCATGCAATTATCCAGATCGTGTAGATGAGAAAAAAGTCAGGGTCATCCCACACACACACACACACACACACACACACACACACACACACACACACACACACGGGTTCATCCCATCCATCTCACATTTTTTTTTTTCATTTTTTCCCCCCCCATTCTCCATTTTAGTGGGCCCATCTCGTAAGTACCATTCCATCTCATCATACTGCATGCATGTGTGCATTGTGTGTGTGTGTGTGTGTGTGTGTGTGTGTGTGTGTGTGTGTGTGTGTGTGTGTGTGTGTGTGTGTGTGTGTGCATGCGGTAAAAGGGACCCATTGTGATTGCATGTGACAGGGCCATGGCCTTTAGGGAACAGACGCGTCCAGTGCAATAGATGCGTTTAGAAATGTTGCTTTATCCTCTCACACACTCAACGCAGTCATCTTCAACTCCTAACACACATCGGGTCAGCACAATAACACACGTCACAGGATTTTTAGTTTAAGTTCCGCGCACATACACTGCAGCACGTACTCTAAAGACTACTGATTACCGCTGTCAGAACCAATTTCACAACATTTTCTATTTATATTCATAAGGCAAAAGTATTCGCAGAAACGTGTCAGCCGTACTACCCTCAACGAGACAGTAAGTCGGAATCTATTTACGCTACACGTTTATATTTATAGCATGTTCTCGTTTTCTGATATCTTTTAATTATCCGAAACTATTATATGCAAACGGGTTTATCAGAATGACTGTTTATAAGCTGTATTTCTGCTATGGTTTGTAGTGAGAACATGAATAAAAAGCCTATAATGAGTGATTTTCGATCAATATTATGGATGAGAAGACATTTGTGTACCTCTAGAAAATATACTACACATTATTTTTTGGGAACCTAAACGTTTACTGTTTACTGCTTACCATCACACTATTTTAGGTTTTTCCACTCGTCCTAGACTCCTTAAATGTCAATAAAAAAAAAAAAGGTGGTATATTATACATTGAAAGAAATATCGCAGCTCTGCTCCAGAATTCTCTCTGAATAAACTGCATCCAGATGCCAAACCATCACTGGAGTGATTTATTCTGTTCCGCCGTGTGCCACAACCCTCAGCATTCCTGTACGGAAGAGCACAGCGTGTTAGTGAGAAGCGAGGGAGCGAGAGGGCGAGCAGCACGCGAAGAACAGAATTGATGAGACGATGATCGCAAAACCGTGTTCACACTGAATAAAACAGGAGGCTCTTGTACATTCGCCATTCATAGCTCGGGGCTTATACACGACACGGAACAGAACAGGAACAAACAAGAGAACAAAAAAAGAAAAGAAAAAAAAATAATAAAAAGACAGAAAAAAAAAAAGCTAAAAACATTACATTCAGGCCGATTATCATAAAAAACCATTCATAGACTAGAGAATAAAGACAGAGAAAAAAAACGGGGAAAAAAAAAAAAAAAAAAAAAAACCAAAATACAACTAAACACAAATCAAAAAAAAAAAGAAAAAAAAAAAGAAAAAAAAAAAAACATACAGAACAAAAAAATAAAAACAAAACAAAAAAACTAAAAAAAAAAAAAAAAAAAAAAACTTAAAAAAAAAACCCCCACACTACCCCCCCCCCCCCCCCCCCCCCCCCCCCCCCCCCCCAACATGATATACTTTACTGCTTATCTGAATGTCAGATGAATCAGAGCAAGGACATACTGATACCCAACAGGCTACATTCGGTTTTTCTAACATGAAAAAGGACTTCAGAAGAAAATGCAGCACTCACTGCAGAGTTCAGCAGTGACAGCGGAGTTAAGTGCAGTGTTATAAAGCTGCACAGTTCAAACCTCTGAAGTGCATGTCTTTTCTTTCATCGAACCCAGAACAATGCTACAGGCCGCAGCAGAAGCCACTGACGTCTGGTTCGATTCATTTCTCCACAGCATTCGTCGTAAATAGCATAAAGTCAACACGAAGCATGCTTTTAGAGCCTGGTCTTTAAGACTTGTGGCTTTTCTATGGAGCAAAAAAAAAATGACCACTACTCCATGTGATTAGGTGACCAGTGACGATGGATCCTGTTTTTTTTTTACCCCAAGGCCTTTTTGCAAAGAGAATTTTTAAAAAGTGTAGTCAATTTTGCGCGTCCAATTTTGCACCGTTTAGCCAGCACGAGTCTTGGATATGCAATAAGAAGAGCGATTTGTGCTGAGCTTCTGGGAACATTTGTAGTTATTCAAGTCACTGTAATGGCTAATAAAAGTAAGCAGTGGAGATGCATCAATTCTACTTAATTACTGCATTGAGTTTTAACAGCATGTGATTTACACAAACATCAAATCCAGAGACGTGTATTTATTGGCAGATAGTAAGATAAAGCAGTCACGAGGTTTCGCAATTCTTCCTGCCTGATCTTTTTTTTTTCTTTTGGTAGACGTTGATTTTTTCACATCAGGTTTCTTATCTGTCCATAATGTGTGTATATATATATATATATATATATATATATATATATATATATATATATATATATATATATATATATATTATATATTTATATATATAATTTTGGTATAGTCTAGCTTCGTTTTTCAAAATAAATATGGACAAACACTGTACACTATGTGAACAAAAGTTTGTGGACACATGTATGTAAAAATTCCACCTTGGTATTTGTGCTCTGTTATAATATCCTCCACCCTATTGGGAGGATACTTGGGGAGATTTGTTCTCGTTCAGCTACAAGAACATTGGTAAAGTCATTGTACGCTGACGAGGCCTTCACTGAGAGTGCTCAGTATCCATGTCATCCCAGATGTGTGCAGTAGGGATGAGATCAGACCCCATGTAAAACATATCTGAATGACTGGCTTTGTGCACAGGGGCATTGCCATGCTTGAACGTGGGT